>CM034150.1:684930123-685530123 GCA_019776745.2 Taxus chinensis
CCCCCCCCCCCCCCCCCCCCCCCTCCCCCCCCCCCCCCCCCCCCCCCCCCCCCCCCCCCCCCCCCCCCCCCTCCCCCCCCCTTTCCCCCCCCCCCCCCCCCCCCTTCCCCCCCCCCCCCCTCCCTCCCCCCCCCCCCCCCCCCCCCCCCCCCCCCCCCCCCCCCCCCCCCCCCCCCCCCCCCCCCCCCCCCCCCCCCCCCCCCTCCCCCCTCCCCCCCCCCCCTCCCCCCCCCCCCCCCCCCCCCCCCCCCCCCCCCCCCCCCCCCCCCCCCCCCTCCCTTTTTTCCCCCCCCCCCCCCCCCCTTTTTCCCCTCCTTTCCCTTCCCCTTTCTCCCCCCCCCCCCCCCCCCCTTTCCCCCCCTTTTCCCCCCCCCCCCCCCCCCCCCCTCTTTTTCCCCCCCCCCCCCCCCCCCTCCCCCCCTTCCCTTCCCCCCCCCCCCCCCCCCCCCCCCCCCCCCCCCCCCCTTTCTTCCCTTCCCCCCCCCCCCCCCCCCCCCCCCCCCCCCCTTCCCCCCCCTCCCCCCCTTCCCCCCCCCCCCCCCCCCTCCCCCCCCCCTTCCCCCCCCCTCCCCCCCCCCCCCCTCCCCCCCCCCCCCCCTTCCCTCCTTTCTTTCCCCCCCCCCCCCCCCCCCCCCCCCCCCCCCCCCCTCTCCCCCTCCCCCCCCCTTCCCCCCCCCCCCCCTCCCCCCCCTCCCCTTTCCCCCCCCTCTCCCCCCCCCCCCCCTCCTCTCCCCCCCCCCCCTCCCCCCCCCCCCCCCCCCCCCCCCCCCCCCCCCCCCCCCCTCTTCCCCCCCCCTCCCCTTCCCCCCTTTTTTCCCCCCCTTCCCCCCCCCCCCCCCCCCCCCCCCCCCCCCCCCTTTCCCCCCCCCCCTTTTCCCCCCCTTCTTTTTTTTTTTCCCCTCTCCCCCCCCCCCCCCCCCTCCCCCCCTTTTCCCCCCTTTTTTCCCCCCTTCTCCCCTTCCCCTCCCCCCCCCCCCCTTCCCCCCCCCCCCCTTTTCCCCCCCCCCCCCTCCCCCCCCCCCCCCCCCCCCCCCTTCTTTTCCCCCCCCCCCCCCCCCCCCCCCCCCCCCCCCCCCCCCCCCCCTTTTTTCCCTCTCCCCCCCCCCCTTTCCCCTTTTCCCTTTTTTCCCCCCCCCCCCCTCCCCCCCCCCTCCCCCCCCCCTTCCCCCCCCCCTTCCCCTTTCCCCCCCCCTCCCCCCCCCCCCCCCCCCCCCCCTCCTTCCCCCCCTCTCCCCCCTTCCCCCTTTTCCCCTTTTCCTCTTTTTCTCCCCCCTTTTCCCCTCCCCCCCCCCCCCCCCCCCCCCCCCCCCCCCCTCTCCCCCCCCCCCCCCCCCCCCCCCCTCCTCCCCCTTCCCCCCCCCCCCCTCCCCCTCCCCCCCCTTTTCCCCCCCTTTCCCCTTCCCCCCCCCCCCCCCCCTTCTTTCCCCCCCCCCCCTTCCCCCCCCCTTTTCCTTTCCCCCCCCCCTCCCTCCCCTTCCTCTCCCTCCCCCCCTTTTTCCTCCCCCCCCCCCCCCCCCCCCCCCCCCCCCCCCCCCCCCCCCCCCTTTCCCCCCCCCCCCCCCCCCCTTCTTCCCCCTTTTCTACCCTCTATCCATTACAGATTCATCAGAGTTGAAGATGAATGCACAAAAAAACCCATTTATAACTGTGAATAGCTTCAACGGCACAATTTAAATGCTGTCAACATGATGATGACTCATTTTTTTTACCGTTTGGAGATTTAATGGAGGATGTGCTTTAATGGCGATTCATCTTCAAATATGTGGTGTTTTAACAGGTCGGTGTTGTTGGGTTGCTTCCCCAAAAGACCAAAAAATAATTATAAACGGAACGGGATTGGCTTCGAAACGGCACAAATCTCATCTGTCCGGGGATGTGCTTTTTGTCAGAAAAAAATCTTCTGACAGCTGACAAATATATTTACCGTTCCATTAGGTCGGTTTTAATTCATTTTCTATTCAAATGGATATTGTCCATTGTAATATCCAATGGACCGTTGATGGATTTGTCTATTGTATCGGAGGACTTTATTATTATTTCTTATTTCCTTTTCTAAATCATCTCATTTTTATGTTTTTCGGATGTTTTTAATGCTCTCGACTATATTACAACACCAATTATTCATTCAATACTATAATAGCAACTTGCTAAATTAAATTTAATTATAATGCCATTTTATATTGACATATACATAATTTAAATAAGTAGTGGTTAATATCAAATTAATTAAACTCCTTGGCTCGCCGTAAGGCAATGTAGGAAGATTAGAGTGGTAGGACATACACACGAAAGCCGCCACTTTAATAATTGCAAAGGTCGTAAAATAGACAATTCATGGAGCCGTATATGCCATTGTTGATCTAATACCATCTAACCTTACCTTGCACTTGTTTTCCAATAACAGTCATAGTTAGAGAAAAGGCCTACCCAAAAAAAAACATCATAATTCGTCGATGAAGGAGTTATCAGTGAAATATGTGTGTAAGGTGGCTCAAACCATAGCGGCAACTCCTTTCATGGTTGTGATTACATGAGTGTAAATGCATATGCTTGCCTTTAGTGCCTACAAAGAATAAAACACCGATAATGTTAAACCATGTACATTGTGCAACCAACAACAAGTCTACTTCCATTGATATGGCTCTAAAGTTTGGACCCCAACATCCATTGTGCACCATTGTGCTTCAATGACATCACTCCAAATAATAGTGTGCAACGAGGATGCACCTTGTTGAGTTTTTCAACCTCCTTAGAGAAAGACCATGGTCATGTTGACACCAATATAGGCTTTTTATTTGAGTTGGTTCTCCTTTTTGCAGGGATCTAGTACATTATCTAGTCAAGAAAAACATCAATGACAAGTACAAACTCTATATTTTCCCTGTTCAAGTAGTTGAAACCTTCCTCAAGGGTGGCTAAGGTAAATAAAAATGGCATATTCTGAAGTAAACATAATCATGTAGAATGGGCTCATACGTGGCAATGCCTCTGGGTATTTGTGTCATAAATCCGCTATTATACACAGGTCTGACATGTAGATGGCCTCCTTGGCATCGACATTATCGTCATCCTTATTTAAATCATCATGTTCGATTTATCTAGAGTATCCCTATTGCTTGCACCAACACAAGGTGCAATTGTTACACCAATAGCCAAATATGAGACGTTGCCCTATTGAAGGATTTGGTCACCTAGATCTATCAAATTTCTGTGGTGAATGGAGGTTAGTAGATACAATGCCTTGGACCATCACATTATCATTGTATCAAACAAATTACTATATTTTTATTCACCAAGTTTGATTTATATTATCATAGATGGTTTGAAAAAGCCTAATAAGAGGGGGGGCTAATTAGTTTGACTAAAAAGTCCCCTAGAAGTTTCCAAATCACTGAATTTAGATGTGGGAATGCATGTATATGAAATATAAAAATTGGCATAAGGATCGTGATATATTGGTATTTACCAACTAGAGGCAAATCATGTCACATCTCGAAAAATATAAATATTGAATCATTTCTTATCTCCAACATGATGCTTAATAGGTATTCAACCCAACAACGATATTCCTAATTTAATATCATCTACTAGTAGAGGGAAAATCATAACTAATACTAACACTTGTAGCTAAAGGAAGTAGAATTAATACTAGTTCTTGTAGCTAAAAGAGGTGTGACTATTATGACCATACTTGTTAAACTCTGTTAAGTTATTAATAAGATTATTAATTAGGTAAATATTTAAAGGGTGTTCTTTATTAAACAATTCTTGTAGTCATTGCATTTCAAGAGACAAAATATCTTTGAAGCATTTCCTCAAATAGTTGAAATTCCTTATGTATGCTTCTACATTTTGCATAAAACCATAGGATGGTAGCAAAATATGAGAGACATTTAACGCAGAAAAATAGCAGATACGACACTTTGGATGCTATATTATAATTCATTTAATATCTTCTCAACTGGAATCTTATCGCTTTAAGTAATATCTATATCGAATGCCCTTAAAAACAAATCTAAAATGTGTCCTAATTCTGTAAATCCTAAATTTCCTCCATTAAACTATTCTTATTAAGAAAATATTTATAATGGCGTACATGATGAGGATAAATCTAAAATATGTATAGCCTGTGAACCCTAAAATTTCATTGTTATACTTGTAATATCAAGAAATATTGATAAAAAGGCTTACAAGGTGACACTTTTCTATTTTTTATTTTAGCCCTCTGTCATTTGTTTTTATAGCTATTAGTTTTAACCCTCTCAACCGATCGAGGTTCCATGCTAAAAATAAACACGTACCCCATCATCTACGTGGTGTTACTTCAAATGCATGACACACCTTATTGTAATGGGCCTCCACTCTTTTTAGAAGAAAACATTGGTAGGAAACTGCTATGTTGGTCACCAATATGTCCACTCTAAAAAATGTGTTTACACTCTATTTCTTCCAATCAAAGAGACCAATATAATGTTGGCATATTTCTTACGATCTATTGAAAACACATCTTCACCATTTCCTTCGAATGTAAGCTTTTATTGGTACTTTTCCATTCCATATTAAGCTCTCTCATAAATTCCAATGTTGTTTTATTAAATTTGAATATGTATAACCTAAATTAATATTGTTTAAGTATACCAACACAAGGACAACAGAATGAAATACAGGATAACTTTTTTTTTTTACTTGCTTGAAGATAATACGACACTACACAAGTTCTCTAGGGAATACAACCAACCAAAGACATGCTTTCCACAACACGGACCCACACTAGTTACAGATAGACATGAGGCACACACTAAGGACACAATGGTTCATCTAAAGTATGCAGTCTTACAACAAGGTCTTCCCACAGAAGGTTTCTTTAGATTCATGTTTTAGCTGTAAGTGTTTTTACATTCTTTACTTTTCACAGAGGAATCACGATAGGAGAATCTGAAAGTCATGTCTCCTTTGAAGAATTTTCCCCTACCTTGATAATGTTAATATACAGTGTAAACCAATTATAGAATAGCAAGAGGTTACTTCATTTACTTGATTAACTTATTCATTTGTGAGGAGGCAGTTAATTTCTCAAGGCTCTTAACTTTATCAATCTGTTTTCGACGTTGTGCTTTTGAACATATATGTTTTACCTTTTCAAGCGGTCAATTTTATTTTATTTTATTTTATTCCAGTACATGACTGTCTAACTCTTGGATTCATCATTAAGATCTTATTAGTTGTTAATAAGATTTCATTGGGGTCAAGAGTCTAATCAGAAAAATTAAAGGTTTCACTTGGGCTTCACTTGAAGAGATAGAAATAAGTATACTGTTTACATTTTCAACGGGTAAGACAGATCGAAAGAGTTTCTTAGGCAAGTTCCTTCTATTTATTGTAATCTTGTTATCTTCCAAGAATTTAATCATTGATTTCACCTTAAGACCATTCTAAGGACTCACCACAATAAGATATTGTTGATTTGTTTACGCGGGATCACAAGGTATATTTGTTTCTCTTGTTTTCTTTTTGCTAGGTTCAAAAACATAGTCCTCTACCAAACAACACAAGACCAAGGTAACTAGAGCGATGCAATATGATTCAAGTTTGGATAATTAGAATTAGGTTTGACAATTCAAGGATAAATCATATTCTGAAAAGTGAAAATTCAACAAAGGATACGCATGTCAAAACAAGTTCATTTAATCTTATTGACGATAATATTTCTCAAATTGACTTTCAAACGATAACAACAACCTACATGAGAACAATACAAAATTATAACACAATGCCTTCTAGATAGTCTCCACAATTTCCATACCAATGCTGTAAAGCAAAAGAAAAACATTCGTACAACAGCAGTTCCTAAGAAGGATGGAATCCACTTTCTACACGTGTTTCTTTTTCTCTCTCTTTTTTTTCTTTTCTACTCAGGAAATCCTCCTGCACATTTGTTAGCACATGTCAGTTCGCAAGAACTGAGCACGATAAAAGCTATAACATTAAGACAATATGTTGTTATCTAACTGTTTCAAGGAAGAAGAAAAACACCGTTGATTATGAAAAATAATCTAAGAGTCTAAACAAGAGCAATTAAAGAGTTGTCCAATAGCATAAAATGTCTGAATAAAAGGGGACGACACAACTCTATTTAATTATCATTTTCTCATAGGAGCAGTTAATAAACATCATAGTGAATTTCACTCATATCACAATAATGACCGTCATTTTAACAAGATAACATTTCGAAACAAAAACAATTACAAGAAGAGAATTAATTTCAAACGTGATATGTCCCTATTTGTTTAAGTTAGTTCACCAAGCCAAGGACTCACTATGTCATTGGAAGATCCCAAACAATCAATCGACATGAGAACATCTAAACCAACATGACTTATTAATATTAAGATGATGTGCCTATAACAGTTAATTTTATGTCAGCACAGAATAAATAAATTGGAAAGAAAAGGGATGAGACGCACAAATGACCCCGTATGGGCCACGTCCTATCCTAACAATCCTTCTATTAAACTTTCTTCTAATCAAGAGAATGTCTTAAGAAAAAGGACAAACTTTGACAAGACCAAACATAACCATTATAAATCTTACAGGAGGGTTACTCAATCATTCACAAGAACACAACACAGGATACATAGCTTCCAAAGGATCTATCGTCAACAACAAGTCAACTTTAACCTTTTTGGTCAACACATAACCATTCTACTACAATGACAGCAAGGAGGTCGTATCACAACGATCATCACAAAAACCAGTCAACCAATGAGTTTCCAAACACACCAAACTCTAAGTCACAGGAGAATGAAATTTAAGCATCTTTACGGAGCAAAATGTAGAGTAATTTCTTACGCATAAAACCAACATCCCAATTTTAAGATTTGAAAACTTCCTCACTAATGATCAAGTAGCTCTCGTATCCTCCAACATGTGTGAAACAAAATCAAGGTAAGAAAGAGTATTTCCTCTGACATTTTAAGCTATCCAAAAGAAATGTGAGTATCGTCAAAAGAAAACATTCCATAGGTTCAGCTACATTCCTCAAAACATACAACAGTCACCAAGGGAGAGAAGGTGATTCCAAAGACAACAATCTCCAAACGGTGAACATGAATTGATATCAATTATGAAAATCAAACATGACACTCGAAGAATAAAAGTATTTCTTCGAGCGATTCAAAACAAAATAACAAAAGCAACTAACCTAGTTGAAAGTAAATATCAACTTGGCTCAATTCAAAAGTCAGTCAAGCTAAGCACACACCAAGCCAACCGGGAAGGGTTACTAGAACCTAAAACAACTGAAAGAAAAGGATAGAGACAAGAATAGCATCATTCACCTATACACGATGCACTTGCAGTACTCAATCACCAATTTGCAAATACCCAACATAGACCAGAACTACAGATCTCGAACCGAAACAAGAATAAGAACATAACAGGAACTATAAAGTTGAGTCCAACGACAATGTTTGGTAAAACATTCAAATCGTGAGACCAACACATAGAACTCGAGAATTTTCATTACAAGACCCCCACCTCTTTTGTTTTATTAGTCTTAAGAACAAATTTCACCCAAATAATATTTATTAAAACCCAGAAAACAATATAAAGGCTTCAACCAACGCAATCATTTCTAACGCCAAAACAAATACAAACGAGCCAGGAAAGTGGAAACCAAACAGTATACCATCACACGAGACATTAATATGAAGAGTAGAGTTATTTAGTGATTCAATTAAATAACAGCATAAGAATTAATGGTATAGAGAATATCGTGCCTGATTAAGCTCCCGCAGTCGATAACAAGATGGACGGGGCCTGCAACAGCAACCGAAGCCTAAATCCATTTTCTTCAAGCTCGTTGGCCTGCCCAAACATCGAACATCTTCATGTTGGCACAGGTAGGAGTTCACAGCCAGGGTGGGTGGTCTAAAATACTTGCCATCATTCTCCCAACACCGCTCCAAGATCAGCCCTAGAACTTTTGTAGGCCCCATTTTGGCAATTGAACTTAATCCTTCATCATTCATCCAAACACCTCCACCATCTCCATATGCATCTGATTGTTTCTAATTTGGACCTCCTAACCTTGGTGTTCTCATATTAGGAGGAGCCCTAGTTTGAGACAAAGAAAAAGAAGATGGCTTTATAACCAAAAACAATCTCTTGGTACAGACTCCATATCCATAAAACAGTCCCTAGACTTAGCATCCTCAATTAAGGCTGACCAGTCACTAGATTGCTTCAATGCAGCTGCTTTGTGAGCTCGTGCCAGTGCCACATTCATGCGGCGAATAACATCTACAAAGCCAACCCCATGATTTGAAGCTTGGACACAAAATATACTGATTACATCACGCTCCTGGCTCTGGTAGGCATCTACCGTGATGATCGATAAACCTTTTCCTTCATTAGATTGAGGACAGCATCAAACACTCGGTGCAACCCTCGTGTTATGGGTCCAGACTTCAGCCCCAACGACATTGAACAACAAAAACTTCAGTCTGTAAGAACAACAAAAACTTCAAAGAGTAAACCTGGCCTAACAATCCCTTTCTGTTACATGGAATACATCCATAAACTTTCCACCGATCAGAAGATATGTACGCCTTAGAAATAGTGAGATCCAAATCAGTTAGCACTTGTACAACTTCCAAAAGAATGCCATGCTTATTGGCACTATTAACCTTCACCAATGTAGCATTCGCACAAGTTCTGAATCTAACAATTATCCTGCTACCTTCATCTCCCAATACATTTTCTCCAACGTTGCATAGATCCACCTGAAATTTTTCTTGCAAGGAAAACAGTGCTTCATGAATATTCTGATATGAAACAGGTCCGCCTCTATGAGGTTCTCTTCCATGAGTTACATGAAACAGACAAGAAGATCTCAAAAGAGAATCTTTGTAAATAAATTTCATCAGGTCTCCTGGTAACAGTCACACTGTCACTTAATCGATTTTGATAAAAATATCTTGTAGGAGAATCTCGAATTTGAGGGTGCATTCGACACTTAACAGAAAACAACATAGCAACAGATGTGCATTTCACACACCGCTGCACCATTCAACACACCCTGCTACACTAGTGGTGTTCCGATTCCACGAAGTCACTCCACCTGATCAAGGCCTCTGAGGTTTCTGTATCTACCCTGCGCAAATAATGGCCGCTCAAGCTAGGCGAGAGTCATGATTAGTGTCCTGCCTCCATAACCGATTTGCTCCATTGTTCTAATCCCACACTATTCTTCACCCTCTCGTCATCAGGAACAGGGACCATACCAGCACATTTGAGGCCAACAGTTTCCTCCAGGACCCAAAACCCCATATTCTACTCTGCTTATGACTGCCCTAGCATAAGGATCCACCAAAATGCACGAAGGATCATAGCGGTGGCCTTCTTCAGGACAAGATTGTCCATCAACTTGATAATCGGTTTTACAACATATCATCAAACTTTCCATCTGAAGAAATGTGTGCCATACATCTCCTGTTTTATTCAGTAGCAGATCGAGAGAAATATGTTTTGTTACCTTACCCTTCAGCAGAACAGAAAGGGTAAAAGGCATAATGTCACGGAAGTAGCTTGCGAAGAAAGAACAACAAAGTTAACGCCTCCATTTTTTTTTCTGTATCTTCGTATCAAACCACCATATCAACCCTTGGGCCAGGCGCTAGAATAACTTCCCGCCAGAACTAGGAACAGTCGTGAATGTAATCTCAGCCTCACTTGCAAAACAAGCCTCAAGATTTGATCGAGCTTCTTCCATGTTAAATTCATCACCTGAGACAGAGTGAACTTTCCACAATGAAAAGGCAAGACAGCTCAACAAAACTTTATCTCGTTCTTCTACTACAGCTGCAAGATTTTGCAACAACTGATCACGACTGTGGTCGCGTGCAACCAGAATAGCAGGATCAACGCCAACGGCTCCTTGGGCTCACCCTGCAGCAGCTGTCGCACTTTCTCCCTCGGGAGGCCACTGATTTTCTGAGATAAGTTCACTTCTCGACCCTGTAGCTGCTGCATAAAGCCAGTTTCTTCCTCACGGAACTCTCCTAGAAGGATTTCAGTTCAACGCTCCACTGAACCACCTACACAACACGATTTTGAGAATCCACACCCACCCACGCAACATCAGGGTGATCACCGATTAAGAACTTCATTTCACCATTAGCGCATGAAATCCACGTTCAGTTTGGAGCAACACGCCTGCCAAGGAGGAGCAGGTCAAAAATGAGGTCAAAAAAAATATAGGCAAAACAAAACCATTTACAGGGTTATAAATTAGGCTGCGTAGGTTGTGACAGTTAGTATGTTAAAAAAATGGAGATAGCTGGTGGAGGGCAGGTAGAAAAGGAGCCAATGCCCAGGGGGGCATTACATTCTCCTCCCCTTAAGAAAGCATCGTCCTCGATGCGACATAACACAAAGGAAAAGAAATGGTAAGCAACCAAGAACAGACACAGGAGGGAGTACACTCTATGGTTTAAAATTTTAGTTGATTTAAAGCATGGCCACAGGGTAGCCTTAGGAACATTTGGTAGAAATTTTAACTTTCAAGGTTCTGTGAAGATTGGCAGTTCTTTCTTGTTCATCATTTCATTAGTCTCTTTCCATTATCATTATTCTAGTTTTAGTTTAATTCCTTTTTTAAAATTATCATCATTGAGAGAGTTTTGATTTATTCCTTATTGTGGGTGCCCAACATGAACTGCTAACACAACACCCTATCAGGTTCACAAGACCCTACAGATTCACAAGCACACAAGTATATACTTCGGGATTGTATTACACCACAAAAAGGTTACTCAAATACGGAATAGAATAGGCACAGTCCACATAACATAGTACTCATCACACATCAATGACTGACATACCAAATACTCAACCAAAAGAGTACTACAATCCACCAGACATTTCCTCAATTTGCATCAATGAAAACTCACATAACACCAAACCATGCTACAAGTACATAGTGTCCACAAGGGAATCAATGACATAACCACAACATCACAACACATATCCATCTGACATGAGTAACACATACATCAAAAGACCACTACCAAAACATCACAATAACTCAACATATATCCTGAAACATCAACCATACAGACAAATATCATAAGCCTCCCTCAAACTCTTATGCCTCCCTCAAGTCTCTTATGCCTCCCTCAAACTCTTATGCCTCCCTCAAGTCTCTTATGCCTCCCTCAAGTCTCTTATGCCTCCCTCAAACTCTTATGCCTCCCTCAAACTCTTATGCCTCCCTCAAGGAGGCCGGTTGTCTCTCTGTGCCCAAGGCACATCGAGTTTGGACACTCCTAACCCAAGTGACATAATAACGCGTGGTTCTCAATAACCCGCTAGTCATATGTACCCCTTGGGGTGTACCCCCATACAACGAAGCGGGTCCATAGGTCCAACCAATCCATGGTGCATCCCATGACCCTATTCCACACATCACGACATTAGAACCAGCACAACAATCTAGTCAAAGTGCCAAGTGGCAAAGTACAAGCCTTGGGCAAGGCGGTAAAAATTCCAAATTTAAAAGAAGACCCCAAATCAAGCTAAAATAAATGACCAAATGGCCAAAGTTAGTATCAAATCCCCATGTTAGTGCCACAAACCAAGGAAATGCCCAAAATTGTAAAGCATTGCAATCAAGAAAAGATGCTGGTCCTTGCAAAATAAAATAAAAAGCTCAATTTACGAATAAAATCAACTTATAATAATGTCACATTACGATAACTGTGTGGCCTTATCTGGCCACCAAAGGGGTACTCAACGAGTTGCTGGCACTCGGAACATCGAGCCTCAGCTCGTAAAAAATATATATATCAATCCCGCCACCCTTCGACAAGGCTAAACATAGTCATAGATACACTAAGGTTGCATACATACAACCACATAGGGAGAGAGGAAAGAGTCACATGTAATCTACTAAACCGAGTTTTGACTCGAGTTATTGACCCATGGTACACCATTCCTCACTCTCAACATACACTTCTACCGATCTCCCTCAGGGTCGGTTAGTGTAAGGCTCACAACATAACATGTAACTACATCACTAACACCATGGTGGTACACACATAGCTACCATAACGTCTCACGTATGGTAGGTATACGGGGTAGATCACAATCATACATTCACAGGGCGCAATACATCACTTTACCACATTCTGCACCCAAGGTGCAATCACAATACGATAGGGTTCATACACTCACCGTATGACCCAAAATCACAACATGAAGCATTACCTGTTTGCACAAGTCATACATACGATGAACATAGTACATCACAACATAACATACATTGCAACATAACAAGGTGGTACACACGTTTCTTCAGAACATGGTAAAAACATCATGATACAACTCGTTTCTTTTAACATCAACTAGTCATACAACACATTGATACACCCACATATCACAATATGCCACAATGCTCCAACACTACGTCATCCACATTAGAATTCTTTTCACACATCACAAACAATAATTTACACGTGAATTCTTCCTAGAATCCACAAGAAGGAGAGAGAATACTCTCATCCCCAACACATCAACATGATGACAAATACGCACTGAGTGACATACACATCACGTGCGTTCACAATATCACAATTACGACAATAATCACATCACGCTTAAAGCACATTACTCTTCCAATATAAATCATCATCATGCAACATCATCATCATCATGCAGTATCATCATGTAACACCACCACCACCATGCAACATCACCATACAACACCAATCCGGCCCAGAGGTTCGAGAGCATGAACCTACGCTCTGATACCAAATGTAACACACCAAAATTACCAACACAAGGACAACACAGTGAAATACAGGATAACTTTTTTTTTGACTTGCTTGAAGATAATACGACACTACACAAGTTCTCTAGGGAATACAACCAACCAAAGACATGCTTTCCACAACACGGACCCACACTAGTTACAGATAAACATGAGGCACACACTAAGGACACAATGGTTCATCTAAAGTATGCAGTCTTACAACAAGGTCTTCCCACAGAAGGTTTCTTTAGATTCATGTTTTAGCTGTAAGTGTTTTTACATTCTTTACTTTTCGCAGAGGAATCACGATAGGAGAATCTGAAAGTCATGTCTCCTTTGAAGAATTTTCCCCTACCTTGATAATGTTAATATACAGTGTAAACCAATTATAGAATAGCAAGAGGTTACTTCATTTACTTGATTAACTTATTCATTTGTGAGGAGGCAGTTAATTTCTCAAGGCTCTTAACTTTATCAATCTGTTTTCGACGTTGTGCTTTTGAACATATATGTTTTACCTTTTCAAGCGGTCAATTTTATTTTATTTTATTTTATTCCAGTACATGACTGTCTAACTCTTGGATTCATCATTAAGATCTTATTAGTTGTTAATAAGATTTCATTGGGGTCAAGAGTCTAATCAGAAAAATTAAAGGTTTCACTTGGGCTTCACTTGAAGAGATAGAAATAAGTATACTGTTTACATTTTCAACGGGTAAGACAGATCGAAGAGTTTCTTAGGCAAGTTCCTTCTATTTATTGTAATCTTGTTATCTTCCAAGAATTTAATCATTGATTTCACCTTAAGACCATTCTAAGGACTCACCACAATAAGAGATTGTTGATTTGTTTACGCGGGATCACAAGGTATATTTGTTTCTCTTGTTTTCTTTTTGCTAGGTTCAAAAACATAGTCCTCTACCAAACGACACAAGACCAAGGTAACTAGAGCGATGCAAGATGATTCAAGTTTGGATAATTAGAATTAGGTTTGACAATTCAAGGATAAATCATATTCTGAAAAGTGAAAATTCAACAAAGGATACGCATGTCAAAACAAGTTCATTTAATCTTATTGACAATAATATTTCTCAAATTGACTTTCAAACGATAACAACAACCTACATGAGAACAATACAAAATTATAACACAATGCCTTCTAGATAGTCTCCACAATTTCCATACCAATGTTTTAAAGCAAAAGAAAAACATTCGTACAACAGCAGTTCCTAAGAAGGATGGAATCCACTTTCTACACGTGTTTCTTTTTCTCTCTCTTTTTTTTCTTTTCTACTCAGGAAATCCTCCTGCACATTTGTTAGCACATGTCAGTTCGCAAGAACTGAGCACGATAAAAGCTATAACATTAAGACAATATGTTGTTATCTAACTGTTTCAAGGAAGAAGAAAAACACCGTTGATTATGAAAACAATAATCTAAGAGTCTAAACAAGAGCAATTAAAGAGTTGTCCAATAGCATAAAATGTCTGAATAAAAGGGGACGACACAACTCTATTTAATTATCATTTTCTCATAGGAGCAGTTAATAAACATCATAGTGAATTTCACTCATATCACAATAATGACCGTCATTTTAACAAGATAACATTTCGAAACAAAAACAATTACAAGAAGAGAATTAATTTCAAACGTGATATGTCCCTATTTGTTTAAGTTAGTTCACCAAGCCAAGGACTCACTATGTCATTGGAAGATCCCAAACAATCAATCGACATGAGAACATCTAAACCAACATGACTTATTAATATTAAGATGATGTGCCTATAACAGTTAATTTTATGTCAGCACAGAATAAATAAATTGGAAAGAAAAGGGATGAGACGCACAAATGACCCCGTATGGGCCACGTCCTATCCTAACAATCCTTCTATTAAACTTTCTTCTAATCAAGAGAATGTCTTAAGAAAAAGGACAAACTTTGACAAGACCAAACATAACCATTATAAATCTTACAGGAGGGTTACTCAATCATTCACAAGAACACAACACAGGATACATAGCTTCCAAAGGATCTATCGTCAACAACAAGTCAACTTTAACCTTTTTGGTCAACACATAACCATTCTACTACAATGACAGCAAGGAGGTCGTATCACAACGATCATCACAAAAACCAGTCAACCAATGAGTTTCCAAACACACCAAACTCTAAGTCACAGGAGAATGAAATTTAAGCATCTTTACGGAGCAAAATGTAGAGTAATTTCTTACGCATAAAACCAACATCCCAATTTTAAGATTTGAAAACTTCCTCACTAATGATCAAGTAGATCTCGTATCCTCCAACATGTGTGAAACAAAATCAAGGTAAGAAAGAGTATTTCCTCTGACATTTTAAGCTATCCAAAAGAAATGTGAGTATCGTCAAAAGAAAACATTCCATAGGTTCAGCTACATTCCTCAAAACATACAACAGTCACCAAGGGAGAGAAGGTGATTCCAAAGACAACAATCTCCAAACGGTGAACATGAATTGATATCAAATTATGAAAATCAAACATGACACTCGAAGAATAAAAGTATTTCTTCGAGCGATTCAAAACAAAATAACAAAAGCAACTAACCTAGTTGAAAGTAATATCAACTTGGCTCAATTCAAAAGTCAGTCAAGCTAAGCACACACCAAGCCAACCGGGAAGGGTTACTAGAACCTAAAACAACTAAAAGAAAAGGATAGAGACAGGAATAGCATCATTCACCTATACACAATGCACTCGCAGTACTCAATCACTAATTTGCAAATACCCAACATAGACCAGAACTACAGATCTCGAACCGAAACAAGAATAAGAACAAAACAGGAACTATAAAGTTGAGTCCAACGACAATGTTTGATAAAACATTCAAATCGTGAGACCAACATAAGGAACTAGGGAATTTTCATTACAAGACCCCCACCTCTTTTGTTTTATTAGTCTTAAGAACAAAGTTCACCCAAATAATATTTATTAAAACCCAGAAAACAATATAAAGGCTTCAACCAACGCAATCATTTCTAACGCCAAAACAAATACAAACGAGCCAGGAAAGTGGAAACCAAATAGTATACCATCACACGAGACATTTATATGAAGAGTAGAGTTATTTAATGATTCAATTAAATAACAGCATAAGAATTAATGGTATAGAGAATATCGTGCCTGATTAAGCTCCCGCAGTCGATAACAAGATGGACGGGGCCTGCAACAGCAACCAAAGCCTAACTCCATTTTCTTCAAGCTCGTTGGACAGTGCCCAAACATCTGAACATCATGCTCATGTTGGCACAGGTAACATCACAGCCGTATGGGTGGTCTCTTAAACACTTTTCATCATTCTCCCAACACCGCTCAAATCTCAGCCCAACTCCTGTATGACATTGGCATTGAACTTAATCCTTCGTCATACATCCAAACACCACATCTCCATATGCATCTGAAAGAAAGAATTGGAACCTCCAAACCTGGTGGCTAATTAGGAGCAGCCCTAGTTTGAGACAAGCAAATAGAAGTGGCCATAACCAAAAACAATCTTTGGTACAGACCCAGAAGTATAGCAGTACCCTAGCCATGGTCCAAAATCCATACACGGTTAGCCATTGCTTCATCTCCTCCATCGGAGTGCCCTTGGCCAAGATGCATCTCAAAGTTACCCCATATTTAGCTTCGCACATTGTGCTGAAGCTCATGATCCTGGAGATTACCTTTAATGCTTCCCAAACTGGATTTTTTTTTTCTTTAGGTGCTGTAGGACAGCCTTAAGAGCCCTCGTGCAGCCTGTGATTTGGGTTGCTTCCTTGAGAAAATCAGTCTGTATGCCTTTCTAATAGAATCCCCAGAGTACCAGGCCTCCACAATTTATCTGATAGTTACATGGAGCAATAGAAGTTTTCACATGATCTCAAAAGAACTAGAAAAAGTTTGACAAATGGTTAGCACTAGTACACACTGGCTCGAATGATTCATTGACCAATGTAGCATTCCCAAGGCTTTGGTAAGGTGAGGATATCTTGACGTAAAGAAGCAACATCCAACGACCACACTAGCAATAATCCACAAAGCTCTAACAGAAATGCGCAAGAGGCACACCTGCTGCATTATTCTTCAATGCAATGCACAAGTTTGCTTCATGAATATGTTGATATAAGAAGGTTCTCTACCAAAAAAGGTTCCGTCCAGCCTGTGAGAAAGTCGAACACCTGAAATCTCGAAAGATTGTAAATGATTGAGGTCTCCGTGAAACTGTCCACATTAATCGATGCTTGATAAACGCATCTTGTAGTGAGAATTCAATGGTCTGAGGGTGCTCGACGCTTAACCAGAATGTTCAGACAGATTGAAAAGCTCCACAAGTGCAGCCATTCAACCACACCTGATCAAGCTGGTGTTCCACGCCCCTCCTCCAGGAACCAGTCCCACCTTCGAGGCCAACAGGTTTCTGTATGGTGAAGATAGGACCGAAAAAATATGTCCTGCTACCATATTCTCTCTGCTCCATGACATGACGTGCTCCCATGCATTTTTATTTTTCTGAAAGTTTTCTCTGCAAGGAAAGGACATAGTGGTGGCCTTCTTCAGGAAATCCTTTCTGATATGAAACAGGCCGGCCTCTATGAGGTTCCTTCATGACTTAGCATCAAACAAGCAACGAAGGATCATAAAGTGGTGGCCTTCTTCAGGAATTGAATTGTGCCATCAACTTGACCATCTCAACTGTTTACATCAAACAGGTCAGAAATCGATGTGCTCATAAAGAGAATCATTGCAGATCGAGAGAATTTTTCGAGGTTACCTTAACCCTTCAGACAACAGAACAGATTTGAAAGGGTAAAAGGCATAATGTCACTGGAAGTAGCTTGCGAAGAAAGAACAGCAAAGTTAACGCCTCCTGTTTTTTTTTCTGTATCTTCGTATCAAACCACCATATCAACCTTTGGGCCAGTGCGCTAGAATAACTTCCGGCCAGAACTAGGAACAGTCGTGAATGTAATCTCAGCCTCACTTGCAAAACAAGCCTCAAGATTTGATCGAGCTTCTTCCATGTTAAATTCATCACCTGGACAGAGTGACTTTCCACAATGAAAAGGCAAGACAGCTCAACAAAACTTTATCTCGTTCTTCTACTACAGCTGCAAGATTTTGCAACAACTGATCACGACTGTGGTCACGTGCAACCAGAACAGCAGGATCAACGCCAATCGGCTCCCTGGGCTCACCCTGCAGCAGCTGTCGCACTTTCTCCCTCGGGAGGCCACTGATTTTCTGAGATAAGTTCACTTCTCGACCCTGTAGCTGCTGCATAAAGCCAGTTTCTTCCTCACGGAACTCTCCTAGAAGGATTTCAGTTCAACGCTCCACTAAAACCGCCTGCACAACATGATTTTGAGCCAAAAAAAAAATATCTTGAAGGAGGAACCCGAAATGACCTGTTGCAGGTCGCTACAGTGAATCCCTGACAAGAACACACCTCGCAGCATTCAAGAAGGTGGATGCAACACGCCTGCTCCACTAGCATCAAGTCAATTTTGTCTGCGTCCAGTGCATTGAATGAGAGGATCAAAACAAAGATTTTGGTGAAGAATAAAATAGGCCTCCACCGACTCCATCTTTCCCCCTCAAAGACAGACATGACAGTCTTAAATTTTGGCAGGTTGGATGGTTGGGGGGGAGAGGCAGGTAGCAGAAAGGAAGCCCATGCCCAGCGGGGCATTACACTCAACATCCCATAGTTCAAAGTACGTCGTCATCCTCCACGAAACCACCTGAGACCATCAATCTACATATGATATATCTTTTGTTTCTTTAAATTGGCCATTCCTGTTCAATCCTTTCGTACACGTTTAGATGAGTACAAATGTTTTGATTTAATGAATTTCATTTACTCTACTTTAAATGGTGATGTACTTTGTGTGCCCATACTAAGGTCAAGAAATTAAAATTTCTTATGGCAAGAGCGACAATTTTGTTGAGAGAAGTAATTTCAAGTAATCTCAACTTTTAAAAGGTCATCAATTTTATAGTTCTGTGCAAATTTCTGAAAATTTAATATCATAATTCCATAAATCAAATTTGGAAACTTACTCTTCATTCTTATTATTTCATAGGAAGTATTACACCCATTTATATAGAAGAGGTTGTTCCTATATATAAGGAGATATAATCTCCATAAATATCTCCACACACAACTCCTAAAACAACTTCATGTTATTTTACGTGAGATTTTGTTTTCTCACAAAACTAATATTGTTAATTAGTTGTTTACTCAACAACTCATAACAATATTTACTCACCCACTCATAATTACATTTACCATAATGTAATTAACTATTATAACACATATTACATTATCCTAGATAATATAATCATTCACATAATATTCTATGTTCACACTACCATATAAATATTCCCAACAATTTCGATATCCCACTCCACTTCAACATGATGTTTCTATTTTTCTTTCGACTAAAAATTGGGGGGTATTTAAGTCCGTAGACAAAACGAAGATAGAATTTTTTGTTGTGGGATGAAACGGAAGAGCTTACACAACAAAAAATTTCAAGTTGTTGTTGGCTTCTTATTACGCCAAAGACATTTTCACTAAGGGAAAGCCCTGGTTATTGGCTAACAGGTGTCAGGCATTAAAGGGTAGAGATAGCTTATGTATTTTTTGTTCGTGCATAGACGTTGAAAAAAATAATGTCGACTTTCTTTTACACTTACCCTGCTCCCTTGAAGTCACCTTCATGAAACACATTTCATGCATTCGCCATGTACAAACACAACAAGTGTCTAATTAGTTGTCTTCTGCGTCATCTCTATTTTTTCTGTAGTGTTCGCAGTTGCAGTTGCTTTCATAAAGGATGAACACGAACATGAGGAGCAGGTGCTAGTAAAAGGTTTTCTTTCAACTAATAGGGATGCCTGCAACAATGCTCTGTTTTAACTATTCGTGTGGAATATTCCTTGAAGGGTATGCTTGATTGCATTGCAGGTGGTTTTTGGTTTGAGCCACCAAAGGTGTGGGTGCTAGGTATTCTAAATTGGGGATTATTATTTTTGTTTAAAGAATAAAGCCAAGAAACAATGAGATTTTAATAACACTAAAATTAAGTGGACGAGATTATTCTAGGTGCTACTAAAATGACCATCTTTTTCCATTGTATCTAATGTCTTATTGTATTGCCGAACACATTCACATAAACCCGTCTAGATGAAATGGCCGTTCAAAACCCTTGCAAGGATAGAAATTCCACAAAGATGAAATGTGACCACGTTACCATCATCATTGAAGTTTGGTATATGTACCTCAAAATGTCCACAAAGGTTCTAAACATTGCATTCAAACAAAACACGGATCAAGTACCTCAGGAAAAGTTGTGCTTAAATTTTGTTAAAATATAAAACATATTTTATCCTCGTGATGGTTTGCTTAGTTATAGTGAAAATGAGTTTATATTTTTTATGTCTCGTCTTACTCATTACTTCTTTCATCATGTCCCACACTTGTTCGCAACTCAATACAAATTTTATGGTTGGCAACCTTCATTGCATTCTTTGAATATGAAGAGAGACAATTATCATACATGAACATGACAACGACAACATAATGAACCCTCAATGCAAAATTGCAATTTCTTTAACAATTGTTGACTTCTACATTGAACCAAAAAATGCAAGTTTTCCTTTAAACTATTCATTGCCAACACCTTGCTTTCCTAGACGTCTCCAAACTGTGTTTCCACGATGCCCTCCAAGCTGATTTCATGTGCAATTGACGTTCACATCGCACATTTCATGTGCAATTGCTAGTGGATAATATACAAGTAAAATATAAAAAACAGCCTGCACCCTATCAATCAAAAAACAACCCGCAACCGATCAATTTTGAGTCTCTCAGGCTACTTAATTTACAAAAAACAAAACACAAACAAAGAAGCCCTGAAATTTGATGGTCATCCCTGCCTGTCAAAAGCAAATTTTTTGACAGTTTTGCTCTTGAGGGAGCTGTAAATTTCAAATTTTTTAATAGATATTTCTATAATTTATTCATATATATAAATAGATATTATATTTTTTTATAAATTTCAACTTGTCATTGTCTATTGTTTCTAAAAATTTTCATGGTCTAAAGCCTGTCAATTTCGAGGCTCGAAACAAAGTACCAGCGCCTGCCAATCTTCATAAATTCCAATCCAGTCTGCAAATATGATATGATATGATTTCCTGCCAATAATAAAATAAAGCTCTTCCCTGTCTCGAGTAATGCAAATGTCGAAATGATTACGTGTGAATTAATTATAATAACTTACCAACCTGCAAACTGATCGTATAGGTGCGCGTGTGATTTAGATTGATGGAGACTCGAGAATTAATAAGTATTTTACGAAACAGGTGTAATATGTTTTAACGGGCAAATACATGGAATGATAAGTACTGGTAGAAAGATCTTAATGACATAAAAAGTTTTTGCTTTTTCTTTTGGCTTAAGATTAGGCGGAGCAGGAAGCTTGTGGACCAAGCTAAATTCCTGTAAAGCAAATGTGGCCGTTGTGAGAGCCGTTGATTGGAGGTCTATAAAAAGGACCCTTCTCCGTAGTTGCTTCTGCAAGTTATGCTCATGCCTCTGCTTTTTTATTTGTGTTTGACCTCTGTATTATTGTTGCCGTTGGAGTGATTTTTGTCTCTACTGTGTTGGCTTCACTCTGATTTCTCGATTGTTGTGGGTTGATGTCTGTATTGTTTATGCCTAATTTATGTATCTTCTGTAGTGTTTTATTTGTTTTTTTAATTTTGTTTCTTTTCTTTTTTATTGGGAATGTGTTTTCTATTATTTTCTTTGGCCACCAATACCAAGTTCTTCAGAGAAAACACAGGAACCGTCTGATGGTTTTTCATGAATGCCACCAGGGATGGACTATATATGATATTCAGACTTTCTAGAGACATGACCGGGTTAGTATTTTCCCTTATTCATTACAAATTAATTGATTTGCTTGCATTTTAAGCGCTAGTTTTGAATCAGGTTAGGGTTTATAAAATGTTCTCGCACATTCATTCTGTGTTAAGGTTTGGGGCTTTTCCTTTCGACTTGTTGAATCATAAATCAGGTATTGTAAAATTAGTTCAGAGCTTAACTTTATGTTATCTTATTTATTAAGAAGAAATGGAGTTATCTGTATTTTATTCCACATAGAAATTTATAGATCTGCCCTGTGCCATCAATTTGTTTAAATGACATTGGGTTATTGAATGATACTTTGAGATTTTACATTAGAAGTTTTGTAGGAATGAGAAATTATGAAACTCTTCTACAGCGTTGTTTGGGGTTGGGGTTTTTCTTTGGGGGATTTAACTTAAAATTTCCAAATTATTTATCAGTCAAACAAATAAACAGACTAGAAAATTAAGGAAAAAATTAATACTGTTTACGACAAAATGTGCGCTGCAAAACAAGTCATTTGAGTTATTTGAGGATAACCCTTAACCTTCAAATCTCAGGGAAAGGCGTTTGTTCCCTTAACTCACAATGCATTCCAAATGATATGTCCAGAACAATCCTTAACACTTGTCGGAAACCTGCACAAATACAGTGAATGATCGAAATGATCTTAAACAACATTAGAATGTGATGTCTTGTCATGGTATTCTTGCGAGGAAAACAAGCGTATAATCTAATTCGTTCACATTCACAATCATACTTCCGAAAACTCAGTCACATGCCATTGATATGGTTTGTGATTAGGGTATTTCCTTTTAAATGCTCACGATTCACAGTATATGGAATTACATTAGGAATTTCGATTGTAAAGCTATGCATTTTGTTTCTTACACACTATTCTAGGATTTACAGCTTTGGTCTGTGAAATTTCTGGGTTTTGGGGTTTGACGTTCATAATTTGAATTATTATTACTGGGGATTTATCTTCATAATTCGAATTGTCTTCTAGGTGCAGTTCCCCCTGCAGCACAATGCCTGTATTTGTATAAAAATATGATTCAAATAAATGGAATATGGAATGATTTAACCCTATTACCGTGGATAAATTAAGCCACTTATATAATCAGCAAGTTCCTTATGCAATTTAGTGTACCTGTAATATGATGATGCCCTGCATTTTGATTTGTGCCTGATCTTGATCTCTGTACTGTTGTTTGAGTTATTTCTGTCTGTATTGCTTCTGTTGTTGTCATTTTTCTATCTATATTTTGGCGAGGCTGAAGAATAGGTCTGCAGCCGACCATTGGAGCATGTGGGACAAGACCAGACCAGAATAGGGCAGGGAGGATAAGGCATGTTTTCTATTTTACTTCTATATTTGCTATATCGATTAGAGCAGGGTAGGATAGATTTTGCAGGTAGATAAAGCTTATTTTCCATTTTGTTTCTATATCTGTTTATATGGATTAGCGCATTATAGGATTAATTTTGCAGGATAAGATTAGGCCTATTTTCTGTTTTACTTATATATTTATTTAGATCGATTAGAGCAGGGTATGATTGACTTTGCATGGTAGGATTAGGCGTATTTTTCTGTTTTACTTCTAAATTTACAAATGTCGATTGTAAAGATGTTTGTAGCATAAGTTTAAATGCTTGTAATTTTCTGTTCAAAATTGTAAATGATCCGCGTATGCATACAAAGCGATTGATTTTACAATCTAGAATGTAGGACCAGGCGGCCAATGTTAGGATTTTCAGGGTTTGTATGAGATATTTTGCAGTATCTTTAATTTTTTTTGATATCGATATAAGTGATGACTTACAGTCCGATTTTAAATGTCAATGGGATGCGAAAGGTTAAATTTTTCAGTTTAGGGTTTATTTTTTTTGTCTTATATTTGCTACTAGCATACAATTTATGTTCCTTACAGTCATTTGTTCTATTTCAGGTTCAGTTAAATATTTGATGGTGAATACATTCATATGTGCGCCATGGGAGGTCGTCGGGATTAAGCTCTGTACAGGTATCACATATGATTGTGTTTAGTACAGGATTTAATTGTTAGATGTAAAAGATTGAATTTTTTTTCTCTGTTTTTTCCTTAAAATGTGAAGTTTAATTGGCTACTGCAGAGTCTTATTTTATGCCATCTTGTACTTTCATGTGACAAATATTTATAACAGTTGGATTAATCGTTTGCAGGAGGATGTTCCTTTTTTATTCCTTCTTTTTGGCTTATTGTTGTTCTATTTTAATTTATTTATCTCAGTGTCTGTTGTATCATGTGTTACAACAATTGCAGCCAATATTTATAAAAATCGGGATGTTATATTTCTTTTTATTTATCTCCTTTTATGTATGCCTTTCATTATGGAAGAATTTATCTAGTAACTTTTTAGAGTATAATATTCTCTCATAAAATTGCTCAGCAGTCATCGTAGCCACTGATACAATCACCCTCATATATAGTGTTAATGAACCAAAAAGGAAAAAAAAAGCTTCTACACTTTTGATCACATAGCTATTTAAAAATTTTGGTTTAAAACCCTGTTTTTTTTTCTTTCTTTAAGTGTAGCTCTTTGAAGGTTAGGAAAAAATTATTTGCCTCTATTTTCAATTTCTAATTATATCATACTTTTTCAAAAGAATGCGTGTTCTAATATTGCCTTAAAGTCTTAACAGATTGTTGTTTATGGTCTTTTTTGTGAGTTTGATACTAAATATGCCAAAGCTTTTGGATTTACATTGTGCGAAACCAAACATGCTAATGACTTATCCTTGTAAGGAACAAGGTTCAACTTTTGATTACTCTACAATTGCTTTCATACTTTACATTCAAAAAAGCCATTGATTGAATAATCTCAATACATAAAATGAACTATTGTACTATGCTAGAAATATGATAAATCTATACTCTTCAACAAGAATAACAAAACAACTATTGAAATATTCTATAAGTATAGTAAAGCTATACCCTTCAACGATAAAATGTCAATCAATTTGGTGACTGTATATAAATTTTGTTAGTGTTGCTTTTACTTTGATAACTATTTTTATTGAAGGACCATGAAAGTCATAGTAAAAGGATTAATATATGAAAAAATATTTGTCCAATTCTTGATTATTGAAATTTAATTTCATTTTTGAAATCTTTTTTGCATGCTAGTCATCAAGACCTCCAAGACCAAAAGTTTTGTTGTTGCCTTATGGGTCATGATTGTTGGAGTGTAGGGTAAAGTTGATTTTTTTTTTTTTTTTTTTTGTAACTTGTTTCTATAAGAGAAACAATTGGGAATACTATTTTGATAGCCACAAAAGGTGTTCAGGATCTTTTAAAAAAAATTGCTTTCGTTGTATATTTCTACGCTTTATTTTTTTAAATGTTATCTAGTTGAGTTATTTGTTAAGGTTGGTTGGAGGGGAAGAGGTGGGCTAGAGAGAGATGAGAGGAAGGTTGGAGTGAAGAGGAATAAGATTGCGAGAGAGATGAGGAAGGTTAGAGGGTGTGAAAAGGAGGAAGGTGAGAGAAGGGCTAGAGGGATGGAAGGGTTGGAGAGAGTTGACGGTGTTGGTCGGAGTGAAGAGAAGGGTGGAAGGATGAGGAAGGTTGAAGGGAGGTGAAAGGAGGGTTAGAGGGTGTGAAGAGGAGAAAGTTTTGAGGCAAGATGATATTGAGGGAGGTGAGAGGAGGGTTGGGGAGAGTTGACGGTAGGGTTTAAAATGAAGAGGAAGAAGTGTTGAAGGACGAGGAAGGTTGAGGGAGGGAGGTGAAAGGAGGGTTACGAGGGGAGAAGAAGAAGGTTAGAGGGTGTGAGAGGAGGAGGAAGTTTGGAGGGAGGTGAGAGGAGGGCTAGAGGGGTGGGAGGAGGGTTGGAGAGAGTTGACGGTAGGGTTGAAATGAAGAGGAAGAAGTGTTGAAGGACGAGGAAGGTTGGAGGGAGGTGAAAGGAGGGTTACGAGGGGAGAAGAAGAAGGTTAGAGGGTGTGAAGAGGAGGAAGTTTGGAGGGAGGTGAGAGGAGGGCTAGAGGGGTGGGAGGAGGGTTGGAGAGAGTTGACGGTAGGGTTGAAATGAAGAGGAAGAAGTGTTGAACGATGATGAAGGTTGGAGGAAGGTGAGAGGGAAGAAGAAGAAGGATGGAGGGAGGTGAGAGGAGGGTTATGATGGAAGGTGGTTAGAGGATGTGAAGAGGAGGAAGTTTTGAGGGGGGTGATAGGAGTGATAGAGGGATGGAAAGAGGGTTGGAGAGAGTTGATGGTATGGGTTGAAATGAAGAGGAAGAAGGGTTGAAGGATGAGAAAGGTTGGAGGAAGGTGAGAGGGAAGAACAAGAAGGTTGGATGGTGGGAAGAGTGGGGTTGGAGTGATGAGAAAGAAGTTTGCAGCGTGTGAAGAGGAGAAAGTGTAGAGGGAAGATGAGAAGAGGGTGAGAGGAGGGTTTGAGAGAGTTCACAGGAGGGTTGGAGAGAAGCGGAAGAAGGGTGTAGAGATGAGGGAAGGTTAGAGGGAAGATGAGAGTTGGAAGGAGGGTGAGATGAAAGTTAGAGGGAAGTAGTAGTTTTCAGGGTGCAAAGACGTGGAAGGTTGAAGGGTGGGAAGGAAGAAAAGGGAGGTTGGAGGGTGGAAAGAGGAGGAAGAGTGGAGGGAAGATGAGAAATGGAGGGAGGTGACAGGTAGGGTTACGATGGAAGAAGAAGATTAGAGGGTGTGAAGAGAAGTTTTGAGGGAGGTGAGAGGAGGGCTACAAGGATGGAAGGAGGGTCGGAGAGAGTTGATAGTATGGTTGGAGTGAAGAGAAAGAAGGGTGGAAGGATGAGGAAGGTTGGAAGGAGGTGAAACGAGGGTTAGAGGGTGCGAAGAGGAGGAAGTTTAGAGGCAAGATGAGATGGAGGGAGGTGAGAGGAGGATTAGAGGGATGGGAGGGTTGAAGAGAGGTGGGAGGAGGGTTGGAGAGAGTTGATGGTAGGGTTGAGGGAAGAGGAATAAGGGTTGAAGGATGAGGAAGGTTGGAGGAAGGTGAGAGGGAAGAAGAAGAAGGTTGGGGATGGGAAGGGGAGGGTTGGAGGGATGAGAAAGAAGATTGTAGCGTGTGAAGAGGAGCAAGTGTAGAGGGAAGATGAGAAGAGGGTTAGAGGGAGGGAAGGAGAGTTGAAGAGAAGTGAGAGAAGTGTTTGAGAGAGTTCATACGAGGGTTGGAGAGAAGTGGAAGAAGGGTGTAGGGAAGATGAGATAGAGGGAGGTGAGAGAGGAGGATTAGAGGGATGGAAGGAGGGTTGAAGAGGTGGGAGGAGGGTTGGAAAGAGTTGAGGGTAGGGTTGAAGTAAAGAGGAAGAAGGGTTGAAGGTATGAGGAAGATGAGAGGGAAGAAGGTGGTTAAAGGTGGGAAGAGGAGGGTTGGAGGGATGAGAAAGAAGGTTGCAGCGTGTGAAGAGGAACAAGTGTAGAGGGAAGATGAGAAGAGGGTTAGAGGGATGGGAACGAGAGTTTAAGAGAAGTGAGGAGGGTTTGAGAGAGTTCACAGGAGGGTTGGATAGAAGTGGAAGAAGGGTGGAGGGATTAGGAAGGTTAGATGGAAGAAGAAGTTTGTAGGATGTAAAGAGGTGGAAGGTTCAAGGGTTGATGAGATGGAGGGAGGTGATGAGATGGAGGGAGGTGAGAGGAGGATTAGAGGGATGGGAGGGTTGAAGAGAGGTGGGAGGAGGGTTGGAGAGAGTTGATGGTAGGGTTGAGGTGAAGAGGAATAAGGGTTGAAGGATGAGGAAGGTTGGAGGAAGGTGAGAGGGAAGAAGAAGAAGGTTGGGGATGGGTTGGAGGGATGAGAAAGAAGATTGTAGCGTGTGAAGAGGAGCAAGTGTAGAGGGAAGATGAGAAGAGGGTTAGAGGGAGGGAAGGAGAGTTGAAGAGAAGTGAGAGAAGTGTTTGAGAGAGTTCATACGAGGGTTGGAGAGAAGTGGAAGAAGGGTGTAGGGAAGATGAGATAGATGGAGGTGAGAGGAGGATTAGAGGGATGGAAGGAGGCTTGAAGAGGTGGGAGGAGGGTTGGAAAGAGTTGAGGGTAGGGTTGAAGTAAAGAGGAAGAAGGGTTGAAGGATGAGGAAGATGAGAGGGAAGAAGGTGGTTAAAGGTGGGAAGAGGAAGGTTGGAGGGATGAGAAAGAAGGTTTCAGCGTGTGAAGAGGAACAAGTGTAGAGGGAAGATGAGAAGAGGGTTAGAGGGAGGGAACGAGAGTTTAAGAGAAGTGAGAGGAGGGTTTGAGAGAGTTCACCGGAGGGTTGGATAGAAGTGGAAGAAGGGTGGAGGGATTAGGAAGGTTAGATGGAAGAAGAAGTTTGCAGGATGCAAAGAGGTGGAAGGTTCAAGGGTGGGAAGAGGAGGGTTATAAGGAAGAAAAAGAAGGTTGGAGGGTGGAAAGATCACAAAGAGTGGAGGGAAGATGAGAATTTGAGGAAGGGAAGAGGAAGGTTGGAGGGAGGAGAGGAGGGTTAGAGGGAAGAAGAAGGTTAGAGGATTCAAAGAGGAGAATTTGAGAGAGGGGAGAAGAAGGTTTGGAGGGTGTTAAGAGGAGGAAGGGTGGAGGGTGGGAAGAAGAGGGTTTGAGAGGTAATATGAAGAGGGTTGGAGGGTGTGAAGAGGAGGGAGGGTTAGAGTAAAGAAGAGGAAGGTAGAAGTGTAGGAAGAGGAAGGTTTTAGGGAAGATTGGAGGGTTAGAGGGAAGAAGAAGGTTAGAGGATTCATAGAGGAGAATTTGAGAGAGGGGAGACGAAGGTTTGGAGGTTGTTAAGAGGAGGAAGGGTGGAGGGTGGGAAGAGGAGGGTTGGAGGGTGTGAAGAGGAGGGAGGGTTTAGAGCAAAGAAGATGAAGGTAGAAAAGTGTAGGAAGAGGATGGTTGGAGGGAGGAGAGGAGGGTTAGAGGGAAGAAGAAGTATGGATGAGGGTCTACAGAGGGAGGTTAGATTGTTGGAAGAGGAGATTTGGAGGGATGATAGGAGGGTTATAGGGAAGAAAAAGGTTAGAGGGTTTGAAGAGGAGGATTGGTGGAGGGAAGATCATAATTTGAAGGATGTGAGAAGAGGGTTAGAGGGAAGAAGAGGAAGGTCGAAGGGGGAGATGACGAGGAAGGTTGAAGGGTTCGAAGAGGAAGAAGTTTGGAGAGTATGAAGAGGACGGTTGGATGGAAGATGAAAAAGGTTTGAGGGTGTGAAGATGAAGAATTTTGGAGGGTGGGAAGAGGAGGGTAGAAGGATGACGGGAGGGTTTAGAAGGAAGAAAAAGAAGGTTGGAGGGTGGAAAGAGGAGGAAGGGTAAAAGAGAAGATGAGAATTGGAGGGTGGGAAGAGGAGGAAGGTTGGAGGATGGGAAGAGGAAGGTTGGAGGGAAAGAAGAAGGTTAGATGTTTCAAAGAGGAGAATTGGAGGGAGGTGAGAGTAGGGTTAGAGGGAAGAAGAGAAAGGTAGGAGGGTAAGAGGTATGAGAGGAGGGTTCGGGTGGAGAAGAAGGTTTGGAGGGGTGTGAAGAGGACAAAGGGTGGAGGGTGAGAAAAGGAGGGTTTGAGGTAAGACGAAGAGGGTTGGAGGGTGTAAAGAGGAGGAAGGATGGAGGGAGGGTTAGCATAAAGAAGAAGAAGGTAGGAGTGTAGGAAGAGGATGATTGGAGAGGTGCGAAGAGGAAGAAGGTTGGAGGGTGGGAAGAGGAAGGTTAGAGGGATGAAGAAGGTTGGAGGCTTCAAAGAGGAGTAGAACTAGAGGGAGGTGGGAGGAGGTCTGAAGAGGAAGGTTAGTGTTGGAAGAGGAGAGTTGGAGGGATGAGAGGTGGTTATAAGGAAGAAGAAGGTTGGAGGGTGTGAAGAGGAGGATAGCTGGAGGGAAGATGATAATTTGAAGGAGGTGAGAAGAGGGTTAGAGGGAAGAAGAGGAAGGTTGAAGGGGAGCGAAGATGAGGAACGTTGGAGGGTGTTGAATAGGAGGAAGTTTGGAGAGTGTCAAGAGGAGGGTTGGAGGGAAGAGGAAAAAATTTTGAGGGTTCGAAGAGGAAGAATTTTGGGAGGGTGGGAAGAGGAGGATAGAAGGATGAGGGGAGGGTTAGAAGGAAGAAAAAGATGTTCGAGGATGCGAAGAGGAGGAAGGGTGGAGGGAAGATGAGAATTGGGAGGGTTAGATAGAAGGTTAGAGGGTGCAACAAGAGGAGGGTTGGAGGGAAGAGGAAAAAATTTTGAGGGTTCGAAGAGGAAGAATTTTGGAGGGTGGGAAGAGGAGGGTAGAAGGATGAGGGGAGGGTTAGAAGGAAGAAAAAGATGTTCGAGGATGCGAAGAGGAGGAAGGGTGGAGGGAAGATGAGAATTGGAGGGTTAGATAGAAGGTTAGAGGGTGCAAAGAGGAGGAAGGTTGGAGGATGGGAAGAGGAGAGTTAGAGGGGAAGAAAGAAGAAGAAGGGTGGAGGGAATATGGAAATTAGAGGGAGGTGAGAAGAGGCTTAGAGGGAAGAAGAGGAAGGTTTTAGGGTGCAAAGAGAGGAATGTTGGAGAGTAGGTAGAGGAGGGGTTGGACAGATGAGAGGGTTGAAAGAGTAGGAAGGGTGGAGGGAAGATGAGAGTTTGAGGGAGGTATTAGGAGGGTTAGAGGGAAGAAGAGGAAGGTTAGAGGGTGGGAAGAGGAGGATTGGAGGGATGAGATGAGGTTTGGAGGTCATCAGGAAAAAGGTTAGAGGGTGCAAAGAGGTGGAATCTTACAGGGAAGATGAGTGTTGGAGGGATTTGGTTAGAGGGAAGAAGAGTAAGGTTAGAGTGTGTGAAGAGGAGGAAGGTTGGATGGTGGGAATATAAGGGGTTGGATGGATAAGGGGAGGGTTAGAGTGGAAGATGAAAAATTTTGTAGGGTGTAAAGAGGAGGAGAGGTGGAGGGAAGATGAGAATTGAAGGGAGGTAAAATGAGGGTTAGAGGGAAGAAGAAGAGGAAGGTTGGAGGGGATGGAGGGGAGGAATGTTTGAGGGCGGAAAGAAGATGGTTAGATGGGAGGAGAGGGTTGGAGGGAAGATGAATAAGATCGTAGGTTATGAAGGGGAGGAAGCTTGGAGGGAGGTGAAAGGAGGGTTGAAGAGAGGCTTAGAGAAGGGTTGGAGAGAGTTGATAGGAGATTTGGAATGAAGAGGAAGAAGGGTGGAGGGTTAAAAAAGGTTTAGAAAGTGTGAAGAGGAGGAAGGTTGGAGAGAAGATGAGAGTTGGGGGGTGTGAGATGGGTTAGAAGGAAGGAGGTTGGAGCATGTGAAGAGTGGGGTTGGAGGGTGGGAAGAGGAGTGTTAAAGGAAGGTGATAGGAGGGTGTGAAGGTTAGAGCATGTGAAGATAAGGGTTTGATTAAATAGGAAGAAGGTCAGAGGGATGAAAAATTTTCAAGGGTTAGAGGGCTGGAGGGAAGAGGAGAATTAGATGACGGTGAGAGGGTTTGAGGGAAGAGGAAGAAGGTTGGAGCTTATGAATAGGAGAGTTAGATGGAGGTGGGAGGAGGAAAGAGGAAACATTAAGGGAGATGAGAGGGTTACAGGGAAGAAGAATTTTGGAGCATGTGAAGGGTTGGATGGTAGAAAGAAGAAGTTTAGAGGAATGGGGAAAGAGGAGAGCTTAAGGGAGGTGAGGAGGATGGAGGAGGAGAGTATTGAGGGAGATGAAGGGTTAGAGGAAAAAATAATAGTGTTCGAGGGTGGGAAGAGGAGTGTTAAAGGGAGGTGATAGGAGGGGTTTTAGGGAAGAACATGAAGGATGGAGGGTGTGAAGGTTGGAGCATGTGAAGACGAGGATTGGATTAAATAGGAAGAAGGTTAGAGTGATGAAAAAGGTTTGAGGGTTAGAGGGAAGAGGAGAATTGGATGACGGGGTGAGGGTTGGAGGGAAGAGGAAGAAGGTTGGAGCTTGTGAATAGGAGAGTTGGATGGAGGTGAAAGGAGGAAAGAGGAAAACATTGAGGGAGATGAGAGGGTTTAGAGGGAAGAAGAATTTTGGAGCATGTGAAGGGTTGGACGTGAAGGCGCTCCGAATAGATTGAATATATTGCTATTGATCAGAATACATAGTGACGCCTTTAAATAGGCTGCGAGAGAGGGAGCCAGAGCCGTTCCGGCAGAAATAGTTACATAACTGTTTACAAACTAAAATGTATTAATTAGCTAACATTCCCCCCCTTAATACATTGCTCTTACAAATGTACCCCCCTAAACAAATCAAACTTCACCTTGCTGAGAGGCTTGGTGAGAATATTTGCAACTTGAAAATTAGTAGGGTAGTATTGGAGCTGAATTTGGTGGTTCAAGACCTGTTCACGAATGTAGTGACATTCAACCTCAATATGCTTTGTTCGTTCATGGAAAAACATGATTCTTCACAAGCTTCAACACACCTTGATTGTCGCAGTGAATGATGGGAGGTTTCTCTTCAGGAATCCCTATATCTGCAAGAATGCGACGTAACCAAATTGCTTCACACATAGCTCCTCGTGCAGCGCGGTATTTAGCCTCAGTGGATGAGAGAGCAACAATAGTTTGCTTCTTGCTGATCCACGAGATAGGTCCAGATCCGAGATGAAAAACATATCCTGAAGTGGATTTCCTGTCATCAACGGATCCTGCATAGTCCGAGTCTGTATATACCTGTAAGAAGAACGGAGTGTTCTTCTGATACTCCAGACCAAAGTCAACTGTACCTCAGACATATCTCAACACATGCTTTGCTGCTATCCAATGAAATTTCTTCGGCTCTTGCATAAATCTGACGAGATAGCTCACTGCAAAGCAAAGATCTGGTCTGGTATAAGTCAAGTAAATGAGACTCCCCACAAGCTGCCTGTAGTGAGTGCCATCTACCTGTGGTGAATCCTGGAATCTAGATAGTTGCAAACCTTTTTCCATAGGTGTGGACATTGGTTTACAATCTGACATCCCATACTTTTCCAGGAGCGTCTTGGCATATTTCATCTGGGAGACGAAGATATGATTCTTCTTCTGCCATATCTCTAAGCCAAGACAATAGTGAAGTAGCCCCAAATCAGTCATGTTGAAGGATTTCTTCAGATCATTCTTTACATCATCTACAAGATTGTCAGAAATTCCTGTGATCACAAGATCATCTACGTACAAAACCAGAATGACAATCTCTGTTCCTACCTTCTTGATATACAAATTTGTATCTGAGGGGCTACGAGTGAATCCATGCTGCAATAGGTGATCATCAATTTTTATATACCATGCCCTAGGTGCTTGTTTGAGTCCATAAAGATACTTTATCAGACGACATACCTTCTGTGGTTGATGCTCGTCTACAAACCCTTCAGGTTGGGCCATGTACACTTCTTCTTATAGATCACCGTTTAGAAAAGAACTCTTGACATCCATCTGCTGAAGTTTCCATCCATTTTGTGCTGCCAGTGCACATACAACTCTGATGGTTTTGATCTTCGCAGTGGGTGCAAAGGTCTCGTCATAGTCAATTCCTTCTTGCTGAGCATAACCCTTTGCAACAAGTCATGCTTTGTGTTTGTCGATTGAACCATCTGCCTTATATTTTGTTTTGAAAATCCATTTGCAGCCAATGGATTTCTTACCTGGAGGAAGATCGACAAGTTCCCACGTCTGATTCAGAATCAGGGAATCATATTCAACATCCATAGCCTGTTTCCACTGTGGTTGGTCTAATGCCTCACGAACAGTGTCAGGTTCGGTGCTCTCAACAACTAAACTCATGAGTGCAAAATTTACCTCATGTCTAGCTTGACTTCGTGTTCTAACTCATGTAGAAGTACCTGGAAGTGAGTTCAGGTGTGCATCCCTGATAGTACTCTGAACCCATTTCAGACATTGGTGCTGCTGATGTGAAGATGTGTTTTCCAGTGTGCCAAGATCAACGAACAAGTCTCCACTCAGATCTTCTTCTCTCTGAGAAGAATCATCTTGCTCATCATCTGGATGTGTGAGCAATCTATGTGACGAGGTTGGTACTGGATCTCCATTGTGTGGTAGGGAGTCAAAGGACGACTCATCACATACCACATCTCGACTCTCGTAGATCTTCTTCGTCTCAGGATCTATGAGAAGATATGCTTTTGAGGTAGTACTATACCCCAAGAAAAGACATGACAGTGTCTTTGGATCGATCTTCTTCCTTCTCTTATCTGGAACATGCATATACGCAGTACAACCAAAAACTCTGAAATGATGAATAGAAGGTTTACGACCAGTCCATACCTCTTCCGGTGTCTTGTTCTGCAAGATCTTCGTGGGTGCCCGGTTGAGTAAATACACCGTTGTCTAGACTGCTTCTGCCCAAAATTGATCCTCCAACTTGGTGGTTGAGAGCATACAACAAGCCATCTCCATGACAGTCCTATTGTGGCGCTCGGAAATCCCGTTCTATTGGGGCGTGTAGGGTGTAGTCAAATGTTGCTGAATGCCATGCTGCTTCAGGTATGCTAAGAACTTCTTTGACACAAATTCCCCCCCCTCGATCTGAGCGGAGAAGAAGAAGAGGCTTCCCAGACTGCCTGGTGGCTTGCTGGTAGAAGGTCTGGAAATTTTGCAAGTGCCCCACTCTTCTTCCGAAGGAAATATACCCACATTTTCCGTGAGTAATCATCAATGATGAGCTGAAAGTACGCAAAACCTTGGAAGCTAGCTGGCAGGGGTCCGCACAGATCGGTGTGAACAACCTAAAGATGCTCTGTAGAATGATAAGAGCTCTGTTTGAATGGACCTCTATGTTGTTTGCCCGCAAGACATCTCGAGCAAACAGGTAAGGAATGGGAGAGTGGAGGAAGCCCTCTTACCATTTCCTTCGCACTGAGCTGATGCAGAGCCCCGGCAGAAAGATGACCATATCGAAAGTGCCAAAGTGCAGTGGACTCCGCCGTTGATGCAGAGAGAGCAACACTGGATGAAGTGACCGCATCCAGTGCAAATAGACGGCCCTTCAGAAATGCTTGAGCAATGACTGAATCTTCCTGAGAAATGATGCAGGACTTGACCCCTTTCTTAACAAAGAATTCAACCTGCATTCGATGGTTAAGAAGTTGACTTATAGACAAAAGATTTGAAGTCAAACCTAGAACATATAACACCTTTGTGAGTGTACATCTTCGTGTTCCAAGAGGAATGATGACATCACCAATCCTTGCTGCAATATAATCTTGATTGTCTGCAATGGTGATCTGATCTCCAGTGGGCCGGTCACTCAGAGTATGGAACAACTTCTTGTTGTCAGTCATGTGTTTGCTGGCGCCTGAATCATTCAACCAGACATCTTCTGACGGCTGTGAAGTCTGTGAGACTAGAACAATGTCAGAATGAGTCGTATCTGGTACCTCTTCATCAGAGGTGGCATCCTGCTGAGCAGCAATGTGGCCCTTCTGCCTCTGATTATGAGCATGCCATCGGGATTTCTTGGAATATCCTCGGCCAGAAGTTCTCTCTTCGCCAAAATTTCCATACTTGCGACCGTTGTAATAACAGTTCGCAGTCGTGTGCGTATCCGTGGAGCAAATGTGGCACCACCGATCCGCCTTGTGATTATGCTGCTTCTGGAGTGGCCGTTGTGGTGGCCGCTGTGAAGATGGCTGCTGAGCATGCTGATTTTGATTCTGGGGGGCAGATTGCCCTTTCTGAGGCTTATGTTTTTGCCTCGTGATGAGAGCCTTGTCTTCAAAGGCTTCTTCTACATTTTGCATGGCTTCTTCCTGCTGGAGATAATTCACCAGGGTTGCAAAACTCACCTCCTGTTGAGTGATTGTCAACGTGGTGATCAGTGTCCGAAACCGTGAAGGAAGAGCTCGCAGGGTGAGCGGGACTAGCAACTTGTCGTCCACTAGTTCACCGAGTGCAGAGAGTTCTGCACGTAACTCAGCTACACGCCGCAAGAAGGCTTCTACTGATTCGCCATCATGCATACTCATCGTATGAAGCTTTGTCTGAAGTTGCAACTTTGTCGTCAGATTCTTAGCTTCGTAGATGGTACAAAATGCGCTCCATGCTTGAGAAGAAGCGGTTGCTTCCCGAATGTATGGCTGCACGTCATCATAAAGACTCAGGGTGATGAGCATTAGCGCTTTCGCATCAGCCTTTTCATATTTTTCCAACAGATCAGCATCTGTGGGATGGGCGTCTTTTCCAGAGACAATCCCCCAAAGATCTTCGAATTGAAGAATCGTCCGCATTTTAGTTTTCCATGCGGCGAAATTTGGCCCTTTCAAGAGTTAGGCATCGGATAGCAATATTTTTGGAGTAGACATTTTCAAAAACTCAAAAATGTATTTTATTTATTTATTTTTCAAAAATGGCTACAATGGTTACTGAAGAAATTTGTCCCGAAGATGGGCTCTGTAGGCTCATGCAGTGAGACGCCGACGCTCCTGTGGGCGTTCTATTTCGCGTTCGTCATCTGCATCATAACCATGTTCAAGTTCTGCATGAATCCGTCGTGCTTGACATCGAACATCGAACCAAAAATATTCCAACAGTCCTCAGCGCACAATCTCGTTAAAGAGAATGTTCCTAGTGTTGTGTAGCTCGTTGACCAAGGCAAAGAACATCCCAGTGGTGTCTTCGTTGTCATTCAATGCCCAAATATTTGGTGCATTGTTCGCGGTGCTTTGTGCATCGGAAATTTGAGACATACGCGCACACACAGTTTTGCAATTTCCCGGCTTTGCTTAGACATACAGGGGTTTGGATGGGATTTCACGTGGTTCTACAGGCAGTATGGCAGTCACAAGCACGACTCTTGCTCAGCAATGTATCCTTTTGTGGTCGCTGTCCATGCACAGCAAATTCTTCTTCCACACAGGTCGGTGCCTTAAAATGCCAACATCTACACTGCTCAGCACAATAAATTCTCCACGCTCAGCACAACAAATTCACACGGTTCCACTCTAAATCTCCACGCACAGGTTCACCTCCACGCCAGCAAGTGCACGAGTCTCCCTTGGTCATTCTAGTGCACAGCAAACAAAGATTTTTCTCCCCACGTTTCTCCAAAGCAGGTAGAGGACAGCAAACAAATATTTTTCTCCCCACGTTTCTCACCAGCAAAGAACAACAAACACATTTCGCACCAGCAAAGAACAACAAACGAGGGACATCAAGCTGAGTCTCCTCTCCATGCACTGACCTCCTTCAGCGCCATGCACAGCACACAAAGAAATACGCCACGAACTGTTTTCTTTCCACGTAGAAATAGAACAGAAGAATTTAGGCTCCTGCTCTCCTCCACGCATAACCAGCGCTGATACCAATGAAGGCGCTTCAAATAGATTGAATATATTGCTATTGATCAGAATACAGAGTGACACCTTTAAATAGGCTGCGAGAGAGGGAGCCAGAACCGTTCCGGCAGAAACAATTACATAACTGTTTACAAACTAAAATGTATTAATTAGCTAACAGGACGGTGGAAAGAAGAAGTTTAGAGAAATGGGGAAAGAGGAGAGCTTGAGGGAGGTGAGAGGAGGGAGGAGAGTATTAAGGGAGATGAATGGAGGGTTAGAGGAAAAAAGAATAGGGTTGGAGGGTAGGAAGGGGAGGGTTTGAGAGAGGTGAGAGCATAATTAGATGGAAGAGGAAGAAGGGTTGAGGGTATAAAAAGGAGGAAGGTTAGAGGGAAGAGGAGAGTTAAAGTGAGGGGAGAAAAGGGTTGGAGGGAAGATGAATTTTGATGAGTGTGAAGAGGAGGAAGGTTAGAGGGTGAAAAATTGAAATGTCTAAGCATGATAAGAGAAGGGTTGGAGGGTAGAGGAAGAAGGTTGAAGAGAGAGGATGGAGTTCAAAGGAGGGTATAAAGATGAGGAAGGTTAGAGGGTGTGAATAGTTGGAAAAAGGTGAGAGGAGGGTTAGAAGGGAAGCGGAAGATGGTTAAAGGGTGTGAAGAGGACGAAGGTTTGAGGGTACAAAGAGGACAAATGTTAGAGGGCGGGAAGATGAGGAAGGCAGAAGAGTGTGGGTACATAGAGGAGGAAGGTTGGAGAGAGTGGAGGGTGGTGAGAGGAGAGTGCAAAGAGGAGGTGTTGACAATTTTGCACTCATGCAAAATGGGAAACTTGAAAATTTATTTTAGAGGGAAAGGATTGATGTGATGGACCTATCTAAGGGAAAGAGGAAAGGTTTCTTAATTTTTGGAGTTACATCAAATTGAATGTCAGCGTAGTCTACGTATGATGTTTGTATCTACTCCATCCATTCCAGGGAGTATAACTAATTCACGTACCTATAGATATTGTACGTGCTTCTGATTTAATAAGATGAGTAAGTAATATTCTATCTCTAATTATTCTCCTCAATATCATCCTCAACAATCTGGTAACAAAGATAACATGATCTCTGACCTATGTGTTTGAAGGAGAAACACATATTCCTGTATTGTAGCTGTTGGAGAGAAGACCATTCTCTGCGTGGACAAGAAAACCACAATCCAATCTATTGTTGAGTCGATCCCAGGTGTTTGCGGCTTGCATGCAAAAAGTACCTGCGTGGAAGTTGGATATTTTTGTGCTGCGTGGAGTGGCCTTCATGCATTTATTTGACCATTCAAATCTGTGTGAAAGTTTAACACCTCACAAATTCAAAGCGTGGAATTTGCTAAAGAAAGTTGCGTGGAAGTCACTTATACCTACGTGGAAATTGTTGCAGATTTTTCTTTTGTTTGTTTCCTGAGTGAAGAATCTAGTTTCTACATGGAAAATTAAGTTTGTTATTTGTTGCTACATGGAGAAAGAGAAACACGCTGCATGGAGGAGGAACAACAAGAGGATGTGACCAGTTTGAGAGTATTTCTCTATTGGTTTCAACAACTAGTTTGAGAGTTTTTTTTCTCATGGTACGTTATAATTATCTAATAGTGCGTGGAGTCTAACTTACTCTTTAGCTTGCGTGAAGGAAGAGAAATAGATTGTGTGGAGGAAAAACATGGCATAAATCCACTTTTTTTTGCTATAAAATTCAACTAAAATATGCGTGGATAAGAGTCAAAATTGCTGCAAATTCTTGGTTGTACATGGAGGTGCAGACAACTACGTGTAAAGCTTGAGAGAAATAAAAAAAAAAAAAAACACCTTTTTAGCAGTGTTGGCCCAAACGTGGGAGAAATTAAAATGATCGGGATACTTGCAAATCGATCATTTTTTGATCAAGCTTGGACGTGGGTTAAAATTATATATATATATATTCTTTTTTGTTGTTGTACATTTTCTTGCTACGTGGAGGAGCAACCTGTGTGAAGGAAAAAAGGCAACACATGGAGAGGATAATTAGTTGTGTGAAGCCTGAAAGTCACATGTATCATCAAAAGAAATGTGTCATTTGTTACCTAGAGATGAATCCTCTACCAAGGGCAATGTGGAGTCTCTCCAAGCCAAGTCGAATGTCAAGTGTAAATGACACAATCGGGACTGTTAAAATTTGTAACATGAACTCACAAGCTGAACAAAACCATCTAGAAGATCAAGAGAGCTCTGGGGTCTACTTTGCCTTGCTCAACAAGCTTCGAAACACTGACAATCTAGGATTCGATGAGTTAGTTTGAAGATGAATTCTTAAATATTTCCTATTCAATGTTAGCTGCCAGGAAAAGTGAGTGCGAGTAGAGATCGAAGCTGGCTACAACGCCAATTGTGAAGACGAAAACGAAGAAGAATAAGAACGCCCCACAAAGCATCGTCGTGTCTTAGCACGCGAGTATCGAGAGCATCTAAGAAATAGTACTTTTCATCAGTGAGTAACATTGTAATATCTCTTGGAATCAATAAATTTATTTATTTATTTATTACAATGTATGCAACAAAATGTCTTCTCTCGAATGCTTAGTTACTTAAAGGGCCTAATTTTGCGGCGTGGTAAAAAACAATGAAGACAATCTTTCAGTTTGAAGGATTATGAGGCATTGTCACTGGGTGTGTGACCATTCCCACAGCGGTTGATGAGTCAATAAAGTATGAGATGGAAAGTGCCAAAGCCTTGATGATGATAATGCTTGGTATCAGTGACAATGTGCAAACACATGTTTTGAATGCGGAGAAACCAAAGGAGGTCTGGGACAAGTTGGAAACCATTTATGAAGCTAAAAATTAGACTAAGATCCTCTATCTTTAGTCAAATTTGCACACCCTCTCTATGGGTTTAGATGAGAAATTTGAGGAGTTCTTACATCATGTGGTTGAGTTGTGATCGAAGTTATTAGCACTCGATGAAATGGTGGACAAAAAACTTCTCGTGCCAATCACCTTCAGAGTAACCCCTTCTCAATTCTGAGTGTTCATTACGACATTAAATGTATCTAAACAAAAAGTGACATTCAAAGAAATCATCAAGTTAATGCAGTAGGAAGATGCCATCAATTCAGCCCAAGAGGAGACTCAGGATAAAGCCATGTTCTCAAAGCCATACCGTGGCCATAGGAATTGGAAGGGTCCCCCAGAGAAGCCAACTCAAGTGCAACCAAGATCAACAACTGAAAAATCAAAAGTCAATGAGGTGGTGTCACATTTGCATAACCAACACTCACGACACTAATCACAGTTGGTACAATGGCTTGAAACAAGGGTCTTCGAGTCAAACAAGCACATCCAGATATAAAAATTTTCAAAAATCCAAACGACGTCATCACCAAAGAAAGTAGAAGGGACATTTTGTAGCCCAACAAGATGATGAAGGTATATCGTCTTATCAAATCACTATATGGACTGAAACAAGCTCCAAGGGCATGGTATATCAAGATCAATGATCACCTTTTGCAACATGGGTTCACTCGTAGCCCCTCAACTTCCTATTTGTATATAAATAAGGTAGGAAAAGAAATTTTCATTCTTGTTGTGTATGTGGATGATCTTGTGATCACTGAAAAATTTAGAAGATTACGTTGATATTGTGAAGAATTATCTCAAAAGAACCTTCAACATGATAGATTTAGGTCTACTACATTACTGTCTTGGCTTGGAAATATGGCAAAAGGAGCATCATATTTTTGTGTCCCAGATAAAATATGCCAAGACACTCCTGGAAAAGTACAATATATACAATTGTAAACATATATCCACTCCCATAGAAAAAGGCTTGCAAATTTCAAGATTCCAAGATTCACCTCAAGTAGATGCTACTCTCTACAAGCAATTTGTTGGAGGACTCATTTACTTGACATATACCAGACCGGACTTCTGCTATGTTATCAGCTATCATTCCAGGTTCTTGCAAGAGCTGAAGAAATGTCATTGGACTGCAGTAAAGCATGTTTTGAAGTACGTTTGAGGTACAATGGATTATGGTCAGGAATATAAGAAGAATTATATCAATTCTTCTTATAGGGATGACAAGAATTCAACCATAGGATACATATTTTATCTCAGATCTGGACCTATCTCATAGATAATCAAGAAGCAGAATGTTGTTTCTATCTCATCCATAGAGGCATAATATCGCGCTGCATGAGGAGTTGTATGCAAAGCGATATGGTTACGTCACATTTTGGATAACCTAGGAATTCCTGAAAAATAGTCACCTATTCTCTATTGCGATAATCAAAGTGTGTTGAAGCTCGTGTAGAATCCATTTTTTCATGAACAAAAAAAGCATATTGAGATTGACTGTCATTTTATTCGAGATCATGTCTTGAACCATCGCATTCAACTCCAGTACTATCGTATAGAAGCACAAGTTACAGACATTCTCACAAAATCTCTTAGAAAAGTGAAATTTGAACTTTTCAGGGGTCACATTTTCAAGAATAATGTAACAAGGAGGGAATTTAACAGTCTATGTATGATTTTATTATTAGACTAGTTATTATTTATTCCATTATCCTCTCATGTTATTTGTATCTACTCCATCCATTCTAGAGAGTATAATTTATTCACGTACCTATAAATATTATACATACTTATGATTTAATAAGATGAGTAAGAGATATTCTATCTCTAATTAGTCTCCTCAATATCCTCCTCACATTGAAAATCAATGCAATATGGAGCTATGTATGTTGTTGCCGAATGTAACAACTCACACGTGTTGTCATTCACATTCATCTTCAACAAAGAAATAAAGAATCTCCTAAGGACTAGTTTGTAGCCTTGATAAAGGCGGGAATCACCATAGAGGTGGAATATTTCATCCCATAATAGTAAATAGAGTTGTAATTTGCATATAGAAGAATACATTATTAAGTTACATGTACATCAAATCTTATTATTTCTTTATGTTTAAGTGCTATTAATTATGTATTGAGTTGTTTAGTTCATTATACAATCAATATTTACCATAAAACTGAATGCAAAAATAATAGAAAACGCAATTACAAATAGTAATGTTATTTATTCATAAAGAATTCAATGTTTCCTACACAAGCTATGAAATGTAACTTATATAAACTGATCACAAAATGCATATACATAAATCTATAAACAAAAGAAGGAAGAGGAGAACCATCATTTCCTGATTGGGTTGATGATTCTCTTTCTATCTTCATCTTTAGCTTTAGCTTGTCCATCTTCTTTGACCTCTACGTACCTATAAACAAACAACAAATATGTTGTTGGAGTTTCGGGTTATTCTTCATTCTTGTGATTACAGTTTCAGGAAAATGAATCTTCTAACAAGTGTAGATAAGTTACATAAAATAATAAAGAGAATAAGCAAGTACATCTCAGTTTACTATTCTTAGAAGCAAAAGAAAAAGGGAATCATTGCATGGATATAAGAGAGGCTTTAACCTTTATTTTCTAGCTGTTTTGTGTAAGTGTGCAGGTACAAGAGATAAAATATATTTAAATGACATTGTAGCAATAAAAGAAGTATTTTGATTCATTTAATGCAAGTGTCATTTAAAGATACAATAACTCAAAATAATCATGTACATTCTAACAATTCATGATAAGAAAGAAAAGAACAAGAAGGTACGATGATCAAATTGAGGAAGGAAATAATTAAGGTTCATCAATGAAAGCTAAACATAATTGGACAAGCTACTTTATGTCTTTGTTAAAGCATTAATGAAGGATACAAAGATTAAGAACATCTCAGTATCACACAAATCAAATAAAAACAGAGTACAAGAACTTCAGGATTCATTCAAAGCTCCCAAGATTGTTACAATTTACTTTTAGAAAAGGCCCATATTAGTTTATCGTTTTATCCCAACAAAAGAGTTCATCAATGTCATATCAAAATGATCAAAGTATAAGAATATAAACATATTAAAAGGGGACATATTCAAACACATATTATTCTACATACACATTGAAGAGCTTAAGACATTGCTACCAATAATTGAAAATAGTGCTCATCAATGATCAACTTTACAAATTAATAATTAAACATCAAAATGAATTCTATGTCTAGGTACAACAATTTAAAAAAGTACATTAAAAGATTGCAATTATTTCAGGACTCAAAATTATTGAATTTGGACAGAGTTAACACACTAATTTTCTTCTATATTTCATTGACAAACCTTGTACAAATATATAATATATGGATCTCTTAAAAAATAGGAGCTAATTTAACAAAAAAACCTATATAATTCCAAAATATGTAATATTGTTATGATATACAACAATATTACTTAATGAACCACCAAATATAATATGTTACAAATAACTTGTAACCCATACTAACAAACTACTAGTTTCTAATTACTGTAGTAATAATATATTTACCATACAGTAAATCACATGCCATAAACCATGTGAACACTATATTTCCTAAAATTTCTCCCCTTAGTGAAAACATGGGAGAAAAATAATTGCACTTCTCCTGCAGCTTACCACCCATGCATGCTCATGATCTTGGCTCACTGATGATTCTGAAAAGGTTGACAAACAACCTCAGTATGAAATCCTATTCATCCAAAATAACCCATGTTCACTATACAAACCCCTATTTGACCAAAATGGACCCCTGTCCACAAAAAAATTCATGTTCCAGATATGATCCCCTACTCATCCTCTTTAAGAAACATGATGCTACTTTTTTCTTGTGCTTTCATCTTTCCACTATATTTTCACATCAAGAAATTACATAGGAAAGTGCTGAATTTATTACAACAAAAGCATACTAAAAACTGAATAAAAATAGGTACACTACAACTAAAAAACACACTAAAAAAAAAATGCCACAACCTCATTTTGGAGCCCTTGTCGCTTGCAGCTGGCGAGAGAATGTTGCTTGTCCTCCATCCTCTTATGCCTCCATCCTCCAATAAATTTTCTGCAAACTCAACTTGATAAATCTGTGATATTTTCACATTTTTTATTATATGGTATCCCTCTCGTAGTGAGAAAAACTTTATTTTTCAGACATCAAGTAATACTAAAAATGCGTCTACAAGATAATTTTTTTTAGTTTTACAATTCTTGACAATGCCTCATAAAATTTAATGACTTTAACATTGACAATGAGACTTATTTGATAAATTTTGACTCTAAAAATGAACACTACAATAACATTAAGTAATTAACAATTCTTCTAAGTAGACCTTTCACCAAGTTATTTTACACGAACTGTTATCAACAAGAACCAAAAAAAACATTACTCAAATATGCAATAGGTTTGTTACATGCACGTGATATCCTCAAACAAAGAGATCATGAGAATCATCCACCCAAAAATTAGTCAACAATGCTCGAGTAGAGGTCACTGTTATTGGAGAAATATATGTACAGACACAGTAAAATTTTCTTAACAAAAAAACATAAAAACAAAAAAACGATTTGGCAGATGATAAATGGAGATCACGAATTTCTTAATGCTCTATAAATATATATCTGATGCTTGGTGATAAGCTTTGTATAGGCTATGCACTAGACACGTAAAAGAATATAAATCACCATAAGATCTTTCAATGAAATATCATGCGCAGGGCACGTAAGAATAAAGATCCCCTATCAAAAACATTAAATTCCCATTATAATAATCAAAATTTTCTCTGATACCAAATATTGAATTTGGATAGAGTTAAACAAAATAATTTTCTTCTATATTTCATTCACAAACATTGTACAAATATATAGTATACGAGGCTCCTAAAAATTAGGAATTAGGTTAACAACAAACCCCTTATAGTTCCAAAGTACATAACATTGTTATGATATACAATTGATATTACTTAACAACCAAATATAATATGTTATAAATAACTTGTAACCATACTAGAAAACTAGCAATTTCTAAATCCAATAGTAATAATATATTTACCCATATGGTAAATCACATGCCACAAAACCATCTGAAAACTATATTTCCTAACAAGAATGAGTTACTAGAAAGACTAAATGACATCATATTTATCCAAGAATAGAGTCACAAAATCTCATAAACAATGTTCATCTTATAGTCATGTTATAGATCTCCCAAAAGAGATATAAGGTAAAAGAAGAGGAGGAATAGGTTCATGGAACATGTACTTATTTACTTCACAAAAACAATAGGAGAGAACTTGCAAGTTCACATCTTCATAACAACTGAATGAGAAGAAGTCAAGGAAAGAGTTTCTGATAAATGTTCATGAACAAGAAACATATATCAATATTACCAAGTACCAAGAAATGAAGAAGACCAACAAAGTGTTATATAGAAGTAACTGAGAACAATTTCAGATTCAAAATACATGGATATTTAGGTTAAGAAACCATAAAGCTTCATCTCACAGTATTAAAGAAAGACTGCAATTTCATATCCATAATCAGTTGTATAGGAATTAACAAATTTTTAAGACTGATGCAAATATAGGAAAAAGTTAAACTCATGGAACCATAAGAACATACTACGCAAGTAGAGTTCATTTATTTGAATGAAATTTCAGGATCAAGTTACAACTTTCCATCACACTTTCAAGTACAGATTTAAGATCAAAAAGACAATATAATTTCTCAATTGTGAAGTACATTATCAAAGCACATATAATATACGGATCTCAAATGCTCAGAGAATGACAAAGGTTGTATTCTCTTACATGATCATTTCATTAGAGAAAAATCATATTTTTCTACTTCTGGAAACAAAAGGTATATAACTTAATAAGAAATTTGAGGCATACAATTATGAAATTATTTCTTCCAGAGATAAAATATGAACAAATAGAATCCTTTAGGTGGAGATGTTAGGACAGAGTGCCAAATTCTGGGAGTAGTGCCAACTCAGAATATACATGTGTAAGTATCCATTAAAGACTGTACAAAATGAATGATCGAGCAAGTATGATATCAGACCATGTTCTTCAAAAGAAACAAACCCCAGGTGAATCAAAAGCTTCAAATTTCTTAGAAATGACAAGGTTAAAACAGAGTTTTAACCAAGTCCAGGAAGCCTTTAAAACCCCACACAACATCAAGTTACACAGAGCTTTGATACATACAAATGAAGGTATATCACAGAGAGCTTCAAGGTTAATAATAATGGTGAACCTATAGTCAAGAAAACAACTCACATTACATGGCCACAACAACATTTTCAACACCGTTTTCTTAGGATCAACATTTGGGTATCAACTTCAACATTTTAAAAACACAAAAACCCATTTGATAAATCGAGCAACCTATTACAACATGGAACAAAATAGTAAGATTTTATAGAACTTGTAGATCAAGTTAAAGAACACATGCAAATGTATAGTCTATAAGCTTCGAACATACAACAATGGTGGCCATTTCAATGTTTTAGAAAATACATAAAAATACCCACATGACAAGAAAACCCCAAATGGGTCGATTGAAATGAGTCATGTTCTGAGAAAATAGTGCAAAGTAACCTAATACAAATAAAAAAATAGCTCATTCATGCACGAACGTTACATATCTATTGTTATTTTTGCACATAGATTCAAAATAGAACAAAAAATCATCAGCTACATTCAAAGAACGAATACCCATAAAATATTTTCAAGCTCAGTATAAATCGATATAAGTATTTCTTAAAATTTTCATAGCAAAGTATAGAAAGCTTCATCCATTCGCGAGTTTCAGTAAAATTTACAGATACAGTCCAAGAAAATGCCTTAGATTCCACAACCATGAAATATTTTCAAACATTTTGAAAAAGAATTTGAGGAATGGAACAAGACTTGCAAACTTAAGTCGAGCTCATTTAAACCCTCGAAACGATCAAATTACAGAGCGGAGTGATGATCACCGAGAATCACTTTCAGGCTTGAAAGTGATGGTTGTGCACAGAAAATCCAAGAAACCACAAGGGTTAACTATAGTTAAAAAACCAAAGGAAGATTATAGTACAAAGTCCACACAGCCAAAGCTTACCCTTATTGTTCATGGCGGTTGAGAAGTCAATATATTAAAGATAAAAGTTTCAAAATCCCAGTAATGGAGGCCACAAAGAAACCCTTAAAGAAAACACAGCGAGCTCAAAATCTTGAAAACCTTACAAACTTTAAAAATTATGCACAAAACGTTATCATAGAAGCCTGAGAATGAGCTCGAGAATCAAAATATTGGTGGCCAAGTGAAAAAATGGTCAGGGCTTTGCTAGCCTCCTAGATCAATGAGTACAAAATTACCAAATGATTTTTTTTTCAAACCTATTACTCTCCAAACTCGAGGGAAGAGTTTAACTAACTCAACATGAGTTTACACTACAGACGTGTCACCATAATGAAAAATTATAAATTGACAAGGGTTAGCTTTTCCACCGACATGCCATCATGGGTCGAGCCCTTATGGTGAGGGGTCCCCTTCAAAATAAACATCATGCCTTGACTATAGTCTATGTGATAGGAAAATCAAAGGGGGGTCGAATCATTTAAGTCAATATTCATGTTTGACTATAGTCTATGCCACATAATGATAAAAAAGAGCTCAAATGATTATTTTAAGGCCATAGTCTAAGCTATGTTAGCTTTATTTAAAGTTTCTCAACTTTTAATTACATGCCATGGTGAAAGGGGTCGAAACATGAAGTGTCAGCATCATTATTAGCATAATGTCATCCAATATGATCCTTTATTTGCTATGATCACCTTATTTGCAAAGGGGATGAATATTTTCTTTTGCATGTCCATAGGTGGTGTTATCTCTCGAAAGTGCACCCAGCAGAGAGATGGTAACATGTGTTCTAAGTCTATAAAATATCTCTCGCTCTCGTAGATACAATGGGGAAACCTCAGGTATGTGGGTATACCTATTTTGAGGTGAACCTCCGGGGTTTAAAGGCCAGTTACTTATCGGTGTTCACTAGACTGCTTTATGGGAGTTTTAGGGTTAGGAGGTGACTAAAAATTAAATAATTACGAAGGTGATACACCAAATTTTGAGTGGATAACTTGACTTAAGAGGGATACACAACTGACTCGTGAAGAATTTTGTGTGCATGAACCAATTTCACTTTCTGGAGAATGTAAGGGCAAAAAACACTTAATTTGTACCTGAGGGAAAATCACAACAGTACTAGTAAGCTAACATGCACAATGATATTTAGCAAAAAATAGTAGATCTGCAGCAGGGTAAAGTGACTAATCAGGGAACGTTGATTCACAAGATCAATGCTGGCATACAAAAGACTGCATAATAACTTGGAAAGGCAAGAGTAATTCAACACTCAGAGGGTAAAACTGACAGAAATTGCTTCAATACTCATATCAAAAAGTTCTTCTAGGAAAAATATTTGAAAAATTTCCCTCCTCTTTTGTGCTTTGCAAAAGCACACAATATATAGCAAAAGTTCATCCCTCTCCTAAAAATAGCCTAAAAGCTGCACTCGCCCATGTATCCTAGTTTTATCACTTTATTTAATAATAATAAAGGAATAAAATAATACAAACAAGAGCATGTAATAAAAATAGACATTATCAGCCTTAGATACAATATAGTCAAACTAAATTTGACTGTTCTATTTTTAAGAAAGGGAAAGTGAATAATTTGCTAAAATTAGAAATTGCTTGGCTAGGTAAGTCTTCCCTCTTTGCACATGCAAATTCATCATGTTCTCATTTCTGTCCTATTGTGGAGGTATGAAAAATATCATCCCCTGCGTGTAGGCAAAATTTGCAACCTTTAGCAATATTTGCAAAATAAGGATTAAGTGGGGACCACCTTTGGTATGCACATGTTTCTGGTTTTTCCTTTTCTTGGATGGTCACATGAGTGACACTTTGCAAATTTGAATACAACACCCCATGTGGGGACCACCTTGGTTTATTTAGTTTGATGCTAGCACATTATGGAATTAGGTAATTATATGTGTATTTGATTAAAAAGGGGACCACCCTTTGGCTAGCCCACCATGTATTTGATCCACCACCTTTAGCCCCTTTGGCACATAATACAAACATTACCTTTTTTGGGACTTTTGGCATATAATGATGTATTGATTTATGCTGGCGTGCATAGTTTAGATATTTTAAAGTTTTGGAAAATGATTATTGCTCTGTTTATGTGGGCTGGCCCCCTCCACGATGATTCGACCCTTACGGTCTTAGGTGGTGGTAACCCTGACTGGGCTTGGTTAACTTGGTTTTTGTGAGCTCTTACGGCCCTTGATCTTCATCCTTGGTTTCTCTGCCACCGTCGATTCTTTACCATGGTTTAGGATATGTCCCTGACATTTATTTAGTTGGTGGCATTTAATTTGAGCTTATCACTTCAAACCCTGTGCACACCGATCACCATTTGGTCTTGTACTTGGGCATTTTTTGGTCATTAATCTCTAATCATGGGTTAGGGTTTTGGAACCCTAATTTCGATGGAAGGTTAAAACATTTCGAGCTCGCACCTAGTCATTTCATTCAGTTTTTAATTTTTTGGGTGAAGCCCTGGCAAAATTTTCCCTCACTCTACATTTTGGTGAAAGCATGGAGATCTTGGAGGCCTTCAAGCCTGTTTTTTCGATCTTCAGCCCTCGACACCATGGTTACTTGACTAGGCCTGTGTTTTTTTGATGAAAATTTAGGTATTCATTCTATTTTTTCTTTTTGTAGCTCGGATTTATTTTTTGTGCATGATCTATAGATGTGAACTTGGTCTATTTCAGTTGTTTCTTCGAGTTCTTTGATCATTGTAACAACACTAAAACCTACTTTTCCTTTTTTGGTTTTCTGGACTTTGTACTTTTGACAGTTGTCGAGTTCGTCATGAGTTTGTGAAAGGAAGTGTTGCCATTGTTTTTCTTTTTTTTTTCTTCGGGCATGGTGAGTTCTTTAACTATTTCTGATAACTCCTTTTGAGCTCGAGCTTTAGCTTTGCAACTCTGAATCTTTGCAAACCTGGGTTTAAAAATTCGTTAAAAGAAATTTTTTGTGGGTAAAGTCCATTTATGCTTATGAAATGAGCCTTTGAGCCTAACTAATCACTTTGAAATTGGTTGAAGCTATGTTATGCGTAAGGGTTTTGATATTTTTGTAGCTCTAGCTCGGTACCTAGAAGTGTCAACTATTCCTCTGTTCCTTGTTTTGATACTCGAAATCTTCTTCCCTGTTTTATCATAAACTTGACCATAGAAGCTCCTTAGGCACTTGTCCAATTTGTATTGGAATTCACTTCATCCTTCATGTAGATGCATATTTTACTTGTTGGACCTTGTCTGAAGATGTAGTGAGAGAAACCTTACTTCTTAGCATTGTTTTTTCGATGATACTTCTTTGCAAATCTGTCACGTTTCTTTTATCTTTGCTTATGTATACTTGATATGCTATAACTATTGACTGTAGATGTATATTTTTCATTTGAGTTGAATTCTGTCTAGATATTCACTCCATTTTTGGCATTTTGTAAATCATTTTCATTCCTGTGCAGAATAGGCATTTGTAGGCTTGAAAAATAAGTCCTCCATTTTTTTTTATAGTAGTTGACCTGTTGTAGCATTGACTGCAAATGTTTATTTAATACTGCTAAGCTCTGTAGTTCACTTCTTCAGTTTAGAAGGTGACTACCATCTTATGTATTCTGTAGCTTTAACATTTGCATTTAGGATATTGACTATCTGGAAGTTGTATGTTGTTTCTTTGTTGCAAACATGACTGCATTCCATTCTGTATAGTGAAGTAACTGCTCCTTTTCTAGAAAGGGAAGAAAATAATTAATTTCCTTTTCTAAAATTAATTTCTCCCTTTTCAGAAGTCATAGCAGCAATTATATTTCAATTTTTGTATTAAAATATCATTTTTGTTTTTCTGGAAAAGTCCATTTTGCAAGGGGAAACTCTGGCAATTTTTTTTTTTTTTCAGAATTCTTCTCTTCCCAGATTTTGTGATTTGATCATTCTGGAAAGGATATGAACATCTCTTTTGCTTATCCGATCACTTGAATGAATAGCTTTCCATGCTAGCTTTACTTGATTCTTTACATCTTCTGAAAAATTGTGAAGCAGTTGGCCTTTGATTCACACTTGAATTTGGAATTTAAAAAGAACTTTTGATAGCTGTAGAATGATGAAAATCTGGAATACCTGTATGTTTCATTTGATCACGATATCAAATTAGAAGTGATGAAACATGTACTTTTCTTGACTGTTTTTATTCCTTTTGAAGCTCAGACACCTTATAAAGCATGTAATAGCTTTAAAACCACGTATTTCAATTCTATTTTAAATAAAAGGTCAATTTTACAAGGGGAGACTCTAGCAATTTTTTTTCAAAAATGCTATTTTTCTCTCTCCTTTTCTAGATTTCCAACTCCGATTTGCAAAAATATATCTTTCTTGACCCATTCTGATGCTTGATGCTTCCTATAAATCATCTGAAACTGATATTTTATCCTCATTCCTTAATTGCTTCGTTCTTAACCAGTTAGACTGATTTTCATTCTATGCTACAACCTATTCCTACAAAACTCAAAAGTAAATTAGAATAAATAGGCTTTTTCGCCTCTCTTGTATCCATGCGGTTTATTCCTTCTTGCTTTCCTTCCTCTACAAGTTGTTTTCAAACTTACTTCATGTGTTATTCTTCATATTTGTTTCTTTTCCGACAACTTCAGATTCCGCCTCTTCTTTTTTCTTAACCCAATCCTTAGCTTCCTTTGATTTTCTCTTACCATTCATTTCTCTTTATGAACTCTCCCTTTTCCTTGTTGCCAGCTCATCTGTATTTCTTCATTTCAAGTACCATTAGATACCTTAAATTCAAAATTTGCATTTTCTTTAGAACATGAGTATTGGAATAACATTATACCTTGAGTTCAATTTGATAGATGCTTCTCTTTGTCTATGCAGGTGTTAAGAAATGGAGATGGAAGCGGAAGATGGAGGAGTTGAGATGGAGATGGAAAGGATGAGGAGTGGAGATAGAAGATAGAAAAAGGAAATGATGGGTTCCTTTTTACTCCTCTACTCTTGTTTTTTAGCACATTCGTTATTCTCATTTCCATGTATATGATGAGTTACTTAGTCATATCCGATGGCTTGTGTGGGAAAGCTTATGATCTCTTATGAATAAAGCATTAAATTGAAATAATGAGTTGATTATCTCTTTCTGCATTCAGTTTTCTTTTGATTGTACAATGATGTAGGCAAATCAATATCTCAATGAAATGAATTAGCATAAGGGATAACTTGAAGTGAAATACCCTTGTAACTCCAGTGGATAATCATTGAATGAAATGTGTCTCTTTATAAGCCGTGTGATTATCTTAGCTTCCATTCTTTATTTTGACTCGTTTCTGCTATCTCCATTTGGACATTATTGTCACTGTTTGTTTGTTAATATTTTCTTGATTGAAGTAGCAGGAAAGGAATCAATTTGTAATCTCTTATGGCAGCATAGGTAACCGTGCAGACTTATAAATCATAACAACTTTAATGAACATAGAGCAATAAAACTGATAGGAATCAAGATAATAACTGTGAATCTGACTGTCTGAAAACTACCACTTTGTCTGTTGTTCCAAAACTATACACCTTACATATTCTTTAATCCGGTGTCTTCATCGGGATAAAAAATATGTCCTTCGGGGCTTGTGTTCTTTTTCTGAGGATATTTGTGAGATTGTAGACTATGTGAGTTGTTACATTTTGTAACAGCACACATAGTTGTAGATTTCACTTAATCATTTTCAAAAATCAGAAATAATACAATAATCTGACATAAATCCCTTAGCTTAGGTATACTTCACCAAAGCTGTCCATCATAACAAAGTTTCAAGTTGCCCATTTTTACACAGGTGCAAAAATTGTCAACATTTTTGGTGATCCTGCAGGGAAAGCTACATGCTAGCTCTGTAGACTAGTGCTTTACTCTTGTCCATTGGGTATTGAGTCCAAATCTGAAAACAAACTCTACCCTCTCCCAAAAGGTCCAAGCCTTTCAAAACAACTAAAACTATGAAAAGATCTGGCAAACTAGACCATGTGCATGAATGCACTTATTGAAAATAAAGAACGATGTAATGTGTAAAATTGCACTTATTGAAAGGGAAATCCTATTCTAACCAATCACTATAAGATTTTCAATAACAGTGTTTGAGAAACATACCATTCACAGGAATGCGAATTTCCTCTCCATTCAACTTGGAAAGTTGAAAAGCATTGTGTTCTTTGTAAGCTGATATCATATAAGGACCACTCCAAAGTGTATCAAACTTTGAGTGTCTTCCTGGCTTAGCACGATCAACATCCCATTTTAACATAATGTCTCCTTCATTGAAGATTCTGAATTTAGCTTTCTTATCAAAAGTCTTCTTTATCTGATTCTGATTCTTCTCCATGTTTGAATGAGCTTGATGTCTTAGTTCTTGTAATTCCATCAATTCTGCATAACAGACCTGCAATGGTTCATTCTCAAGTAATTCTATCTGATGCAACATATCCAATGCAAGTAACTCAACTGTAATTGGCATCCTCGCTTCTTTCCCATACACAAGCTTGTATGGTGAATTTCTAACTGATCTCTTAGGGGTCACCCTATCAAACCAAAGTGCTGAATTCAACATTATATGCCAAGATCTTTGATTGTCTTTGAGTGTTCTTCTGATTATTCTCAACATATTCTTGTTAGTGCTTTCAGCTAATCCATTGCCTTGTGGGTAATAATTAGATGAAGAGCTCAAGTAGATTCCATGGCTAATAGCCCAATTTTTTACCTTAGCACCGAGAAACGCTAAAGCATTATCTGATATGATAGTTGCTGGAACACCAAATCTACAGACTATACCTTCATAGAAGGCTAGTATTGAATCTTCATTAGCATCCTTCAAGGCTACTACTTTAGTCCATCTTGTAAAGTAATCTGTAGCAGTTAGAATCCATTTATGTCCCTGTGAAGAAGGAGGGTTAATAATTCCTGATAAAGTTAAGACCCCACTGCATGAAGGGATGATCAGCTGAAATAGGCTGCAAAGACAGTGAAGCTAAATGTTATTTTTTGACAAAGAAAGCACACTTCTTGCACTTTCTGATCCATTCAAAATAGTCCTTAAATATACTAGGCCAATAATAACCTACTTTCATAATTTTCAAAGATGTAGTTCGTGCTGAGAAGTGACCTCCTGCAGGTCCTTCATGAAATTCTAATAATATCTTCTAAATTTTGTCATAATCGACACATCGCAGCAAGATTCCATTTATATCTCTTTTAAACAATAAACTATCCACGAAAAGATAAGGAATAGCTTGTGATCTGAAATATTTTCATTTATTCTTATCCATACCTTCCGGATAGGTGCCGTGTTGTAGATAGCTAACCAAATCAGTCATCCATCTTGATTCCTGAATTTATTGAGGAAGTTCAGGTTATTGCTCTCCCGGTTGTAACATAACATTTGATTGCTAACACGTGGTTTCAACATGTTGTTCTTAATCTTTGGATTCTGTAGCCTGCTGTTTTTCCACATTAGTAATTAAGTGCTCACATAAACCCTTACCTTGAACTATCTTTGTAACGTGTATATCAACTCATATTCCATAACCTTCATTATCCAGCCTGCTCTTTTCTCATTCAACTCTTTGTTCAACAAGAAAGCTTTCACATTTGGATGAGAAACAAGAACATGAATTCTATTGTTCGAAAGCATGTACTTAAAATTCTTTAGTCCTCTGACTACAGAAAGTACTTGTTTTTAAAAGGAATGTGTACCTTGTTTCGTAATCGTGCAAGCTCTGTTCAAAGAAAGCAATTGGCTATTTGATATTCTCATCATTGACCTAAATTAGAATTGCTGAGATTGTTTCAGCTCCTGCAAGTGCATACATTATAAAATCTTTGTCAAAATTTGGATTCGTAAGAGTAGTAACCTGAGAAATAGCTGTTTTAATAGCCTCAAAACCTCCTCTCGCTTCGCTGGTCCAAGATAATGTTTTCTCTTTCCTTAGCATGGCTGTCAATGGCTTAACCAAAGCTACAAAATATGGGACAAATCTTCTGACAAAGTTGATTTTACCCAGAAAACTCTGTAATGCCTTCTTGTGATGAGGTAATGATAGTTGTGATATGGCTTCAATTCTGAAGGGATTAATTGCTAAACCCTGTTTGGAAACAATATGGAAGAGTAGCTTACCTTCATGTACTAAAAAGATAGAATTTTTGGGATTCAAAGATATTCCAAACTACCTGCAGATCTGGAAGGTCTGTCTCAAATGCATTAGATGTTCATCAGAATATTTTGAGAATATAGTGACATCATCTAAATAAACAAGTATGCATTGATTCAGTAGGCTATAAAAAGCCATGTCCATTACACGTTGAAACATTGCAATGGCATTTCAAATACCAAAAGGCATTCATTTATAAGCATAAGTACCCCACTTGGTGGTAAAAGTTGTTTTATATCTATCCTCTCCTCAGACTAAAATATGATTATATCCACTGTAACCATCTAGAAGGGATAGACTCTCTGATCCTGAAACTGTTCTCAAAATCTGATCCATGTTCAGTATTGGATAATGATCTTTTAATGATGCTTTGTTAAGATTTCTAAAATCTACACATAATCTGATTCCTCCATTCTTTTTCCTAACTGGAATGAGATTGGCTACCCAACTTGAATGTTTAACTGGGAAAATAATTCATGATTCAATCAATTTTGATAATTCTTTCCTCATAAGAGGTTCTATTTTGGGATTTATAGGCCTTTGTTTCTGCTTAATAGGTTTAGAATTAGGCTGTAATTCTATCGTATGCTGTGCTAGACTGGGTCAAACCCTTTCAAGTCTTGGTATCTCCAAGAGAAAACATCTTTAAATTCAGTGCAAAGCTTAATAAAAGACTATTTTTCGGATAAGGAACATACCTTTCCAAGGAATAAGTTCTTTCCTTCATCAATTAAAACCTCTTCGTAATTATCAGCATGAGTAGACATCTTAGCTTTATCCTTTCTTAACTGGTCATTAGTGGCTAAAGATATCTTCCAATGTGACCAGTCCTTGAGGAAATTTCTTCGTTTTTAACTGAACAATTTGGTCACCATATAGATGCTATAATTTATCTTGATTCACTGCAAAAAATTTAGCTTCTTGCTGCAAAAACCTATAGATTTGATCATCGCTCTTAAACACCTACCAATTAGATTCATTATTAGGTATAGAAGGTTTGACAATCAACTTAACATGAGGCTAAACTTTGCTGCTTTCTATTTGTTCCAGCACTTCGAAACTAGCACCAATTGCTGCCAGTCTATAAACATGTTTATTTTCGGCTCTAGGAATAGACTGAATATTAATGGCATCAAAATATTCCATTAAGTCTGAAACTCTATGCCTGTAAGACTTCATTAATGGATTCTTACATACATTGAAGTTTTTTTACTTGATTTATTACTAACTCAGAATCACCAAAAACCTGTAATGTGCTGATCCCTCTTTTTCTGGCCCAAAGTAAGCCATGAATTAACGCTTCATACTCAACTACATTACAAGTGCATGAAAATTGAAGACTCAGAGCTGTAAAATACCTTTCATTTGTTGGGGAAGTGAGCATTAGACCTACTCCCTATCCTCTTTTATTCTTAGCTCCATCAAAATGAAGCTTCCAAATCCCTTCTGTTTCATTTTCTGTTTTGGAAAACAAGGGAACCTTTGCACTTTCTTCGTGCATGAAATAAACACCAAAAATATGTTCTTCAAACCGTTTTCTCATCTATGAACATGTTAGAAACACCTTCTAGTGCTGAAATCTGAGCTACATGAACAAAATCAGATTGATCTAAAGTTGAATAATTTGCTACTACATTTGGTGAATGAGGCTCAATATGAAATCTAGCCAATGGCTCAGAATTTATGGTAACCTTAGTGCTATAACGTGTAGTGAAAAATAAGAAAGACCAATTAGAAGAGAGTTAGCCTCCTATTTTTGCTGTATAGTCTCTAGATAGGCACAAGGAAAAATATGGAGGTAAATCCACAACAGTTACATCTTGTAAAATGGAAACATTTGGGCAAGCATGTAACGTTACCTCTAAATTTCTGATTACTCCAACTATATTGGTTGCAGTTCCATCAAGCTGTAAAACACTCCTTTTTGTAGGTTCATATTGCGGGCCTAATTTTTCAGCAATTGACTTAGGCATGACTGTACTACTTGCACCACTGTCTACCATACAATAATAAACTAAATTTTCTCCAATGATCAGAGATAGGTAAAAGGGTGGTGGCTTCTTTATGTCATGAGCATTTAGAACCTTCTGAACCATCCATCCAACATCTTTTATGTGATCCTGATCAAGCGTTCCAAGGACCATATCTGTATTTTGGGCCTCCTTTACTGCTGTTTTTGAAGAAATCTACAGTTTAGCTAGTTTATGAGAGAGTAAATCCTGTTGTCTTGGAATGCTTAAGGCATCCCACATTGAGATGTTAACATTGTGCTTCTTCATTACTTCAACAATATTGAAAGAAGCAATAGTCTTAGAGATAGATTCAATCGTTTTAGGATAAGCTTTAGCAAAAACTGACTCTGCTTCGGCAGCCTTGGATATCTGAGGGATAAAAAATATTCTTGGATCAGACTGAAGCTATTTTTGTTGCTCTTTACCAGTTGCAACACTTGCTATTTTCTGAGGGGAAGTAGGACTGTTGGCTAATTTTGAGACTGTAGATGTTGATATATCAGTAATAGTTGGTAACACAGGGCTGTTTTGTTGTTTTTTTGTTTTCGATAGCTTTCTCTTGAGCTCTAGTGGTAACAACAATGAAATCCTCCTCATTAAAGCTGACCAAATTTTGTTCAGGTGTTTTCTGAACATGACTTTCTTGCTGCCCACCCTCCATTTGAGGTATGAACAATGCTTCAGATTGAGGTTACACAACAATATTCAGGTTTAGGAATGCATTTGGGCAATTTACAGTTTGATGAGGTTGGTTACAAGGTTGCCACCACTCTTCTGTAGCTCATATTAACTGGAACCAAAGTGTTAGATGTACTAGGAACATTAGAACCAAACTGCCTTTCCTGATAAGGCTTCCTGTAATTTTGATTTTGTTGATAAGGCTGCCTATTCCTGGTTTTGCTGGTAAGGAGCTTGATATGGCCTATTGGGCAATGTAAGCTTATTTTCAATTGACGTCAATTTATTTCCCATAGTTTGCAAGGCTTTAAACATATCTGGGGATGGGGCTACAATAGTAGGCTCGACGATTGTGATAGGCTGTGGGATAAGAGAAAAATCTGCTAAAAATGGCATTTTTGGCCTTGGTGCTAAGTTTCTAGCTTGAATAAGGCCGTTTTCAACTTTTATGGCAGTGTCATAGGCTCCTGGAAGAGTAAAATTTCCCATGGATTGAATCATGGTTGCAATATCACTATTCAATGCTCTGAGGTAATAAAGGAAAGCGTGATCAGCTTGGGGCTTAACACTTGCTGGGATTCTTTCCCAAGTTCTAGCAAAACGAATGTTGAAACTAGAAAAATATTCATGAGGGGATCTCTTGATAGTAGATAGCTACTCTATCAGGGAAAAATGATCTGAATTGTCTTGGAATTGTTCCAACAATTTCTCTCCTAATCCATCCCAAGTTCTTATACTTCCAATTTCTAGGTTCTTATACCATTGCAAGGCTTGTCCTTTAAAAGATGCAGCTAAAAGTCTTAAAGCTACGTCTTCATGATTAATATTGTGGACTGCACATATGACTGCGACATCTTTGATGTGTTTAGTTGGTGTAACTTGATTTTCACCAGTAAATGATGGCAGACTTTTCAGAGCAGCACTAGGTATGTCATGATATACTGTAATTACTAATGGGCTTCCATTAGTAAAGGCTACAAAATTTCTGGGTGGTTGGATAGCCATTTGAAAAACTGGGATATTGATTGAAAAATTTATTCTTGGTGAAGGAATATCAGGAGGGTTTTCAAAACCAGGTCTGTTATAAGGCAAAGTATTACCAACCTTTCTTCTTCTAGCAGATTTCAAAGGTAAAGAAACAAACTCAGGAGGAATACCTCTTACCGATGATCTTGTAGTCACTTTAGGCATGGAACATGCTACAATACTGGTCTAAAATTAGTCCAACGAAGTCGCCAAAAGATCATAAAATCTTTAGAATTAATTTGCTGCAACTTTTCTCCCGAAAGTAACTTTTATTTTCTGTAAATCTACTTTTGATCTACTCTAGAATATAAAATTTGCATGCAGATCTGATTCGTGGTCCCACCGGGCATGCCAAAAACTATTATCTCTAGAAAGTGCACCCGACAGAGAGATGACAGCAGGTGTTCTAAGTCTGCAAAATATCTCTTGCTCTCGTATATACAATGGGGACACCTTAGGTCTGTGGGTATACCTATTTTGAGGTGAACCTCTGGGGTTAAAAGGTCGGTTCCTTATCGGTGTTCACTAGACTACTTTCTAAGAGTTTTAGGGTTAAGAGGTGACTAAAAATTAAATAATTACGAAGGTGATACACCAAATTTTGAGTGGAGAACTTGACTTGAGTGGGATACACAACTGACTCGTGAAGAATTCTTTGTGTGCATGAACCAATTTCACTTTCTGCAGAATGTAAGGGCAAAAAACACTTAATTTGTATTGAGGGAAAATCACAATAGTACTAGTAAGCTTACATGCACAATGATATTTAGCAGCAAATAGTAGATCTGCAGCAGGGTAAAGTGACTAATCAGGGAACATTGATTCACAAGATCAATGCTAGCATACACAAGACTGCAGAATAACTTGGAAAGGTAAGAGTAATTCAACACTCAGAGGGTAAAACTGGCAGAAATTGCTTCAATACTCATATCAAAAGTTCTTCTGGGGAAAATCTCTAAAAAATTTCCCTCCTCTTTTGTGCTTTTGCAAAAGCACTCAATATATAGCAAAAGTTCATCCCTCTCCTAAAAATAGCCTAGAAGCTGTACTCGCCCATGTATCCTAATTTTATCCTTTATTTAATAATAAATAAAGGAATAAAATAATACAAACTAGAGCATGTAATAAAAATAGGCATTATCAGCCTTAGATACAATACAATCAAATTAAAGTTGACTGTTCTATTTTTAAGAAAGGGAAAGTGAATAATTTGCTAAAATTAGAAATTGCTTGCTAGGTAAGTCTTCCCTCTTTGCACATGCAAATTCATCATGTTCTCATGTTCTGTCCTGTTGTGGAGGTATGCAAAATATCATCCCCTGCATGTAGGCAAAATTTGCAACCTTTAGCAATATTTGCAAAATAAGGATTAAGTGGGGACCACCTTTGGTATGCACATGTTTCTGGTTTTTCCTTTTCTTGGATGGTCACATGAGTGACACTTTACAAATTTGAATACAACACCCCATGTGGGGACCACCTTGGTTTATTTAGTTTGATGCTAGCCACATTATGGAATTAGGTAATTGTATGTGTATTTGATTAAAAAGGGGACCACCCTTTGGCTAGCCCACCATGTATTTGATCCACCACCTTTAGCCCCTTTGGCACATAATACAAACATTACCTTTTTTGGGACTTTTGGCATATAATGATGTATTGATTTATGCTGGCGCATGCATACTTTAGACTATTTTAAAGTTTTAGAAAATGATTAATTGCTCTGTTTATGTGGGCTGGCCCCCTCCACGATGATTCGACCCTTACGGTCTTAGGTGGTGGTAACCCTGACTGGGCTTGGTTAACTTGGTTTTTGTGAGCTCTTACGGCCCTTGATCTTCATCCTTGGTTTCTCTGCCACCAGTCGATTCTTTACCATGGTTTAGGATCTGTTCCTGGAATTTATTTGGTTGGTGGCTGTTTAATTTGAGGTTATCACTTCGAACCTTGTGCTAGATCGATCACCGTTTGATCTTGTGCTTGGGCATTTCTGGTGATCGGTTGATCTCTTAATCATGGGTTAGGGTTTTGGAACCCTAATCTCGATGGAGAGGTTAAAAATTTTTGAGCTCACACCTGGTAATTTCATTCGGTTTTTCATTTTGTGTGCGAAGCCCTACCAAAATTTTCCCTCACTCTGCATTTTGATGAAAGCATGGAGATCTTGGAGGCCTTTAAGCCTTCTTTTTCGACCTTCGGCCCTCGACACCATGGTTACTTGACTAGGCCTGTGTTTTTTTTGATGAAAACATGAAGGTATTCAATCTATTTTTCTTTCTGTAGCTCAGATTTATTTTTTGTGCATGATATATAGATGTGAACTTTTGGTCTATTTCGGTTGTTTCTTCGAATTCTTTGATCATTGTAACAACACTAAAACCTGCTTTTCCTTTTCTAGTTTTCTGGACTTTGTGCTTTTGACAGTTGTCGAGCTCATCACGAGTCTATGGAAGGAAGTGCCACCATCGTTTTTTACTTTTTTTTTTCTTCGGGCATGGTGAGTTCTTTAACTGTTTCTAATAACTCCTTTCGAGATCGAGCTTTAGCTCTGTAACTCTGAATCTTTGTAAACCTGGGTTTAAAAAATTTGTTAAACGAATTTTTTTTGTGGGTAAAGTCCATTTATGCTTATGAAATGAGCCTTTGAGCCTAAATAATCACTGTGAAATTGGTTGAATCTTTGTTATGTGTAAGGGTTTTGATATTTTTGTAGCTTCGGCTCGGTACCTAGAAGTGTCAACTATTCCTCTGTTCCTTGTTTTGATACTCGAGATCTTCTTCCCCGTTTTATCATAAACTTGGCCATAGAATCTCCTTAGGAACTTGTCCAATTTGTATTGGAATTCACTTCATGCTTCTTGTAGATGCATATTTGACTTGTTGGACCTTTTCTAAAGATGTAGTGAGAGAAACCTTACTTCTTAGCATTATTTTTCGATGATACTTCTTTGCAAATCTGTCACGTTTCTTTTCTCTTTTCTTATGTATAATTGATATGTTGTAACCATTGATTGTAGATGTATATTTTGCATTTGAGTTGAACTCTATCTGGATATTCACTCCATTTTTGGCATTTTGTAAATCATTTTCATTCCTGTGCAGACTAGACATTTGTAGGCTTGAAAAATAAGTCCTCAATTTTGTTTGTAGTAGTTGACCTGTTGTAGCATTGACTGCAAATGTTTATTTGATAATGCTAAGCTTTGTAGTTCATTTCTTCAGTTCAGAAGGTGAATGTCATCTTGTGTATTCTGTAGCTTTAACATTTGCATTCAGGATAATGACTCTCTGGAATTTGTATGTTGTTTCTTTGTTGCAAACATGACTGCATTCCATTTAAGTAGAATGAAGTAACTTCTCTTTTTCTTGAAAGTGAAGAAAATAATTAATTTCCTTTTTTAAAATGAATTTTCTCCTTTTCAGAAGTCATAGTAGCAAGTATATTATTCAATTTTTGTATTAAAATATCATTTCTATTTTTCTGGAAAAGTCCATTTTGCAAGGGAAAATTCTTGCAAAATTTTCCCAAAATCCTTCTCTCTCTCCAGATTCTTATGATTTGACCATTTTAAAAGGAGATGAACATCTCTCTTGCTTGTCTGATCACTTGAATAAAGTTTTCCATGTTGGCTTTACTTGATTCACTGCAACTTTTCTGAAAAATTTGCGAAGTAGTTGCCTTTTGATTCACACTTAAATTTTTGTTGACTGTTTTTGTTCCTTTTGAAACTCAGATAGCTTATAAAGCATGTTAAAGCTTTAAAACTATGTATTTCAATTTTGTTTTAAATAAAAGGTCAATTTTACAAGGGGAGACTCTGGCAAATTTTTTTCAAAAATCATGTTTTCTCTCTCCTTTTCTAGATTTCCAATTCTGATTTGCAAAAATATATCTTTCTTGACCCATTCTGATGCTTGATGCTTCCTGTAAATCATCTGAAATTGATATTTTATCATCATTCCTTAATTTCTTCCTTCTTACCCAGTTAGACTGATTTTCATTCTATGCTACAACCTGTTCCTGACAAACTCAGAAATAAATTAGAATAAATAGGCTTTTTGGCCTCTCTTGTATCCATGTAGTTTATTTCTTCTTCTTTCCTTCTTCTACAAGCTGTTTTCAAATTTTCTTCAAGTGTTATCTTCACATCTATTTATTTTACAAGCTACTTCAGATTCTACTTTTCTTAACCCAATCCTTAGCTTCCATTGATCTTCTCTTGCAATTCATTTCACTTTATGTACTCTACTTTTTCCTTGTTGCTAGCTCATTTTTATTTATTTATTTCAAGGTCCATTAGATACATTGAACTCAGAATATGTATTTACTTTAGAACACGAGTATTGGAATAACATTTTACGTTGAGCTCAATTTGACAGATGCTTCTCTTGTCTATGCAGGTGTTAAGAAATGGAGATGGAAGCGGAAGATGGAGGAGTTAAGATGGAGATGGAAAGGCTGAGGAGTGGAGACAGAAGACAGAAAAGGAAATGATGGGTTCCTTATTAATCCTCTACTCTTGTTCTTTAGCACATGCAGTATTCTCATTTCAATGTATATGATGAGTCACTTAGTCATATCCCATGGCTTGTGTGGGAAAGCTTATGATCTCTTATGAAAAAAACATTAAATTGAAATAATGAGTTGATTATCTCTCTCTGCATTCAGTTTTCTTTTAATTGTACAATGATGTAGGAAACTCAATATCTCAATGAAATGAATTAGCATAAGGGATAACTTGAAGTAAATACCTGTAATTCTAGTGGATAATCATTGAATGAAATGTGTCTCTTTATAATCTGTGTGATTATCTTAGCTTCCATTATTCGTTTTGACTCCTTTCTGCTATCTCCATTTGGAAATTATTGTCACTGTTTGTTTGTCAAGATTTTCTTGATGGAAGTAGCAGGAAATGAATCAATTTGTAATCTCTTATGGCAGCATAGGTAAATGCAGACTTATAAATCATAACAACTTTAATGAACATAGAGTAATAAAATTGATAGGCATCAAGATAATAACCATGAATTTGACTGTCATAAAACTTCCACTATGTCTGTTGTTCCAAAACTATACACCTTACATATTCTGCAATCTGGTGTCTTCATCAGGACAACAAAGATGTCCTTCGGGGCTTGTGTTCTCTTGCTGAGGATATTCGTGAGATTACAGACTATGTGAGTTGTTATGTTTTTTAACAACACACATAGCTATAGATTTCACTTAATCATTTTCACAATTCAGCAATAATACAATAATCTGATGTAAATCCCTTAGCTTAGGTATACTTCACCAAAGCTGTCCGTCGTAACGAATTTTTGAGTTGCCCATTTTTCCGCAGGTGCAAAAATTGTCAACAGGTGGCCTTGCACAGAAAAGAAAATATTTTATTTCTGCATGTGATCATAAGAAGATTGGAAGGATGATTATTTTATTCATTTATAAAATAAAGATAGCATGAGTCACATCAATAAAGAAGACAAAAAATATGCTTTGAATGTTGTTATCCAAATAACTCTTTCAACTATATGGATGAATTTTACTTTCAATCTGGCTCTGATGCTTTACAGTTTACGTTGCACTCCCATAAGATTTCTCACTTGGCACCTTTTCATAGGTTGTAGTTCTTCCACACACTCCCCGCACCATGCAATTCTTCTACGCGCCCCTCTGCAAATGCCTTCCAAATTGGCTAAGTTTTGTGTCTTCCTGTCGCGTGCCCTCTTTCCTTTCTGCCATCACGTGCCCTTACTTAATTGAATATTCGCACCTTGCTTCCATACTATCCTTTCACATTCTTCTCCCCTTCCCATTTCCCCCCTTTCGCATATTCCTTTAGCATGCTCACTTTTTTCTCTCCTTCCATTTTCCATCTTCCATCTAGCAGGAAATCTTCAATTGAGGATTGAATCAGCTAAGTATGAAAAAGGCCAGCCAAAACCTCCACGTGTCTCTTTGGCACAAATCCAAAGGTAAAATTCAAAGGAAGTCCCGAAAAAAGTACAGGCTCGCCATGTGGTTAAAGTATGAGAAAATTTGCACATGCCGTTGAAATGTCTGAGAGTCAGCGGAAGCCTCCATGTGTCAGCTCGGCACAACTTCAAAGGTAAAATACAAAGGTAGTATCCAAACAAGCATGAAGCCTCCACGTGTTTAAGGTCCCGCATAGTTGCTCCTAAATAGGCAGGAGAGACTTAGCCAAAAAATGAAGAAAGTAGAACAGGCCCGCAGACGATGTCAAGTGTCTCATCGGTGCAACTTCAAGAGTGAAAGGAGTGGGTGAAATCTTAAGATGCACGGGGATTCCTTGTAGATTTTGCATGGATAATCTCTTTTAAATATTGTGAACCCACATTAAATGCCCAACTCTGACCTTCAGACAGCCATATCTTTCAACTGGGAACTCAGATTTGAGTGGGAGAGGACTTTTTAGAAATCTCTCGATGTCTGCTTCTCACCTACCACCATTAATGAAAAATGATAAATACAGTCTGCCATTTTGAGGCTATTAAGCTTCTCACCTACCACATTAATGAAGTATGGGCTTATTTTCTTACTCAGCAAGGAACAACACATGGAGGCATGGGTTTTGCAGTAGAACCCATCATTGAGGTAGGAGAATTCAAGGCTCTTTTGGGGTGGTTGAGGAAGGTGAATTCAATAGTCTTTTGGGGGTGGTTGAAGTAGGATTTGAATTCTTCTCTCCTTTCCCTCTCATTCTTACTATATATTGTAAGGAGGGGTATTTTTTTTCAAAAGGTGGGTCATCTTTTATCTCCTGCCCCCCCTCTCTCTTTCTTCTCTAGGGTCGAATGTGGAGTTTAAGCCTCCTCTCATTGCTTTGTAATGGAATTTTTCTCACCTCTTTCCCACTGATGATGTACTGTGTGAATTCATGGAGCAATAAAATATATTTTGTGATGCAGGGTATCCATCTTTTGCTTATTTTATTCTCTTCTTGCCTCTCATCATTGCAGGGTATATTGTGCATATCTCTAATGTCTATTGCAGGTTTTTTGAGCTGTGTTTAATGGGTTGAATTGGTGTTCTGTGTGAAATTTATCTTTGGTATGCGATGCATCTTGTCCATCCTCTACATTGCTCACCTCTCTCCATTTCAGGCAGCTGAGATTGTGATCAACAACCCCATTTTCTTGGTGTTATCACCTCTGTAGTGTAGGATTTCTTTATTTTCATGCTCTCTCTCTCTCCCTGTCTCCTTGGCATTGTTAGATTAGGAATAGATAGTTATATTTCCTTCCTTACAAGTAGTTTATAATTAGGATTAGGAATAAGAACCAACTTTCTCTGGAGGTTTATCTCAAGTAGTAAGTCCCACAACTTGGATATAGTACCCATGTTATGCAATCACACTGTGAGTCTCAACCCATTGAGTTGAAGACATTCAGGGGTGTTATGATTCTGCATCAATAGTTTTGGCATGCCTGGTGGGAAAGGTTTGAAGCACCTTACCACTTCATCTTAGCAGGTTGGTGCGTTCCTGTTAATATTTAGCCTTTAGAGGCACATTCAAGCACATCTGACGACTCCTTCTGGTCAACAACCCCTTCTCTGAAATCACAGACCTTTCCCCATCCATTTTCTTTAATTTTTCTTCCATATCTTTCATCTTCTTCCATCCCATGAAGTTATGAAATCATGCCTTCATTCCCAACTTGGAATTCACACTTGTAGCAACAACAATGTATCTCACCTCCAATGTATTTCTCAACTCCTCCAGATCAACATTATGAGCATATCTAAAATCACTATGGATACCCCTATGAGTAGTATCAGAATCAATCTAACTATGGAACCTGCCAAGAGGGATATGCCTGCAGAGAAATCAATCAAATGGATAATGTCAATTTTCTAGGAGAAGATTCAAAGGATGGAGGCTGGCATGGTTCAGTCAAGGTCTACAACAAAAATGAAGGCATTTAAAATTGGTTACAGGGCATCTTGTCCATGGGAAGGCCTTTTTCAAAGACATCATAGCCCACATGAGAAGCTTGAATTCATGGTTGAAATGTTGCCTCAACTTGTGCAGTGGACCCAGGAAGTAGAGGCCTACGAGCTTGGTGTCAGACAAATTTGTCAATGGGTAGATCCACCACCTCATAGATTTTCTTTTCCTCTTTCTCAATCAGTATCATTACAGAAATTTCATGAGTCTAGTCTCTCACTTGTTTCCCCAAGTGTTGAATTCCCTTCTTCATCTTCTAGTCTCCCATCCCATCTTAATTACTCTGCCATTTTCCCCTTCTAGATCCAAGTCCCCTCCACAATAGTCAAAAGAAATACCTTCCCCTCCACAAAAAATAAAGGAAAAACTAGTGGAGACCCCACCCACCACTTCTCCTACTTTCCCGAGCCCATGTCAGGAAGAAACTCAAGAATCTAGTCAAGGGGAGCAGTAAGGAAGAAGAGCTAAGAAAAGAAGAAATGATTAGAAGCTTCGTGAGCTTGGCTCTTAGATTTGGGATTAATAAAATCCCCTTGATGGTCAAGCCCCCAGAGGAGGCTAAGGTCAAGCCACAAGTGGTGGAGGCTTCAGTTACAACACAAGCAAGGGAAGAATTAAGGTACTCCAAATCCAAAATAGGAGGAGTGTATTTCGGCTATAGCGCAGAACCATACAGTTTCAGAGGCTTTGAGTATAGAGAAGGCCACAAAAGAACCTTTAGTTCTTCCTCCCACTTCATCCCCTTCAAGCTCTAATGTCAAAGAAGAGTTTGAGATTTCAAAATCCATTTTTGAAGATGAGGGGGACCATGGTGAGAAAATTGCAGATCCGAAGAACACCATGGAGGAGGTTGAGCACACACAATAGGGAAATGATGAGGAAGACTATATGTTTGACTTACAGGATTGCTTTGATGGATGAGGATCCCATGGAGATCATATCATTTTCTCCTCCATCATCTGTCTTCCAAGCACATGAGTGCATTGCCATGGAGGAGAGCATTCAAGTGCGATAACCTACATTTCACAACAGCCCCTATAGAACCAAGGTTGGAGGATCCTAATCTTCCGTGTTCTTCTCAGAAGGTGCCAGGAAATTCTTACGAGCATCCATCTCTTTCATGCCATGCCACCTAGGAAATTGAAGCTAAGTATAGCCATTTATGAATCCAAGGTGTTAAGTGAGTAATCATGTGGGCGTGCAAATTGAAAGGTACTTGGCTTCATCAGAGCCAGAGGGAGAAGCCAAAACCAGTCATCCAAATAGTTGGGAGAATGATTTGGATGAACAATTTTCTAAGGATCTTTTGGGGCCATCTTCCAAACTAGCAATCAATGAAGAGGTATCAGTAGCCTTAGTTGATATTATCCATTTGGGTGGAGGATCATCTCTTGTCAGTGTCTCACCCATAATAATAGCCATGATACCAAATCATATACATGGCTTGACTATTTTGAGAAACCTGACTACTTGCACTTGGTGATCCTAGTTGCTTACCCTGTTTGAGTCTCCACTCTCAATTTTCATTAGAAAAGATTTAAGGTGAGGTTTCTTTCAGCAAAAAAGTGCTCATGCACACTGGGACATTTCCACCTGTTCTTGAAATTGACTGTTTCAATTTCTTTAGTCAGTATAGTGGTATTTTAGTTTCTCTACATTTTTTGATCATTTTAAATTAGCAAATGATCACATGTGAATAGTCTATTTGAGGTTCAATTTTTCTTATAAGATTTTCAACTGAAGGGTGCAAGATGCACTTTACTGACTGACTCAGCAATACGATCCCTTCTAAAATCTATTTACGAAATAAAAAGATCATACAATTCCCCAAGTGGAATATGGCAGAGTTTTGCACAAGCACTGATCTTCTACTGACTGCAAGCCCATGGATTACCTAGGAACTAATTTCATGCAGTCCTTCCGTGAAAGCAAAGGGGGACTCAAAACCTTCTAAATTGGCTAAGTTTAGGGTATTCCTATCACGCACCCTCTTTCCTTTCCACCATTGTCACGGCCCTTCCTCAATCATATGTTTACGCACCCTGCTTCCATAATCTCCTTTCACATTCTACTCCCCTTCCCATTTCCCCCCTTTTGCATCTTCCTCTCGCGCTCTCACTTTCTACTCTCCTTACATTTTCCATATTCCATCTAGCATGCAGTGTTCAATCAAGGCACTGAATTGGTTAAGTATGAAAAATGCCAACGGAAACCTCCACGTGTCTCTTCGGTGCAACTTCAAAGGTAAAAGTCAAAGGTAGTCCCCAAACGAGCGCAGGCTCTCCATGTGGTCAGTTTCCAAGAAAAGTTGTACTGGCTGTTGCAAAATTATGAGAGACAGCATAAGCCTCCACGTGTCAACTCGGTGCAACTTTGAAGGTAAAATTCAAAGGCAGTCCCCAAACGAGCACATGCTTGCCATGTGGTGAGATTTCGAGAAAAGTTACACCGGACGTTGAAAATTCTAAGAGTCAGTGGAAGCCTCCACGTTCCAGCTCGATGCAACTTCAAAGGTAAAATCCAAAGGCAGTCTCCAAGTGAGCGCGAAGCCTCCACATGTCTAGGGTCTCGCCTAGTTTCTCCTAAATAGGCAGGAGGGACTCAGCCAAAATGTGAAGAAAGTAGAACAAGCTCGATGAAAATGCCAAGTGTCTCATCGACGTAACTTCAAGAGTGAAAGGAGGGGGTGAAATCTTAAGACACGCGGGGCTACCACCTGGATCTTACACTGGATAGAATCTTTTAAATATTGTGAGCCCACGTTAAATGCCCAACTGTGACCTTTAGACGACCATAACTTTCAACTGGGAACTCATATTTGAGTGGGAGAGGACGTTTAGGAAATCTCTCGACATCTGCTTCTCACCTACCACCATTAATGAAAAATGATAAATACATTCCATCCATTTTGAGGTTGTCAGGTTTCTCACCTACCACATTAATGAAGTATGGGCTTATTTTCTTGCTCAACAAGGAATAACACATGGAGGCATGGGTTTTGCAGTAGTACTCGTCATTGAGGTAGGCGAATTTAAGGCTCTTTTGGGGTGGTTGAGGCAAGTGAATTCAATACTCTTTTAGGGGTGGTTGAAGTAGGATTCAAATTCTTCTCTCCTTTCCCTCTCATTCTTCATATATATTGTAAGGAGGGGCATTTTTTCAAAATTTGGTCATCATTTCTCTCCTGCCCCCTCTCTCTTTCTTCTCTAGGGTCGAATGTGGAGTTTAAGCCTCCTCTCATTGCTTTGTAATGGCATTTTTCTTGCTTCTTTCCCACTAATGATGTACTGTGTGAATTCATGGAGCAATACAATCTGTTTTGTGATGTATTTTGTCCATACTTTGCTTATTTTACTGTCTCTTCTTGCCTCTCATCATTGCAGGGTATATTGTGCATATCTCTGATGTCTATTACAGGTTTTGGGAGTTGTGTTTAATGGGTTGAAGTGGTGTTCTGTGTGAAATTTATCTTTGTTCTATGATGCATCTTGTCCATGTTCTCCATTACTAACCTCTCTCCATTTCATGTAGCTCGATATTGCTATCGAAAACCCCCTTTTCTTGGTGCTATCACCTCTGTAGTGTAGGATTTCTTTATTTTCAGGGTCTCTCTCTCCCTGTCTCCTTGGCATTGTTAGATTAGGAGTAGATAGTCACATTTCGTTCCTTAGAAGTAGTTTAGCATTATGATTAAGGAAGAAGAACCAACTTTCTCTGGAGGTCTATCTCAAGTAACAAGTCCCACAACTTGGAGATAGTACCCATGTTATGCAATCATACTGAGAGTATCAGCCCATCGAGTTGTAGACATTCAGGGGTGTTATGATTCTGCGTCATCACATGCACCTTGGAGAAAACTTGTAGATCAAGGAAAAGGCTAACAATAACAATTTTATTCACCTAAATCACTTTATTGAAGTAGAATTAGAGGAGTCAACTTCACTTTAACTAATTAATATTGAATTATAATTAAAGTTAGGTTAATAGAATCAGAGGAGTCACCCAAATCACTTTATTGAATTAGAGTTAGAGGAGTCAACTTTGAATGTAAATTTGAAATTAATTAGGCTATTTTTGCCTCATGTACAACATACATATTTTAGGCCTTATCTATTATTTGCTCATTGAAAAGTTTAAAATTACCATGCAATTGGAGTTAGAGTTTGGTCTAATTTTAGGGGGTGTAGGATAATATTTTTTCTATATATTGTGTGCATTGGCAAAGTATAAAGATAGTTTTTGACAGGAGGACTTTTTGTATTAAGCGCTGAAGCCATTGGCCAAATCACCCTTGAATGAAAAATAATTATTTCCTTTGCAATATGTGTAGTGATGTGTTTTAAATAGTAATTCTTGTGAATTTGTGTTTCCTGAATTAATTAAGATTGCTTATGCTATTAACCTTGCTGCAAATTGGTGTTTCTACATAGTTTTAGTGTGTAATTATTTTTTGTGTTGTTGTGATTATTCCCTCAACAAAAAAGTGCTTGCTTTAGAATCAGCTGAGACCCATTGAACAATGCTTCATTAGTTTTTTCTCTGTACATTGTGCATATTTCTTAGTCAAAGCCCTCAATAATTTTGGTGTATCACCCCATTTTAATTTCAATTTTATCCATATTTTACCCTTAAACCCCACATAGAAATAAGTTTAAGATACATCCAAAGAAGGAAGCGACCTTGTAATCCCTGAGATTCACCTCACAACATAGGGATACCCAAATCCCGTGAGGTGTCTCAATTGTATATGGAGAAGTGGGGGAGAGAAAAACTTAGAACACCTATTATCCTTCAACACATGGTGCACTTCTGAGAGATAACATTTTTTTACCATGCTCGGTGGTACTGCATGAATCAAAGTTGCAGCAAAGAAGTAACACTTTTTGAGGGACAAATCTGCGAACATCTATTGAAAATAAAAATAAAATTATTTGGCAAATCCATAAAACTGATTTTAGACCCGTTTTGTAGCATGTTCGATGCCTAAAGTGACTACAAGATCAACGGTAAGAGGAGTTCCTCATAATTTTATTTCCTTTCCTTTAAATTTAGCAAGAAGAAGAAGAGTTAGCAATACCTTAACCTATAATAGGCCCAATTTTGACAACTCTCCTCCCCTTGTTTCACCACGTATCAATCTTGTTGTTCAAATCTCATTTATTCCTATGGCTTAGTAACCACTAGTTCCTAGAAAATTTTTACCATTTTCCAATGAAAGCCCACTAATAATTACAGTTTACCATGACATAACCGCTGCTTCCTTAAAGGGTTCATCCACATTTACTGGTGAAAATCAAGTTACCCATGTTGAGAATATTAAAGATATTGCATCCATTTGTTCAGTTCATAACATCACTCATGAAGATGTAGCCTTAAGACTCTTAGCTGCCTCATTTAAGGGACAAGCCTTGCAGTGGCATAGAACTTTACCGGTAGGGACTACAGTAACTTGGGATGAATTGGGAGATTAGTTACATAAGGAATTTCAAGATAATTCTGATCATTTGTCTCTCATAGAACAAATGTCCACAATTAAGAGCATGTTCCCCATGAATTTATGGCTAGTTTTAACATTATATTTACTAGAACATGGGAAAAAATTTCAGCCACTGTTAAGCCTCAACCTGATCATGCATTTCTTTATTATCTTCGAGCCTTAAACTAGTGATATTACAGCCATGATTAAATCCATGGGATGAACTACACTTCTAACAACTTATAATATTTTTATATTAGAGTTGAAAACAACATTATTCAAGAAGGAAAATTGGCTCCTAGGCCCTCTATGCCTATTATAGTAGATTTTACACCTATTACACAACCTAGTACAATAATAGAGCCTATTATAGCAGCACCTCAAAATGATATATATAAGACCTTGCAAACATATATGGAAATAAAATAACAACATTAAAGAAGTAATTGGCTCAACCTAGTAGGCATTATCAGAACACTTATAGGAAGCCTTATCAACAAAATTAGAATTATAGGCAACCCTATCAATAAAGACAAGTTAATCCTAAAGCTCCTAACACTTCTAATGCCCTTGCACTAGTTAACATGGCCTAAGAAGAGTGGTGTGCACCTTGAAATCAACCTCATTCAACTACTAGTTGTCCAAATGCCTTTTTGAATTTAAGCCTTATTGGGATACCAAAATATGAAAAATTATTCATGCCTTAAATGGAGGATGGGCAGCAAGATGCTCAAAATTCAAAAACCACATGAACAAAACTTGGTTAGTTTTGGAGAAGAGGATTTTATTACAGTTACAACTAGAGCTCAAGAAAAAGCTCAGGATGAAGAAAAATAGTAGAAAGGACTTGTTTTACCTACTATTACTAATAAAACAATAAATAGTCCAAGTATAGCCCCTAAAGAGAAGCAAAAACAACCACAACCTAGATCCTAGATGTTTCTTTATACCTCAGATTTCTAAAACAATAGAAGATGAATCAATTTTTGCTAAAGCTCACTCTAAAACTATTGTATCTTCCTTTAATATTGTTGAGGTTATGAAAAAAATAATATCATCATTTCTTTATGGTATGATTTGAGTATTCTATGACAACAAGAGTTACTTGCTCATGAGCTTGCTAAGTTGCAAATTTCTTCCAAACTAGTAGAGAAAGAATCAAGAGAAAGCTGATATGGTTCTTGGTATAGTTGATCAGGATCGTATGAAAACTGTTAAGTGGATGGCATAGAAAGTGATAAATTCTCATGACATGAGAAAACCACCTCATTTTTATCTTTCTCTTATTATTGGTGATTATTTAGTTCACAACTGTATGGTTGACAGTGGTGCAAGTAGCACAATCATGCCTAAAGCAATTATAGAAAAATTGGGACTGCAGTATGAACCAAGAGAAAATAAAGTACTGCAGCTTGATGAGACAACAACCAACATAGTTGGTATCATTAAAAACTTAGAGGTAACATTACATGCTTATCTCAATGTTTTAGTTTTACAAGATGTAACTATTGTAGATTTACCTCCCTAATTTTCTCTTTGCTTATCAAGAGATTTTACAACAAAGATAGGTGGTTATATTTCTTCATATTGGTCTTTTTTGTTCTTCACCACGAAGTATGGAACTAAGGTTATAGTAAATTTATAGCCTTTAACTATATTTCACATTGAGCCTCATGCTCCAAATGTTGCATCTATAAATCAAGCTGATTTTGATACTAATGGACACATTTCTACATTAGATGGTGTCTCTAACTTGTTAATAGATGAAAAAGTGTATGAAGAATATGCTTATGATCCTTATAAGGAGGTGGAAAAAGGAATAATCAGTGTGTATTATCTTCATGAGGAAAACACACCCATCCCCTTGTTGTCCAAAACATAAATTATTACAGAAGGTTTATGACTTCATTTAGATGGAGCAAAGAACAAGAAAGGACAAGGTGTAGGTTTTATGATGACTTCCCCTAAAAATTAGAGGTATTTTTAGCTCTAAGTCTGCAATTTTCATGTACTTGTAACATGGATGAATACAAAGCATTGATTCATGGCCTACAATAGGCTAGAAAGAGAGGAATCAGTATGTTACAGGTTTATGGTGATTCTGAATTAGTTATAAATCATGTCAAGAACTATAATATTTGTAAGAATTCATTCCTGAAATCTTACAAGCATAGAGTTTCAAACTTGATGGATGGTTTTGAAGCTATTAACATTTAATCATCCCCAAGAGCTGGAAAATAAGTATGCATATAGAATTTAAACAATTAGAGATAGCTTTGAAGTGCTAGAAAAGATTGAAAATGAAAAAATTCAGCCACATATAAATTTGATAATTAGACCTGCAGTGCCTGATAATGAAGAGAATTGGTAATTTTTTGGAGATGACAAACAAATATGTAGATTTCTGCAGCAAGAAGTTGAATTTTCTATAGCTAATCAAGAGAAATTACAACACCAATACAGTGACCAAATTGTTCAGTTAAATTCCAACAAAAATCCTTAAGGGATTGTCACCTAGAATATATTTTCAGTTTTGATGACTAGCTCAGAAATGACAAAGGAAAGATCTCAACACATGTTGATAACTATGAAGAGATCTCAGCTGATGATGGGAAGAAATCACATAATGGAAAGGTATGTTTCTTGGATGAAATATAGTATTTTATCAACTGATGCAAAGAATTCATAGATGTTTTTGCTTGGAAATACCAGTATCTTAAAGGTTTTGATCCTAGTTTGGCACAACATAGTCTAGAATTACAAGGAAACTCAAAACCTGTTAGGTAAAAATATAGGCCTATAACCCCAAAATTGAGTCATTAATGAGAAATGAGCTATCAAAAGTTAATTGAATTTGGAATTATTTTTCCCATCAAGCACTAAAGTTGGGTTACAAACCTTGTGCCTGTTTGGAAAAAGAATGCAGAAATTTGGTTGTGTGTTTATTTTCATGATCTTAATAGAGCATCTTTGAAGGATCATTGTTTGTTGCCTAATATGGACCAGATTTAAAGAACAGTGTCAAGATCAACTAGGTTGTCCTTACTAGATGGTTAAGGTGGATGCACTCATATTCTTGTGCGTTATGAAGATAGATACAAGACAACCTTCACCATGAAGTGGGGAACTTATGTTTACAAGAGGATGCTTTTGGGACTTTCGAATGTCAGTGCAACATTTCAATGTGCAATGGACATGGATTTTCACAGCCTCCCGAATAAATGCATATTGGTTAATTTAGATGATATTACTGAATTTTTAAAGAATTATGATGATCATCTTATGCATTTAAGGCAGTATTTTTAGATGTGCAGGAAGTTTGGAATATCGTTGAATCTAAAAAATTCCATTTTTTCAGTGCATGAAGGTAAATTACTTGGACATATTATTTCTAAGAAGGTCTTAACTATTGATCCTTTCAGAATTGATGTAATTTTTTAGTTGTTCCTACATCATCATAAGAAGACATTAAAATTTTTTCTTGTAAAAATCAACTTTGTCAAAAGATTTGCTCAATATTTTATAGCCTTGGTAAAGCCATTAACAACTATGCTAAAGAAGGGTAATGTTTTCTCTTGGACAAAAAAAGGAAGAAAAGAATTTGAAGCCATTATGTTGGATATTTCACATGCTCCTACATTGACAAATCCTAATTTTGATAAGGATTTTAGTATGTATGCACTTGCAGGAATTGAAACTGTTGGTATCCAAATTCATTCTCCTTTTCAAGAATGAGAAGCAACACAGATTTGGCAGGGAGCTTAGAGGCAGATAGATCATAGATGTGTGTCATTTTGTAGTCAGGGATGAGATCTAACTGACCCTTTGTTACTCATATTTGTGGACAGATGGATAACACCTTTAAGAGGATTTGACCTATCCTCACTACTTTAGGCCATGCCTCTTCAACCAGGGTGAGAGGACCCTTATTGTAACCTCTGTTTGATGAAGGAGATGGATATATCCTTCCTTTGCACAAATTCTATGAAGACAACCTTGGGAAAATATAGTCAATGCTCCATGATTTAACTCTTAAGAGTTGTCACTTCTAAACGATGGAGATATTTTCAACACAAGGCTAAGGTTACTAAAGACATTAAGAAATCCTGATTGTTCTACATATTTTTGCAAGTAGATTTTGTTCCTTTGTTGATACACAGGGAAAACAGGGGTAGTTCAGGGTGGATCAATGGTTTTTAAATGATTTTGGTGGGAGATGAAGCAAGGATAAAGTTGATTATACTAGATCTTTGGAGGGAATTCACAATAATAAACAAATTTAACAACATAAAGCTTCAGAATAGTTAAGACGTTCCTTCAACTAGAAGGTGTGCTTTAATGGAGGCCCAGATCAACATGTTTTCACATAATCTTTGAGACTCCAACACAAAGCTCAAATTGAAAGACTCAATTAAACACTAAAGTCTCTGATTAATCACCTAAGGTACACCTGAAGACTTACAAAAAATCTTTATCAATAAATGATAGTGAATTGATTTTAAATTTGTTTATCTCATCCAAGATGAAGGATCTTCTTGAAATGAAATTTCAAATACCATTAAACTGTCATAGGGATGAGATCCTATGTGATTTCACAAAGATTTCAATATAAGATTGCAATGGGAATGAAAGAAACTATTTTCAGACATTCTGAAATAAAGCAGACACAATTGTTAGAGATTAGACACAAATTAATTCCAAAATTGCTTAGATTCATCAGCAGGGGAAATATTCCAGAGAAATATCAGTGCTTGTCAATGGCTATACATCTACAACCAACTTGACATGATAGAAAATCTAACATAGAAGAAAATAACAGGTTATCTCGGCTTTGGTCTCTCAGGAAGATGACTTTCTCAATTTTTCTCTCAAGAATTCAAACTCCAACCATTTGCAAGAGTATTCTCATTACATTTATACATTTTTCTCACTCAATTTTCCCCCAAAAGAGAATAATATTTGAGGGACCTTTGCTTGTTACCAATTTGTTTTAGACAACGACGTTTAACAAATTCAGATCCAAAATCTACTAGGTGGACCAATTGTGAACTGATCACATTTCTTGGGCCCTCGACTAATGACTAGGATGTCATGCCACAATTTTTTAGGAGTATTTTTAATCATTCTGATTCTGTCATGCAAGAAATCTCCTTTTTAATCATTTTTCGGAGCCTCTGCATAGCTGGACTTGACAGGTCATCCCTTTTTTCTCTTCGAGGCAACACCTTTTTCACCTTTTATCACCTGCACTTTCATCATTTCATCCTTTTTCCCTCTTTTTCCTCTGTAATTTCTACCCCGCATCCATTTCCTCTGGTAATTCCCATTTCTTTGAGTGTATGAGTAATTCCCACTTCAAAATATCAACCTTAACAATCCTTGGACTCCTAATTTAAGTTTTGAATCCATTCAATGGCACCTTACTGATAGAGACGACAAAGAATTTCATCAAAGAATGATGAAAACCAATGTGTATTCATGTCTCCAAGAGTCTTGGAGAAAAAATGGACAGAAAAATAAGTGAAATGCACAAGCAACCATTGATCTATGCCCCTTTTCCACTTTATATCGTAGCCATCCATGTGTTTCCTTGGTGCAACTGCAAAGGAGAAGCACAGAGGCAAGTCTCAAACAAGTGCGAGCCTTCCACATACCCTGGGCCCAAGAAAAATGCCTTTTGGCCTTTGAAAAGTCTCGGTGAAAAAAGGAGCCAACGGGAGCCTCCACGTGTCTCAATGGCACATTTTGAGATGGTCCCCAAAAGTAGAGACCCCAAACAAGCATGGGCTCAACACATGTCTCAGTTTGGCAGAGTCTGTTAAAAATTTGAAGGTTCAGTGGAAGGTGCCATGTGTCTAGGGTCCAAGACAGTCTCCTTTGGCTATTGAAAAGTCCAAGAAAAAGGGTAGAGTGAGCGGAAGCCTCCAAGTGTCCTCCTGGTGCTTCTTCAAAATAAAACTCAGGGGCTGGTCCCCAAACATGTGCGGTCCCTCCACGTATCCCAGGCCTCTAAGAAAAGTTTCTTAAAAAGTCTAAGTAAGGGAAGACCTAATAGAAACCTCCACGTCTTCATGGCACAACTTCAAGATGGTGCCCAAGAGTTGAGACCCTGAAAAAGAGCCGAGCTCACCACATGTCCCAGGCCTTAGAAAATTGCTTTGAAAAGTTTAAGTACAAAATGGAGCCCGATGCAGAAGCCTCCACATGTCTCCCTATCACAATTATTAAGGTGGGACCCTGAGGCGAATCCTCAAATGAGCACCAACCCAACACGTGTCCATGGCCCACCAAAACTATACCGGCTATATGAAAAAATTTTCTAAGTCCAGGGAAACCAGCGGAATCCTCCACGTGTCCCCCCCAGTGCAACTCCAAGGCCAAACCAAAAGGTGAATTTTCAAACGAGTGTCGTTCCTCCACATGGAAAAGTTTTGGGTTGAAGTGAGCCATAGATTTTTTAGAGTGCCCCACCGAGCCGCATCCAACCAAAAAGGGCCACATTTCCACTTATGTAGAAGATGTGAATTTGATGGGGAAAAACACACCTGTCAAACCTGTAAAATGCAGGAAAACCACCATTTTGAGCCCAGAAATGAATTTTTCTTCAAGGACAGAGAATTTGGAAATTTTATAAGGTTCAAATATGATCTTCTGAGCTACATCCAATCACGTTTCCATCAGGTATTTGGGACAAAAATAGACAGGACAACAAAACGTGACTGCGGAAAATAGAAGGAAAGGAACAACCTGAGTTTTACACCCAATTTACAGACTCCTTCAGATGGAAAGAGAAATGAAAAACAAATTCCATGGACCTTTAAGTGATCCTTGACCAAGGAAGGGACTGATCATGGCAACCAAATGGAGGACAGAGTCATCAAGCACCAACACAGGGAGATAGAAAACATGATAGAGGTCGCAAACTGAGGAATTTCAATGACAAATGGGGTGAGACTAATTTGAGCACCAACATCAGCTCCGAATCAGGGATGGGAACTCCCTATGATGTGTCACAAGAACAAATAGTAGACCAAGTGCCAAAAATAGACCATTGGGCAATGGAGTCAAAGAATAAGCTTGCAGAGTATAACAACCACAACCATCCTCTAAAAAATGAACCGAGAAACCAACAAAACTAGGCCACCAAGGACCATAATGAACAAAAACACAAATGTAGACAAGAAAAAAAAACTATACACTATATCAAATGGATTATACCTTGATTTTGAGAAATCAATCAAGGAAATGCTTCAAATGCCTACCATTAACAGGAAATTCAAGTAGTTCCCCATCTAAGTCTTTTAGGAAGAAGGTATTTTCACCAATTTGAATATCAATTGAATAAGGGCCCATCCATAATGCATCAAATTTACCATGCTTGCCCTTATCTTCATGCTTGTTATCCCATAAAAGCACAATATCCCCAATGCTAAAAGCTCTGGGTATCACCTTTTTTTTTCAAATAGCTTCTTCAACTTTTCTCTGAACTTCACATGCCACTGATGGGATGCCCTTCTTTCTTCATCCAACTCAATAATCTGATTGATTCGAGCATCATATGGACTAACTTCTTGGTCTTCAATCTGTTGAACAAACTAAAATGAAGACAATTGCAAATGGAGGGGCAACAAATCTTGAGTTCCATATACCAATTCAAATGGTATTTTACCAGTAGCTCTTTTGACAGTGATTCTGTCAGCCCAAATAAAAACCTCAGTTGCTCACCCCACTTATTTTTGTTCAGCTCCAAGGTTCTTCTAATGATCTTCAACAAGTTTTTATTACTGGACTCAACTTTTCCATTTCCTTGGGGATTGTAGTTAGAAGCATATGTCAAATTGATCCCATACTCTTTGCACATTGCCACCAAAGGTTTGGCTCTAAAACTCATGGCATTATCAGCAACAATTTTAGCTAGCACTCCAAATCTACATATGATTTGATTCAGCATGAAGTCCATGATAACTTGGTGTGTTTCCTTCTTAGTGGGGATTTCTTCTACCCACTTAGTGAAATAATCAGTGGCTACAAGAATCCATTTATGACCAACACTAGAAGGATCTTAAATTTCCCCAATGAAATCCATTCCCCATTCTTTGAATGGGGATTCAATTGACACTGGCTGTAAAGGAAGGGAGCCTGAAGTTTTCATTCTTCTAGAAAAAGGCTGGTGACAACTTTCACATTTCCTCACCAATAGAGTTGTATCCTTGAAGAGAGTTGGCCACCAATAACCAACCCTCAAGATTTTATGTGTTGTAACTCTTCCAGCAAAATGTCCCCCACAGACCCCTCCATGGAGATCAACAATTATTTTGGGGGCCTCATTTTCAGTAATGCATCTCAAGAGCACTCCCTCGGGGTTCTTCCAATCTAACCCAAAATTCAGTAATGACATACTTTTGAGAGGCTAACTTAAGAGCTCTTTTCTGATTTTTACTCAGATATTCAGGGCAACATAGATGTCTGAGATAAAATATTATATCTTTGTACCATTTAGAACTTACCAAATTTTCAAGGACATCCACCCTTTCTCCTTCTACTTCATTCACCTCAATAGTTTGCAGGTTTCTCTCATCCATAAGCTTAGCTAGGCTAAAACCTCTTACCAATTTTTGGTTTGGATATCCATGTCATACTCCTGCAGACTTGTTCACCCATCTGCATCTTTTTCTTGAGACCTCCATCTTCTGATAAGATGTCTTTCACCATGGTGTGGGGAACATAAGAAAAAACTTTAGAACTCAATATGTAGGGTCTGAAAACCTTTATTTCTTTCACCAAGGAAAATGCTTGCTTCTCCATGATGGTGTATTTCAACTCAGCCCCCTGCAATGCCTTACTAAAAAAGGAAATTGGTCTCTCAGCCCCTTCATCATCCTTCTATAACAAAACAGATGCAATGGTGTTTTTTGAAGAAAAAGAAAACAATTGAAAAGGCTTCTTGTAATTTGGGGCTGCCAAAATAGGGGCATGCTTTAGTGCTTATTTGATCCCATTGAAATCTTGAATGGAAGAGTTCTTCCCATTTGATAACTTGGTCCTTCTTCAACATGCTAGTAATGGGGATGGTCAACTCAGCAAAGTTAGACACAAACCTTCTGATAAAGTTTATTTGTCAAAAGAAGGATTGAATTCCCTTCTTAGTTCTTGGAATTGGAACCTTGTTGATGGCTTCCACTCTCTTTGGATCTATCATGACCCCCTCTTTTGATACAATGTGACCAAGAAACTTTTCCTTTTGCACTCCAAAGTGGAACTTCTTGGGATTCAATGATATGCCATACTCTCTACACCCTATAAACATCTTCTCCAAGTGTTGCAAGTGATCATTTCTATTTCTGGAAAACACAGTTACATCATCCTGATAAACAATAATGAAATCATTGATATAACCAGAAAATGCTACATCCATTGCTCTTTGGAAAGTTTCTCCAGCATTCATTAAGCCAAAAGGCATCCTGACATAGACATAAATTCCCCAAGGAGTAGTAAAGGAAGTCTTTATTCTTTCTGAATCCTTCACAACAACTTGATTATAGCCAGAGAAACCATCCAGAGTAGATAACAATTCAGAACATGTTACCAATTATAGCATATTCTCCATGTTGGAAAAGGGTAATTATCTTTCAATGATGCTCTATTCAAGTTTCTAAAGTCTACGCATAGCCTTATGTCACCATTCTTTTTTCTGACAGGCACTAGGTTTGTAACCCAAGAAGAGTACCTTGTGGGCTGAATAATCCCTCCATCCCTTAACTTCTTCAGTTCTTCTTGCATTTTCAAAGAAAGAAGCAGGATTGATGGGCCTCTTTTTTTTCCTGAAAGGTTTGGCATTAGATTCAAGAGGAATCTCATGTTGGAACAAATCTTCCCTGTATGCCTTCAACTCATAGTAAGACCAAGCTAGGAAATCTTGATATTTCTTTCAGCAATTGAATATAGGACTGCTTCTCTTCCTTGCTGAGATTTCTTCCTAACCAGATTTTATGTGGATTTTCCTTTGCACCCAGGTTGTGTTCTTCCACATCTCTTGAAACTAACATATTCCTTTTAATAATACAATCAACATTATCAAAGTTTGACTCAAGAGCCACCAAACCTCTGGGAATCGTGTTTTTCTTCAACTGGATGATGTCTTTGCCAAATAATGTTTCCTTTCCTTCAACAACATGCACCATTGGTTCCTAATCTATATTCTGGTTGGAAAACTTGCCTTGGATCTACATAAACTTATTCACCTGGGCATCATCATCAAACACTTCCCAATTTTTGATGTTATCAGTGAAATATTGTCTTGTTAGTACTTCAACAGCGCTATCACAAAATGGAGACATTATACAATTCCCAAAACTAGATCCTAGTAGTGCTAAATTATTTGCAACATCATTAAAATTTCTATCATGGTGCACAATATTAAAATATTCAAACATTTCAATCATATCTCAAACTGCATGCTTGTATTGTTTCATTCTTTGATTCTTAGTAGCATACTATTTCTTAATTTACTTGAAAATCATTTCTGAATCCCCTTTGACAATGACATCCCTTATACAATATTTCCATGTAATTTTGATGCATAATAACAATGCTTCATACTCAACAATGTTGTTAGTACATTCAAAGTTAAGTTTGAAATAAATTATAAATTCTTCTTGGCTTGGGGAGATTAGAATAATGCCAACACCACTTCCAATATTTGAATAGGCTCCATCAAATAACAAGGTCCAAGGTAAACCCACTTGTTCAAGACATTTGTATTGATCAATCTTTTGCTCCTTTCCATCAGCAAACCCCACAAAGTTATCTGCATCAACATCAGCATATAACACTTCATCATAAGAATTATTTGGATCTTCAATGAGGTGAAACATTTTCTTTTCTATCCATACAAATTTATGAGGCTACCTTTAATTGGAATGGTGGAAACATACATATCCATCTGAACACTTCAATAAACACTTGCAGCCCACTTTCTCGATAACAACATGCCCCATTTGATAGAGCAATCAACAATGAAAACATCAATTTTCAGGGTCTTACATGGGTAAACTACAAGTTGTACAACCAAAACCTTCACACACCCTACAACTAGGACCTCTCTAGAATCCATTACAGTAAACTTTCCATAAGCTGCTGTCACATTAATGTTCAACTCATTCATGACTTCCAGAGGCATAGCATTACACGATGCTTCAGAGTTAATAATAAAATTGTGTAAAAGTATGTCCTTAACAATCAGTGTTGTAAAAAATGGATGTCTATTTAACTGAGACTCAACTAAAGATGTCCCCAAGTAGATCTCAAGTGGTTCCCCTATCTCCTATAATGCTAGTGGTTTTTCTAGGTATGCAATGGTTGAAGGAGTGTTCACATTATTTATATTTCTACCTTGGGCACTCCTATCTTCCCCCAATCCCAAATACTCAAAATCCCTCTTCTTATGCTTAGGAGTCTTAAGCAGTTCAATAATTATGATAGAAATATTGATCTCACTCAAGACTTGGGAAATGTCATAGGGAATGTATTTGGGAAAAGTAGCATTTGGAGAAAGGTTGAAAATCTCATCAAATGGCACAAGGTTTCTAACATTTTGGGCATGGGTGGGCACACCAAAATCTACGTGAGACAACATGGCCTTTGCTAGAAGCATCTTTTTTTGGAGTATCTTTTGGGACATTGGTGATAACTACGGTCTTTATTTTGGCTTAAGTCCCTACCCTTTTGATAACTTTACTTCTTGTGTTATACTCCTTTTCTTAGGCCACAACAACATTCATTAGCAGCTATGTATCCTCTTATAATGGGATTCCTCCATCGTACTTCTTAGTCATTATAATTATTAGGTACTCAAAATCAATATTAGGAAGTTCAAATGTTTGTACCATATCTATTTCTAAAGCATGAGAGGGAGGAGGAAAAGGTACCCGATTAATGCAGACCCAAAAACATGCAGCAGTTCTTGCACTTATTACCTCAGTTGAAGTTGCTCCCTATGCTGTGAGCTTGTAGAGAAGTCCACCATGTTTGCATCAGCATCAGTGTTGTCATTGTCATCATCTTCTTCAACTTACTGATTTTCTTCATGTGGCAGGTGGGGTAAGAATAATTTTTCACATCAATCCATTTGATTTTTCTCTTCAACAACAACAACTCTGGCATTCAGAGGATTAGGTACTACTCTATTCTTCCCTAGCTTGGGGTTGTCCTATCTCCCATGGGTCCTTTACCTCTATCATCAGACATCTAATCATTTTCTAGGATGATTTGTACAAGTCTGTCTTGTCCTTGTTGCCTATATTGACCCTGAGAACCTTGTCTAATTCCTTTTTCTGCCCTGGAGAGTTTGTAAGCGATTTCTTTGACTACCCCAACAAAATTCCTTACGAGTTCCTCAAGATCCAAAGACTTACTTGATTGAGGATTCTCAGGGTTAATTAGTTTAACACCCTCCCTCTTAGGAGTTTTTCTAAATGCTTTGATGTTGTTCTCAATTTGTAGAGCCATGGTAAAGGCCCGCCTCAAACTCCCAGGGTTCTTATCTCTCAAATATTAATAAAATTTCTTATCAAATGCATCTGAATACTTTATCATACATGATTTATCACATGGCCTCAAATTAACAGGCAATATTCTCAATGTTTTGTTAAATTTAATGTTGAAATCATGCAATGATTCATTAGGATTCTTTTTTATATTTTCAAACTCTGATAAAAGAAACCTAGGGTCTGTTTTATCACCGTACTACATTCTAAAGGCATTCTTCATCTATGTCCAGGAGTCAATGGAATTATCTGGAAGATATTTATACCAGTCTCTTGCATTCTATTCTAGAGAATGAATAAATGATTTAATGTATACGTCTTCAAAATATATCTCAAAATCCTCCATCATATTGAAAAATAATTTCAAGTGTTGATCACCAGTTATTGCATTATTTCATTGAAACTTAGGCAATTTGTTTCTTACATCCTATGTCACAACATTTAGATAGCCAACCATACCTCTAAAACTAACGGGTCCAAAAGTATTAATGATAAATGGAGGTATGGGTGGAGCCTGAGCCATATTATTCTGAGGAGGTGATCTTATAGGAGAAACAGAATGGTGAGGAGTGAGGGGTTTGTGTGGTACAAGTATATAATTTTTAGAATGAATTCCATCTAAAGGCTCTGTCTCTTAGAAAACCCTATTAGATTTTCAAAATACAGGGGTAGATTGAGAAGCAAACATTTCAAATACAGATGATAGAACCTCTCTAGATGGAGAATTTAATTCAAAAAAGAGGCTACTTGATTCATAAGCTCTTGAGGAAGTAATGCAATCTTCAATCACACGCTGATCAATTTCATCAATAGAGATCTCCTTTCTTGATGCTTGATCTTCAACAACCTTCCAAATTCTTCTGCCTTATGAATTAGAATTTCCTAGCTCCTGAAACAACCTTCTACTGGGGTCCTTGGCGAAGACAAATCGTCTTCCTTCCAGCTTTGTAGATATTAGTGAAAAATATTTCTTAATATATGTTCAAGACACTGGTATTTATAAAGAATTTAAACAATACAGAGTCGCCTATAAGGATTTTCACCTTAGTTTGTGCAAATGCACTATGAAAGACCTATCAAATGTCTGTCAATACCATATTCATGTAAAGCTTACAAGATCTACTCTTATTTTACCTAAATTCATCAATGATGATACAAATCCTAGTACAATAACTATATAAGCTAGAAATATTGCACTTTGAACTCACAAATTTGAACAATTCTTAAAGATCTGAAAAAATAATGACATTTTAGTAATGTATTTGTACATTAAAATCTACAAAAAGCATTACCAGGGTTTATATGCGTACACCTTTTTTCAAATAATTCAAAGAGTCCCAGACATCAGTGCCACAAGTGTTGATATCTAAATTCGTTCTCCTTTTCAAGCTGAGCAACAACACATATTCGATAAGGAGCTTAGAGGCAAATAGATCATAGAGTGTGTCATTTTGTATCTGGGGATGAGATCTAATTAGACCTTTGGTACTCAGGTTTTTGGAGATATGGATAACACCTTTAAGAGTATTTGACCTTTCCTCACTACTTTAGTTCGTGCCTCTTTGACCAGGGTGAGAGGACCCTTAATATAACCTCTGTTTGATGAAGGAGATGGAGATGTCCTTTGCACAAATTCTATGAAGAGAACCTTGGGAAAATACAGTCAATTCTCCATGATTTAACTCTTAAGAGTTGTCACCTCTAAACGATGGAGATATTCTCAACACAAGGCTAAGGTTACTGAAGGCATTAAGAAATCCTAATTGTTATGCATATTTTTGCAAGTAATTTTTGTTCCTTTGTTGATACATAGGGAAAATATGGGTAGTTCGGGGTGGATCAATGGTTTTTAAATGATTTTGGTGGGAGATGAAGCAGGATAAAGTTGATTATACCAGATATTTGGAGGGACTTCACAATAATGAAAAAATTTAACAACAGAAATCTTTAGAATAGTTAAGACATTCCTTCAACCAGAAAATGTGCTTTAATGGAGGCCCAAATTATCACGTCTTCACATAATCTTTAAGACTCCAAAATGAAGGCTCGAATAGAAAGACTCAATTAAACACTAAAATCTCTGATTAATCACGCCTAAGGTACACCCAAAGACTTACAAACAATATTTATCAACAAATGACAGTGAATTGATTTTAAATTTGTTTATCTCATCCAAGTTGAAGGCTCTTCTTGAAATGAAATTGTAAATACCATTAAACTGTCATAGGGACGAGATCCTATGTGATTTCACAAAGATTTCAACATAAGATTGCAATGGGAATGAAAGAACCTATTTGCAGACATTTCTAAAACAAAGCAGACACAAATTGCTAGAGATTTGACACAAATTAATTCTAAAATTGCTTAGATTCATCAGCAGGGGAAAGCTTCCAAAGCAGTGTCAGTGCTCGTTAATGGCTATACATATGGAACCAACTATACATAATAGAAAATCTAACACATAATAAAATAATAGGTTATCTCGGCCTTGGTCTCTCATGAAGATGAGTTTCTCAATTTTTCTCTTACGAATTCAAACTTCAACCATTTGCAAGAGTATTCTCATTGCATTTATACATTTTTCTCACTCAATTTTCCCCCCAAAAGAGAAGAATATTCAAGGGACTTTTTCTTGTTACCAATTTATTTCAGACAACGATGTTTAACAAATTGAGATCTGAAATCTGCCAGGTGGACCAATTGTGAACTGATCACGTTTCTTGGGCCCTTGACTAATGACTAGGATGCCATGCCATAACTTCTTAGGAGTCCTTTTAATCATTCTGATTCTGTCATGCAAGAAATCCCCTTTTTAATCATTTTACAGAGCCTTTGTGTAACTGGACTTGACAGGTCATCCCTTTTTGCTTTCAAGGCAACACCTCTTCCACCTTTTGCACCTGCACTTTCATCATTTCATCATTTTCCCCTCATTTTCCTCTGTAATTTCTACCCCGCATCCATTTCCTTTGCTAATTCCCATTTCTTCAAGTACCTGAGTAATTACCACTTCAAAATATCAACCTTAACGATCCTTGGACTCACAATTTAATCTTCAAATCCATTCAATGACACCTTACTGACAGAGATGACAAAGAATTTCATCAAAGAATGATGAAAAATAGTGCGTATTCACGTCTCCAAGAGTCTTGGAGCAAAAATGGCAAAAAAATAGGTGAAATGCATAGCAACCGTTGATATTACCCCTTTTCCACTTTATATCATAGCCGTCTACATGTTTCCTTAGTGCAACTGTAAAGGAGAAGTGCAGAGCCAAGTTTCAAACAAGAATGAGCCTTCCACGTACCCTTGGACCAAGAAAAATTCCTTTTGGCCTTTGAAAAGTCTCGGTGAAAAAAAAGGAGCCAGCGAGAGCCTCTACATGTCTTTATGGCACATTTTGAGATGGTCCCCAAAAGTAAAGACCCCAAACAAGCACATGATTAACATGTCTCAGTCTGGTAGAGTCTGTTAAAAATTTGAATGGTTTAGTAGAAGGCGCCATGTGTCTAAGGTTTGAGACAGTCTCCTTTGGCTGTTAAAAAGTCCAAGCAAAAGGGCAGAGTGAACTAAAGCCTCCAAGTGTCCTCCTGGTGCTTCTCCAAAATAAAACTTAGGGGCCTATCCCCAAATATGTGTGGTCCCTCCACGTGTCCCAGGCTCTTTAGGAAGTTGCTTAAAAAGTCTAAGTAAAATCCTGATGGAAGCCTCCACGTGTCTTTATGGTGCAACTTTAAGATGGTGCCCAAGAGCAGAGACCCTAAATGAGCGCGAGCTCACCACGTGTCCTACGTTTTAGAAAATTGCTTTGAAAAGTTTAAGTACAAAGCGGAGCCGGTGGAATACTCCACATGTCTACATGTCACAATTATTAAGGTGGGACCTTGAGGCAGATCCTCAAATGAGCGCCAGCCCACCTCGTGTCCATGGCACGAAAATACTATACTGGCTATATGAATTTTTTTTCTAAGTTCGGGAAAAGCAACGGAATCCTCCACGTGTCCCCCCGACGCAATTCCAAGACCAAACCAAAATTTGCATTTTCAAACGAGTGCCATTCCTACACGTGGACAAGTTTTGGGTTGAAGCGAGCCATAGAGTTTTTAGAGTGCACCACCAAGTCGCATCTAATCAAAAAGGGCCACATTTCCAATGATGTAGAGATGTGAATTTGAAGGGTAAAAACACACCTCTCAAACCACCAAAATGCAGGAAATCCACCATTTTGAGCCCGGAAATGAATTTTTCTTCAAGGACAGAGAATTTGGAAATGTTACAAGGCTCAAATATGATCTTCCTAGCTACATCCGATCACACTTCCACATGTATTTAGGAAAAAAATAAAAGGGAAAACAAAACGTGATTTTGGAAAACGGAAAGAAAGGAACAACCTAAGTTTTATGCCCAATTTAAAGACTCCTTCAGATGGACAGATAAACAAAAAATAAATTCTAGATCTTTAAGTGATCTTCGACCAAGGAAGGGACTGATCATGGCAACAAAATGTAGGACAAAGTCTTCAAGCACCAATATGGGGAGACAAAAAACATGACAGGGGCCGCAAACTGAGGAATTTCAATGACATACGGGGCAAGACCAAATTTGAGCACTGACAGAAACCATTTCAGCCTTATTGACATAGGTCAATGATGATGTAATAGAACAACCCATTGATTTCTTTAGGCATAATTTAGATGAATAAGAAACAAGGAAAAAATTTCATGAAAAATAGGTAGTTGCAGTAGTTAGAGGATTAAATAACTTCTTGTACATGCTTTCCAATAATAAGATTCATGCTCTAGTTTCTCACCCAAGTGTTAAAGCGTTCTTGTTGAACAAGGAACTGAATGAGAAATGAGCAGATTGGATTACAAAAGTTAAGGAGTACGATATTGATATTCATGTTTCTAAAACATCTTGTGGGAAAGGACTATGTGAACATTTGATTTATTATATGGAAACATAAAAATATATAGATTCATTGTAGCATGTTGCAGTTACTTATCAACAACTTGAAATTTTAGTACATCCTCAAAATTAGTGACCAAAACACAATCTGGTGGTTACAGGATTAATTTGGATGACTGATTTGATCAATTACTTGTAGCATGAAACTTATCCAGAAGGTATCGACAACAATAAATGAAGGTATTTAAGATTACAGGCCATACCTTATGATTTTATTGATGGGCTATTGTTTAAGAAATATATCAATGGAGTTTTGTTGCATTGGTTGATTTTGATAGAGTGTAGAAATTTCTCTCTAAATTTCATGAAGGACTTGTAGGAGGTCACTTCTTAGTATGTACTACATCTCTTAAAATTATGAAATATGGTTATTTTTGGCATAACATGTTTAAAGAATGTTTTGAATGAATAAAGAAATGCCAAAAAGTGTGCATTCTTTGTTGGAAAAGAATGATTAGATTCACTACCCATACAACCTATTTCAGCGGATCAACCATTCATGCAATGGGATCTTGAATTCATTGGAATGATTAATCCACATTCTTCACAAGGGCATAAATGGATTTTAATAGCCACGAATTATTTTACTCGTTAGACTGAAGTAGTGGCCTTAAAATAAGCTAATGAGATTGTGATTTTTTCATTTTATGATGATATAGTTTACAGATTTGATGTTCTAGCCACTATCATTTTTGATAATTCTTTAACTTTTCTATGTGTAAAGGTAACCAATTGGGTTGTCAAACATGTAAGTTATTTGAATACTTCATCAAACTAGTACCCACAAGGTAATGGGTTAGCTGAAAGCACTAACAAAAACTTTTTACAAATCATTAGAAGGACACTCAAATATAACCAAATAACCTAACATACCATGTTGAATTCAACACTTTGGGATGATAGAGTGACTCCTAAAATATCAGTTGGTAATTCATTGTATAAGCTTTTTTATGGTCGTGAGGAAAGAATTCCAATTTCACTTGATCTTCTTACATTAGGTTTATTGCATCAGATGGAATTATTTAAGAGTGAACCAATGCATTTTTGTTATGCAGAGCTTATGTAACTATAGGATTTGAGAGATAAATCTCACTTGAACATGGAGAAGAATTAGAAATAGATCAAAACCATGTTTCATAGGAAGGCTAGGTTCAAAAATTTTAATGAATGAGATATTGTCCCCAAATGGAGTATAGATCATGTAAAGCTAAGAAACCACACAAAACTTGATAAAATCTAGAGTGGTCCTTATGTTATTTCATCTTGCAAGGAGAGAAATACATTTTATCTTTCAAAGCTGAGTGGAAAGGAACTCCCCATTCCAGTGAATGGTATGTTTCTTAAGAACTGTTATTGAATATTTTAGAGTGTTTATTAGAGTAGGATTTCCCTTTCAATAAAGCACATTTTATGTACACTTGCAATTGTTTTCAATTAAATGAATGCATTCATGCACATGATTTGGTTTACTAGATATTTTCTCAACTTTAGTTTATTTTTTCAAAAAGGTTAGTTTTTAGAAAAGGACAATTATCGTTATAGGATTTTGACTCCATGCCAAATGGACAAGAGAAAGACACTGGTCTTAAATCTAGAAGACAACTTTACCCCGTAGGATCGCCATAAATGTTGACAATTTTGCACTCATGCAAAATGGGCAACTCGAAACTTCATTTCAGATAGAAAGGATTGATGTGATGGACATAGCTAAGGGAAAGAGGAAAGGTTTCTTAATGTTTGGATTTATACAAAATTGAAAAGCAATGCAATATGAAGCTATGGGTGTTTTTGTGGAATGCAACACCTCACATGTGTTGTCATTCACATTCATCTTAGCAAATAAATGTGGGATCTTTCATTCAATATCAGAAAACAAAGTTGCAGTTTACATATAGAATAATACATTATTAAGTTACAAGTACATCAAATGTTATTATTTATTTATGTTTAAGTGCTATTAATTATGTATTGACTTATTTATCTCATTATACATTCAATATTTACCATAAAACTGAAAGTGGAAATAAATACACAACTCAATTACAAAAAATAATTTCATTTATTCATAAAAAATTATGTGTTCCCACACAAGTTGTGGGATGTAACTTATACAAAATGATTAAAATATTCATATACATAAAGTTGTAAACAAAATAAGGAAGAGGGATGGGTTGATGATTCTCTCCCTATATTCATCTTCATATTTAGCTGCTCCATATTCTTCCAGCTCCAGGTACATATAAACAAATACCAAATATGTTGTTAGAGCTCTAGGTTATTATTCATTCTTTTGATTACAATTTAGGTAGATGAATCTTCTAAAAATTGTAGATAAGTTACAAGAAATAAAGCAACAAGTACATCTCAGTGTACTATTCTCAGAAGAAAAAAAAAGGGAATTATTGCATGCATACAAGAGAGGATTTGAACCTTTATTTTATAACTATTTTGTGGAAGTGTGCAGGTGTAGGAGATGAAATATCTTTAAATGATATTCCAGAAATAAAAGAAGTATTTTGATTCATTAATGCAAGTGTCATTGAAAGATACAACAACTCAAAATAATCATGTACATTCCAACAATTCAAGATAAGAAAGCAAAGAAAAATAAGGTACAATGATCAAATTGAGAAAGGAATTAATTCACATTCATCAATGAAAGCTAATCAAAATTGGACCAACTACTTTATGTCTTTGCTAAAGCACTAATGAAGGATACAAAGATCAAGAACATATCATCATCATACAGATCAAAGAAAAATAGAGTACAAGAATTTTAGTATTCATTCAAATCTTTAAATATTATTATAGTTTAGCTTTAGAAAACTCCCTAATGCGTTTATCTATTCAACCCAACAAAGGATTTCATCAGTGCCATATCAAAATGATAAAAGTATAGGAATATAAGAGCTTAAGACATTGCTTCCTAGAATTGAAAATAATGCTCATTAATGATCAAATTTACAAATTCATTATTTAACATCAAAATTAATGTCATGTGTAGGTATAAAAATTCAAAAGGTACATTCAAATATTGCAATTATTTTATGACTCAAAATGAGATACAAGAAAGACTAAATGACATCATGTTTATCAAAGAACAAATTGTAGTAACAAAATCTCATAAACAATGTTCATATTGCATTCATGTTAAATATCTCCCAAAAGACTTACAAGGTAAAAGAAGAGGAGGAATAGGTGAACATGGAACAAGTACTTGCTTACTTCACAAAATAATAGGAGAAACTTGCAAGTTCATGTATCTTCATAACAAATGAATGAGAAGAAATCAAGGAAAGAGTTTCTGGAAAATGTTCATGAACAAGAAAAATATATCAATACCAAGTAAAATGAAATGAAGAAGACCAACAAAGTGTTATATAGAGGTAACTGAGAAAAATTTTCAGGTTCAAGACTCAAGAATATTTAGGTTAAGCAATCATCAAGCTTCATCTCAAAGTATTAAAGAAAGAATGCAATTTCATATTCACAATCAGTTGTATAGGAATTACCAAATTGCTCAGACTGATGCAAGTATAGGAAAAAGTTAAACTCATAGAACCATAAGAACATCCTATACAAGACGAGTTCATCTATTTGAATCAAATTTTAGGCTAAAGGTACAACTTTCCATCACACTTTCAGCTACAGATTTTAGATCAAAAGGACAAAATAAAATATCTCAATTTTGAAGTGCATTATCAAATCACTTATAGTATACATATCTCAAATGCATAGAGAATGAAAAAGGTTTCATTTTCACACACGATCATTTCATTAGAGTAAAAGTAGATTATTCTACTTCTGGAAACAAAAGGTATATAGCTTACTAAGAAATCTAAGCCATACAATTATGAAATGATTTCTTCAAGAGATCAAATATGAACAAAACAATATCCTTTAGGTGGAGCTATTAGGATATAGTGCCATATTTTGGGATTAGTACTAACTTAGAAAGTACAAGGGTAAGTATCCATTAAAGACTGAATAAAATGAATGATCAAGCAAGTATGAAATTAGACCATGTTTTGCAAAAGCAACGAACCCAGGTGAATTAAAAGCTTCAAATTTATTAGAAATGGAAAGGTTCAAACAAATTAAAATAGAGTTTCAACCAAGTATAGAAAACCTTTAAAAACCCTCACAACATCAAGTTACAGAGAACTTTGATACAATCAAATGAAGGTATATCACATAGAGCTTCAAGGTTGATAATAATGGTGACCTACAATCAAGAAATTACTCACATTCCATGACTGAAAGAAAATTTTAAAAAATATTTTCTCAAGATCAAACTTTGGGTATCAATTTCATCATTTTTAAACACAAAAATCCCATTTGAGAAATCGTGCAACCCATTACAACACGAAACAAAATAATAAGAGTTTCTAAAACTTACAGATCAAGTTAAAGAACACATTCAAATGCATATTCTACAAGATTCAAACATACAACAATGGTGGACATTTCAGTGTTTGAGTAAATACATACAAATACCCACATAAACAAGAAAACCCAGAATGAGTTGATTGAAATGAGTCATGTTTTGAGAAAATAATGCAAATTAAGCTGATACAAATCAAAAAATAGTTCATTCATGCATGGTCATTACAAATCTATTGTTTTTTTTGCACATAGATTCAAAATAGAACAAAAAATCATCACCTACAATCAAAGAATGAATACCCATAAAATATTTTAAAACTCATTAAAAATGGGTCTAAGTTTTTTTGAGCAGGTTCACAACAAAGTATATAAAGCTTCATCCATTCATGAGTTTCAATGAATTTTACAGATACAGTTCAAGAAAATGCCTTAGATTTCATGACCTTGAAATATTTTCACACATTTTGTAGAAGAACTTGATGAATGGATCAATACTTACCAAGTTAAGTCAAGCTTGTTCAAACCCTCTAAATGATCAAATTACAAAGTGAAGTGACAAGCACCCAGAATCACTTTCACACTCGAAAGTGATGGTTGTGCACAGAAAATTCAGGAAACCACAAGGGTTAACTACAGTTGAAAATCCAAAGGAAAAATATATTATAGAGTCCACACCATCGAATCTTAACCTTCTTGTTCATGGCGGCTGAAAAGTCAACATATTAGAGATAAAAGTTTCAAAATCCCAGTAATGGCGGCCATGAAGAAACTCTCAAAGCAAACAAAATGAATTTAGAAGCTCAAAAACCTTACAAAATTTTAAACTCATACACAAAACCTCATCACATAAGCCTAGGAATGAGCTCGAGAATAAAAATGATGGTGGCCGAGTGAAAAAATGGCCAGGACTTTTCCAACCACCTAGCTCAATGAGTGGAAAATGACCAAATGATTAGGTTTTTGAACCTGTAACTCTCCAAACCCAAGGGCAAATTTTAACTAACTCAACATGAGTTATAGTACAGACATGTCGCCACAATGAAAAACCCTAAATTGATAAGGATTAGATTTTTCACCAACATGCCATCATGGGTTGAGCCCTCATGGTGACGGGTCCCCTTTTAAATAATCATCATGCCTTGACTAGAGTCTATGCCACAGAAAAATCAAAGGGGGTCTAGATGATTTAAGTCAAGATTCATTTTTGACTATAGTCTATGCCACAAAATGATCAAAAAGAGGCCAAATTATTTATTTTAAGGGCATAGTCTAAGCTATGTTAGTTTTATTTAAAGGTTCTCAACTATGAATTATATGCCATGGTGAAAGGGGTTGAAACATGAAGTGTCAACATCATCAGTAACACAATATCAACCGATATGACCTTTTATTTTGTATGATCACATTATTTGCAAAGGGGGATAATATTTTATTTTGCATGTGCATAGGTGGCCTTGCCCAAAAAAGAAAAAATATTCTATTTCTGCATGTGATCATAAGAAGACAGGAAGGACGATTATTTCAATCATTCATAAGATAAAGATAGCAGGATTCACATCAATAAAATAGAAAAAGAAGATGTTTTGCATGCACCTTAGAGGAAACTTATAGATTAAGGAAAAGGATAACGATAGTAATTTTATTCACCCAAATCATTTTATAGAATCAGAACTAGAGTCAACTTCACTTCAATTGTGAATGTAAATTTGAAATTAAGTAGGCTATTTTTGCCTCATGTACAACATATGTATTTTAGGCCTTATATTTTATTTATTCATTGAAAAGGCTAAAATTATCATGCAAGTGTAGTTTGATTAGTCTATTTGTAGGAGGTGTGGGTGAATTTTTTTTCTATTTATTGTGCACATTAGTAAAGCACAAAGATATTTTTTGACAGGAGGAATTTTTGTACTGAGTGTTGAAGCCATTGGCCATATTTCCCTTGAATGAGAACCGGTTATTGCCTTTCCAATACTTGTAGTGGTGTATTTTAAATAGTAATTCTTATGAATTTGCATTCCCTGAATTGAATAAGCTTCCTTATACTATTAACCTTACTGCAAATTATTGGTTTTGCATAGTTTTAGTGTGTAATTATCTGTTGTGTTCTTGTGATTATTCCCTCAATAGAAAAGTGTTTTCCTTAGAATAAATTTAAACCCATTAGATCATGCTTCATTATTTTGTTCTTAGTACTTCGTGCATGTTTTTCATTCAAATCCCTCAATAATTTTGGTGTATCATCCTATTTTAATCCTGGATATTCAATTTTGGAAACCCACATAAATCAGTTTAGGATACATCCAAAGAAGGAACCAACCTTGTAATCCTGGATATTCACCTTACAATGGGGATACCCACAACCCGTGAGGTATCTCAATTGTATTTGTAGAAGTGAGGGAGAGATAAACTTAGAACACATGTTATCCCTGAAAACAAGGTGCACTTCTGAGAGATAACATGAGGTTGGTTGGAGGGTGTGACGAGAAGGGTTGGAGGATTTGAAGAGGAGGAAGATTGAAGGTTGCAAATATGAGGAAGGATGGATGGTATGAAGAGGAGGGATGAAGAAAAATGTTAGAGAGTTTGAAGAGGAGGGATGATGAAAAATATTGGAGGGTGTGAAGAGGAGGAAGGTTGAAGAGAGAGGGGGAGGTCAGAGGAGGGTTAGAAGGGAAGAGGAAGATGGTTAAAAGGTGTGTAGAGTAGGAAGGTTTGACACTGTGAAGAGTGTTATCCAAAATTCACCCCTCAAGGTAATTTTGATAACATGCATCAAATTCTTTAGTCCCAAGCAATTATATTGATTCCGGGCAAAAAGTCATGTTTCTAGGGTCCCCTCATATTTTTTCTAACTCCCCTGTCCAAGAAGAAGAGAGCAAGTTCTGAGGAAATGTAAAAAAGAAAAATTGTAAAAACAAGATCAGGCCAGGAAAAATCACGAAAAATGGCTAAGTCCTGGTCCAGGCAGTCCTTAGGACAGTTGGGACATCTGGACGCGAATCGGCCGAACCGGGCGAAATGAGTCAAGGAAGCCCAGAACAGTTGGGCCGAAGGTACGTGAAGTATGCGAACCGACCGGATCGACTGAAATGAGAACTTTTGTACCGGGACAGTTGGGACAAAAGGGCGCGAACCGGCCGAACCGGGCGAATCGGGAAAATTTGTCCCAGACGGTCCGAAAGCATATGGGACATCTGGGCTGCGAGGGTGCGAACCGGCCAGTTTTGCTGAAACAGGAAATTTCAGCACTGTACCAAATGGGACAAAGGGACGCGTGGGACGCGAAAAGCCAAAGCGGCCGAAGGCAGAGAAGAAAAGTCAACGTTTGACCCGTGGAACTTCAAACTGCCATAACTTTTGACTCCGAGCTCCGATTTTCACAAAATTGGACTTTCTGGAATGATCACGACGTCCTCTACGCCAAAAAAACTATGAGGGTAGATATACGTAAATTAAGGAAACGTGTTCGGCCCCAGCCAATTAATGCTCATTCCCGTCAAATGACAGAAAACGCCTGCCAGACCCAAAATAGCTGCCCGCACTCAGAAGGCCATAACTTTTGCATTTTTCAACGAAATCACACAAAATTGGTACCGTTGGAATCGTGGTTCCGAGACCGATGCACAATAATCAAGAAATTCTGGATTTGATCAGAAATTGATCGATGTTTTTAAGAAAACGTGGTCGGGTTCAGAACAGTGTTTTATTTGGTAGCTGGGAGTGCAATTAAGAGGCATGGTCATCATTCTTTCTCTGCTGCAGCACATGGGACAATATGGGGAGCCTTTTGCAAGTAATATACAATCATTTCAATCAATTTAATGCCTCTTACAGGTGGTTGAAGGACAGATTACGGGATTTCCATTTTCCCTTCTCTTCTCCTTCTCATTTTTTCTATAAATTGGAGTGTTGGGCTCATTGTAGGGAGAGAGTTTTTGGGTAGCAAAGATCTGTCAAAATTGCTTTGTGAAGCTAGTGTGTTGCAGGCCCTTGTAGTGGACTTCTTGCATGGTGATCCAGGCCCTTATCTTGTAATAGATTGAACTGTGCATATCATGAAGCAATAAAAATACCAGTTTGTGGATGTATCTTCCCCTGCTGTGTTTTCTTGCATTCTCCTTGCCCCTTTAATATTTCTATAAGAATATTGTGTCTACTTATTATGTTCTTGCAGGGATTCATTATCATTGTGTATGCTTGGAATATTGTTGTGAATGCATTCTGCTAGATTATGGTGAACTGTCATCACCTCTTCTAGTGTGCACTTTGCCTCTGTATTTCACACATTTGGAGACTACTCTCCCACCCTCCTTTTCTGGTGTATCACCGCTTTAGTGTAGGCTTTCATTTCATGCATTCTCTCTCCCTGGTCCCTTGGAAATTTAGATTAGAACAGTTAGCTTATCCTGCATTAGAGTATATTGTGGCAGGTAGTTTAGGAGCAAGAACCAACTTTCTCTGGAGGTCTATCTCAAGTAGAAAGTTCCACAACTTGGAGATAGTACCCATGTTATCCAATCACACCGTGAGTTCAAGTATACACACTTGTAGAAACACAAGGGTGCTGTGATTCGGCGATAACAAAGAGGAGAAATGTTAGAGGGAGGAAATATGAGGAAGACATAAGAGAGGGGGGAGGTCATAGTAGGGTAGAAAGAAATGTTTGGTGTATGGTGTGAAAGGTTGGAAAGAGGTGAGAGAAGGTACAGGAGGGAAGAGGAAGATGGTTAGAGTTTGTGAAGAGGAAGAAGGTTTAAGGGTGAGAAGAGGAGAATGGTTAGAGGGAGGAAAGATGAGAGTTTGAAAGAGGTGAGAGGAGGGTTATATGGAAGAGGAAGAAGGTTAGAGGGTGTATGTGGGTTGAAGAGAGATGAAGATGAGGGTTAGGAGAGGTGAGAGGCGGGGCTACTAGAGAGAAGAAGAAGTTTGAGAGAGGTAAAATTTGGAGGGAAGGGGAAGAGTTTGAGGGAGGTGGAAGGAGGTTTCTGAGAGAGGTGAGAGGAGGATTTAAGGGAAAATGATGCTTTGAGGGTGTGAAGAGGAGGAGGTCTTGAGGAGATGAAGAAAATAAGGTTGGATTGTGCAAAAGAGGAGGAAGGTTTTTAAGGGTGTTGTTAAATAAGAGGGATGGAGGAAAGCGGAGAAGTTGGAGGGTGTAAAGATATGAAAGGTTGGAGAGAGAGGAGGGAGGTGGACATGAGGGCTATGAAGATGATTAAGGTTGGAGGGTTGTGAAGAGGAGGGTTGGATGATAGAGGTTGCGGAGGGATTTTAAGGGAAGTGGAATAAGGTTGGAGTGTGAGAATAGGAATGTTGAGAGAAGAGGTGAGAGGAGGGTTGTAGAGAGGTGGCATGAGGGTTACAAAGAGGTGATATAAGGGTAAGAGAAAAGAGGAATAAAGTTGGAGGATGAGAAGATGAGGAAGGTCAGAAAGAGGTGAGAGAAGGGTAGGAGAGAAGTGAGAGGAGGGATATCGTGAAGAGGAAGTGTTATAAATAATATCTCCCTTGCTACTCTGGATGACTCATCAAGTTCAATAAAAAATTGACTTCTTTATTAGTATCAATGTCCAAAAAATGATTTAAGTATAAAATCCGTAGAATTTAATTTTTCCACGAATTCTTAAAATCCATGAAATAAAGTAATAACAATGTAGGCCTTACGTCAATTTCAAGAGTAGTATAATGTAGGTGTGAACATGTTTCAAGGGCCACAAATATGTTCACATTTGCAAAAGGATTTAATTTCAGCTGAGCATTGAATTCACGAGTCAAAGTTAAAGACAGACAATTTTTGGGATAGAGGTAAAAATGTAACTACTGTAAATTTTAGTGTTTCCATAAAACCAAATAAATTCACTTTTCATGGAATAAAAGATTGGAAACTCCCGTAATAATAGAGAGAAATATAGTATCATGGAGTTTCATAACTCCTTAGAGAGGAAATTATGTATTCGTTAGAGGTCATGATGTGATGGAGGACATTTCCAAAATGTAGTAGCAAAGGGAGTCAACCGAGAATCGCCTATGTATGAAAACCATGAAAGAATAGCCTAGTGTTACAATGGTTTTTGAAATTCAGTGTTCAGTGGGTTTCTAAGTATATGGAACAAAGACGGAAAAATTTCATCATAGATTTTTTGCAATCTAAAGTGCGAGGAGCTAGGCTCTAGAGATTGGAAATTCATGGATGTATGAAAAGAGGTTCGCGACGTGGAAAGAACTGAAATGGCTAAGTGAGGGATTCATAATCTATAAAAAGAGGAATAGCTAAGAAATTCAATAATACTATCGTGCGGGTTGGCAAAGGTAAATATGCCATAGAACATTCAAATTCGTGCAATGAATGAATTGTTGACAATTTTTGCACTCGTGCAAAAATGGGCAACTGGAAACTTCGTTACAATGGATGGAATTGGGTAAGTGGCCCTAAGCTAGGGGATATTATTTCAGTTCAATATTTGTTCTGCTAGATTAATTAAGGACTCCATGAAATCTGTAGCTATGTGTGCTATTACAAAATGTAACAGATCACATAGTCTACAATTTTATGACTATCTTCAAAAAAATAACACAAAATGCCACGAAGGAAAGATGTCTTATCTTGATGAAGACATCAAATTACAGAATAGATGAAGTGTTAAGTTTTGGAACAACAATCATAATTGTAGATTGCAATAGTATTATAGTTCATTGCTACATGATTATAGGTTTTTTTATAGGTGCTTTCCTTCGTGAATAAATAAATTCAATTATATTATTGAGTTGTTTAAATAATCATATAATCCATTTAGAAAGTTTAAATGTAAAAAGAAATACATAAACTTAGTTTCAGAATTGAAGCGTTTTATTCATAAGGAATTTCAAATGTTCCCACACAAGTCATGGGTTGTAAATGAAGAGTAAATTATAACTACTAAAGTAAGAGGTACATATGCATCAAAAAATAAAGAAAAGGAGTATGAATGAACCCATAATTGCCTTGAAGTTTCTTCTGTTTCAGTCTGATGCATCTTCCAACTCCATCTTTGTTCCATCTTCATCTTCGCTTGCATAGCAAATGGCATTGTACCTGAAAGCAAGAAAAGGGAAAGATTGTCAATCACGTTTATGACCTCAGGATTAATCCATATTCCTATACTATCCAAATTCATGCAAGTGGATCTCTTAACATCACTAGAGGTATAAATTACATAAAGATCAAAGGCACAACTGATTAAAGTACTTTTCTATAACACCATACATGAGTTATTCACTCAGAAATAAGGAGAGAAGAAAAGAAAAACTATGGAACGTAAAAGAGATGCCAAAAATCCTAAATATTTTCTAACTTGTTTATCTTAAGTTTGTAGTTATAGGTTACAGATATAGAAGAAATCATAAAATCATGTAACTTAAATAAAAAATACATTCATTGTTAGATAAAGATTGTATTTCAGTTCAATGAGTTATATCCTACGGTACATACTGGTGAAACAGAGAATCAACTTATAAAGGCTGAAGTTAAATGAAAAGATAGGATTGTAGTGGAAACAAAATGAGAAAGAAATATGAGAAAAATTTTACAAGACTTCGCCATGTAAATTTGACATTTTTATATATTCCAACATGCATATTAAAGTTGTAAGAACGATGACATGCTTAGATAAATCAAATAGTAATACACAAAGGATAAAATGCATGGTATAGTCAAAGATACAGATTTAGACAAGTACAAGGTACTTCATGTTACAGTATCAAAAGAATGAAGTATTCAAATTTCCATTGTAAAGGAAACAACATAGTAAAGCAAAGATTCCTCAAATCCATGCAAGAAGGAGAGACTACAGACCTCTACTCAAAATTTCCAGATTACAGTATATATGATAAATATTTAAAACATGTCCAACTGAGCTCTATCCACAGTAAATTGAATGTCCAACAATTCTAAAGTAAAATTACAACTGGCATAAATGTTCACTACTTTGCAAGCTTCCATTACAAGATGGGGTATGAGATAGTGCAAAGAGAATCTACAGTATGCTCATATAGAAGAGTCACAAAGATGTGTCTAAGGTATTACTAAAACTTGTCAACACAACAATCTTGTTTTAAGAGACAATCACAAGTAATAACTTAGAAACTTGTATGCAATATTTATACAAATTCCAAATGAAGTTAGCTAGTAGAAGAAAGTTCATTTCAAAACATCATTACCAGTCTCTGAGTCACCAATTTACAATAAATTTAGAGGACCAATATAGGTGAACATGATTCTGTAAAGCCATCAGCAATCAGAGTGAGAGAAAACAAGATTCTCTAGTTTTGAAGCTACATAATGTTTTCAAAATGAAAACAGAATCCATGTGTAAGTTAAGATACATCTAAACATGCATACTATTCAGAACAACATGGTATAATGGTCTAAGTAGTTAAGTACCTCATATTTTAGGGTGTACAGTTGAGAAGGGGTTATTCAGAATTTATTGCTCGAAAAGAATGACACAACCTACCTTCAAAATCCTTGTAATGACAACCCTACGAAAGAAGTCAGAGGCTCAAGTGAAGAAAGACTCAAAATATTTAAAATATTTGACAGAGCTCTCAAATCCATAAAAACAGTGGGTGAATACACAAGTCATTAAGTAAAATGGTATTAAACAGAGCTTAAAATATCATCGATGGCTAGCTCTATAGTCCACAAAATAGCTCGTAAAATCCAAAACCCTAGGTTAGATTCATACATTTGAAGGGTAAAGACCAATTTAGCAGAAAAGATAGCTTTACCTTCTGAATAAAGCTATAATAAACACAAATTTGCTCCAAATAATAAAATCAGAGCTCAGTAAGATTCTAAATAGTACCCAGGTTACAACAGATAAAGTTTTCAGATCAAGTAGGTAGTCGAAACAACAAAGTCACGACCATAAAATTTCGAAGATAGAGTTCACCATTTTCAGAGCATTAAAGGATCAAATCGTTTTCCAGGTCTCGAGCTCAAAATAGAGCTTTATGTAGGAAATCATAACTCAGCAATGGAACATATCTGAACTTAAATAATATTGACAACCTAGAAAAGTCAAAATTTTAACTTGACAATCACACAAAATGCAAAATACCCACATCAGAAAAAGTATTGATCTACAGAAAAAGCATTGATCTATAGAAATGGTGACAACCCAGAACATAATAGCGGTCATGTACAAGTTTGCAAATAATCTCAATAGCTCAAACCAGAACAATCAAACCAAAGCATAGAGGAAAAAAAAATTGATACTCCCATAGGATTCAGTTTATCACCATTCAAACAAAACAAACAATACAAAAGATCAAACTATGAATTAGAGAAAAGTATAGATATAGGTCAATAATAGAAAAACCCATAAATGGGTATCAATAAATCAGGGTTGAATCAAAGTATCAGAGATAAAAATTTGTAACTTACTAGTTTAAATCGACAATCAAAACCCTCAAGTGTAGAATGGAAGAAATATATCCATAGATTTTATTTTTGAGCTCGACCAACCATGGATACAAAGAAATATAACGACTTCAAAGTATGAGTTATACGTTACAGGTTAAAGAATGAAAATTTTCAAGTTTGTAGAACCAAAAGCTCACCTTTTGTTTTGTTTTATGAAGACCAAACAACATAGTTCGAATGGAGCACCAAAGATCAAAATGGTGGCCATTTTTCAGATCTAAACTAACCACTCATTGAACTCACCAAAATCATTGAAGAACTTTCAATCTCAAAAACCATAAGAAATGAACTATAGACTAATAAAAATGACAACCATGAATAGAGTCATCTAAAATAGACCGTTTGAGAAGAAACGGAAGAGAGAACTTAAAATATTATAGATCCCCGAACCGAATGTTTTTGAAAAATACAACAAAGAAAAACCCAATATTATGCTCATAAATATCAAACAGATAAGTTCAAGACTCATCGATGATGAAAACTATAATAAAACATAACTCCATCACATGAAATGGCAGCCCACGAGCTCAAACCCACAAGATCAGAGAACCAAAAGGGAGAAAAATCCACAACTCAGAGCTCAAAATCATTGCCAATGGCTGTCATCCAGGGAAATGTTTCCGCAGAGCTTTGCTAGCTCAAAGAAGAGCTCGTGAAAATGAAAAATAATTAGGGTGCTAAGTCCATAATGGTAGTCAAATTCGTGAGGAAGACAAGAATTCACATCAGAGGTGGTTCCCAGTAATGGGATGGTTCAAAGCAATGGTTCACTTTATAATTGCATAGAAACCAAAACTCATGTAATATTTCCAAACCTTGTAAGAATTGAATTTTAGTAGGAAGGTTCAAACTCAAGTGTGGCTAAGGAGAATTATTTTACCACACACAATGAGAACAAAATAGATATCAACATTAGAGCTTGTAAGTAGATGGAGTACATGGGGAAAATATTAAAGTGCTAAATTTATCATAGTAAACAAGTCAAGTTACAGAGGTCACCTCATCAGCTAGAAGACAAAGATTGCATCCATTGGAGAAAACTTACTCATGAAGCAAAGCATATTTTTAGCTAAAGTTATTCATCCAAATTTATTAAAATAGAATAGTCAACTACAGTTTGACTGAGTTGTATTTTTGTAAACAAGGCTATTAATGCCTCAATGTATTAGCATGTTTATTTATTCCTTTATTTATGATAAAAATAGGATGAATGAGCAAGTACAATATTTAGTCTATTTTTAGGAAGGGTGGGAGGAATGGTTTTTTGCTATATATTTTGTGCATTGGCAAAGTACGCGGGAGGAATTTTTGGACACATGAGTGTTGAAGCAAATTTTTGCCAATTATTACCCTTTGAATGAGAATATATTCTACCTTTCCAATAAATTGCAATCTTGTGTATGTCTTATTAACCCTTGTGAATGTCAAATTATCTGGTTAATCATCCTACCTTGTTGCAAATTTAGTAATTTCTACATGATATTAGTGTGCATGTGTATCTTAACATTATTGTTGTGAATTTACCCTCAATACATTAAGTGTATGATTTGATATTCTATTGAGAACTATTGGTTTGTGCATTTAGAATTCATTCTCAGATATTTGTTAATGTACTTAGTCAAAGCCCTGAACAATTTTGGTTTATCACCCCAGTTTTCAATTGATTGAAAGTCAACTTTTTACCCTCAAAACCCCAAAAAATTAGTTTATGATACATTAAGAAGGAACCAACCTTGATACCAGAGACTCACCTCAACAATATGCATACCCATAGAACTAAGGTGTTTCCATTGTATCTACGAAAGAGAGAGATCTAGAGAAAACTTATAACACCTACAGTCATCTCTCTATAGTGTGCACTTTCGAGAGAAAATAGTTTTTGGCACGCCAAGTGGGACAACAAATCAAATCTGCGAGTATATTTTAGCAATTTACAGTAGATTCACAGAAGAAAGGTTACTTTCAAGACAATGGGCTACCAGTTTTACAGCATGTTTCATGCCTAAAGTGACTACAAGATCATTGGTAAGAGGAATTCATTTTGAGATTATTTCTTTACCTTGGAATTTTGCAAGAAGAAGAAGATTTGGTAACACCATACCTTATAATAGGCCTGGTTTTAACAACCCTCCTCCTAATCTTCCTTCACCATGTATTAATTTCTCTATTGACATCCCATATTTTCCAATGGCTATTCAACCACCTAGGAATTTTTTGACCTTTACTAATGGAAGCCTATTAGTAATTCTAGTCTATCATGATGTCCTTAATGCTGCCATGAAAATCTTTCCTTCATTCACTGGTGAAAATCAGGTTACACCTACATAGCACATCAAATATGTTGCAGCCCTATGTGTAGTCCATAATATTACTCATGAAGATGTGGCTTTAGAACTTTTAGCTGTATCCTTTAAAGCGAAAGCCTTGCAATGGTATAGAAATTTAGATATTTGAAGCATAAGAACTTGGGATGAGTTAGGTGGTAAATTTCTGAAACAATTTCAAGATAATTCAGATCATTTATCCCTCATAGAGAAGTTATCTACAATTAGAATATCCCCTTATGAATTTATGGCTAGTTTCAATATTCATTTTTCCAGAACTTGAAAAAGAATTCCAGCAAGTGTCAAGCCTCAAGATGATCATGTTTTTCTTTATTATCTTAGAGCCCTAAATAGTGATATTTCAACTATGATTCATCCTATGGGAGGAGAAACTCTCCCAACAACCTATGATATCGCTATCTGAGCTAAAAATAGTCTTATTTAAGCTGAAAAGTTAGCAAAAAGGCCTTTAATGCCTTTTTAGCAAGTTTGACACCTATCCCACAACCTATCACCATTAATAAACCTTGTATTGAAGCCCCATCAAATGATGTGTTTAAAGCTTTACAGACTATGGTAAACAAGATAAATTCGATTGAAAATAGACTTGCATTACCTAGCAAGCCTTATCAAGCTCCTTGTCAGCAAAATAAAAATTATAGGTAGCCTTATCAGCAAAGACAATTTGACCTGTTGACAATATTTGCACTTATACAAAAATGGGCAACTCAAAACTTTATTATGATGGATAGTATTGGTGAATTATTCCTAAGCTAGGGGGCTTCTTTTAGAAAACATTATTACCGTTGAATTAATTAATGATTACATGAAATCTGCAGCTATATGTGCTATTACAAAACATAACAGATCACATAGCCTGTAATTTCATGCTATCTTTAGCAAAAGAACACAAGGCCCCAAGGACAGCTATGTTGTCTTGATGAAGACACCAAATTGTAGAATTGATGAAATGTTAGGTTTTGAAGTAGAAATCAAGACTGCAGATTACAACATTCAGATTTCATTACTGGATGTTATAGGTATTCTTTAATGTTCTTTCCTTCATGATTAAAACATTCAATTATATTATTGGGTTGTTTAGTTCATCATACAATCCATATCAGAAAGTAAAAATGTAGAAAGAAATATAGAACTCAATTTCACAATTCAATGCTTTATTAATAAGGAATTTCAAATGTTCCCACACAATCCATGGGATGTAACTAGAAAGTAAAGTATAGCTACTGAAATAAGAGGTACACATGCATGAAAGATAAAATAAAGGAGTATGAGTGAACCCATCATTGCCTTGAGGTTTGTCCTTCGTTTGATGTATCCTCATCTTCAGCTTTGTTCCCTCTTCATCTTCATTGTTGAAAGCACTGTACCTGAAAATAGAAAAGAGAAAACTATCAACTAATGAGATTAAGGTACAATCCATATTCCTATACTGTCCTAATTTGTGCACATGGATCTCTAATAACAGGAGATATAGATTACTTGAAGATCAAATTTGTACACATGATTTTCTCACTCAAAGAGAAATAAAGAGAAGAAAATAAAAAAACATGGACATAAGAGAGGCCAAAAATCCTAAATATTTTCTAACTATTTTCTCAAGTGTACAGATACATGTTATAGCCAAGAATAAATAAATTATGTCTTACAGTCCTCACTATGGATAAAGATTGTAGAGTTCAATAACTTCTATCCTATGGTACATGAAACAGACAAGTCATAAGTACATGATGGAATGAAGGAAGAATCTAACTCAAAGTTCAACAACTATTCTAGAAATAGAAAAAGTTGTAGTACATAACAGAGCTAAGAGAATTACAGACAAGTACATGTTTCAAATTGCAACTAAAGAGAAAGAATCAGAATTTAAAGGCTGAAGTTGACTGGAAAGATAAGATTACAGCTGAAACATAATGAGAAAGAAATATGAGAAAATTTTGACAGGGCTTTGCCATGTAAAATGGACATTTACATCTTTCCATTATGTTTTAAATTAATACATGCTTTTAAAAGATTTATGTAAATCAAATAAGTGAACATAAAATCCTAGAAGTAACATATCTTTCCCAAGTTATCAAATAAGAAGTAAATTATTAACTTCTACAGCTTTCAGTTTTCATAATAAAAAATTCAAAACCATTTTACAACTGCAAATGAGGAAGGACGTCTAATACGAAGTTACAATTCAACAAGAATAGTCCTACAAAAAGAATTTATTACAACTTTCAGAAAGATAGATTTTTTGATTATCTCAGCAAGAACATATTATACAAACTGCTACAGTGAAAGACCTCATTCGGAGTAGAAGAAAAAAGTTATGCAATCAGATCATCATCTAGTACAGAGATACAAAATAGGATAGTCACAGGATCACCTTAAAGAATACAAATCAGCTCAAAAGTTCAGTTTTCAATAAGCACATCAAATACTTGTTCAAACATGATACTCTAATTGCAAAATAGAACTCTTGTAGATTTCACAGTTTAATGCTATTTTTCAAAAGTGCTAGTGATGGATTTTGAAAGCCCATATCAAGCTACAGAATAATGGAGTTTGAAAGGAAAAAGAAGCTAATCATATACAACATATCCATAAGTAAAGGCTCAATAACAAATGGCATGAAGAAGCTATTGACAATTTTTTCACTTGTGCAAAAATGGGCAACTCAAAACTTCATCGTTACGATGAAATCCATGGGTGAAGTATACCTAAGATAAGGAAGTTTTGATGTTATTAGTTACTGCTGAATTAATTAATGATTAAGTGAAATCCGCAGCTATATGTGAGGTTAAAAAACATAACAGATCACATAGTCTGCAATTTCATGATACCTTTAGGAAAATAACACAAAGGTCCCAAAGGATAGCTGTGTTGTCTTTATGAAGACACCGAATTACAGAGTAGGTGAAGTGTTGAGTTTTGGGACAGCAAACATAAGTGCAGTTTACATAAATCAGAGTTCATTACTGAATGTTATAGGTTCTCAGTAATGTTCTTTCCTTCATGATTAAGGCATTAAATTATGTTACTGAGTTGTTTAGTTCATCATACACTCCATTCAAAAGCTTGAAATGCATAAGGAAATACACAACTAATTTTTAGAATTCAATGTTTTATTCATGAGGAAGGTCAAATGTTTCCCACATAGACCGTGGGATGTGACTGAAAAGGAAGTACATATACTGAAGTAAGAGGTACACATGCATGAAATAGAAAGCAAAGGAGTATGAGTGAACCCATCATCACCCTTTTATATTCTTCGTTGGGCAGAACATCTCCTTGCCAGCTCCTTTCACCCTCAAGGCATGGTACTTGAAAAAGAAAGATAAGGAAATCATCAATAAAGAGCTCAGGGTTAATCCATATTCCTACATTGTTCTAATTCGTGCATATGGATCTCTAAGCAACAGGATATATAGCTTTCTCAAAGATCAAATTACATAGCTCACTCAGAAATTAGAAATAGAAAAGAGAATAAGGAACATGGACATGAGAGAGGCCAAAAAGCCTAAGTATTTTCTAACTATTTTCTTAATTGTGCAGGTACAAGTTGTAGCCAAGAAGAAATAAGCATATACATGCTGAAAAAGAAGACCAATGTAGCTAAAAATTAGATATTTCCTACAAATGGAAGAGGATCACAGTACTACAGAACAAAGAATATTCTTGCAGATAAGGTACATTTTTCAGATTTCAATCAAAGAAAAGGAATTCTGGGAAAATTTTGACAGGGCTTCGTCATGAAAAATGAACATTTCAGATTTTCCAACATGTCAGAAATGTTACTATAAAAGGAATAAAACATCTATGTGAAAGAAACAAAGTAACATAAATCTTAACAAGCATTTGAATCAAGGCTTATGCCTAAAAAATAGTAGCAAAATAGATAAACTGATTGTAATTTCCAGAAAGTACATACAAGATTCATGGTTATAGAACCAGAAGCAGAGAAAGTGCACAAAATGCTATAGTATAGCTTCATAGCTAAAGATAATGCATGATTCACAGTTTTTACAATTACAGTAAAATGTATAGTAGAACTTGAGTCACTTGACTAGCAAGAAAAAATAACAGAGCAAAAGAATGGGGTAAAATGATTTTAGGTACCCTTATTAGAGGAGAAACACCCAAATCTGGGTTACAATGTTTCAAAGCCAAAGATTGAAAAATATGTAGGTACAGATGTGGGAAAATGAGTTTCAGAACTCATAAATATCAATGTACAGGAAATCTAAAAGGGGCAAAAGTATAAATGGTCTAGATCTAAAGGGGTTTCCTTATAAAGACAAGTATCAATAAACATATCTTGGAATATTACTCAGAACACAAACTTAGTGGGTATTAATGGTAAAATCAAATTAGATAAGTGTGGAACTCAAGATAATGTGAAGTGAATCACAATTTTTTAGAAAACATTATACCCCTCAAGAACATATAGCAGAATCAAAAGCAATGAAGGATTTCGAGTAATCATATCAATAAACATTCTATCTGGCAAGTTTCGAGAAAATAAGAATACCCATGTAGTAATTAGAATACAAGATCAGACAGAAAACTTCAAGTTAAAATGCATACACATCCGAGTTGAGGAAATATTCGAGTATTTCATAAGTTAACACTCCCATTTAAACCAATCAGTCTCAAATTGCAGTATAGACGGAAAAGGTATAGATCCTGGTTCTAATCCAAAAACCCATTAATGGGTACTAAAATTAGAGTGGGAAATAAGTACTTACTGGTTAAATCAAAGTTGAGAAAACCCTCAAATGATCATAGGATGAGTTTCAAATCAAAGACCGATGTTGCCCCAAAGATCACAAAATATGCAAAGAAGGATAAAAACATCAATATCTAGAAGGACTAAATGGAAATGAAGAAGTGATTACAACACTCAGAGATCGAAAACTTACCGACCTCATCAAATAGTGATGCCAGTTGCACAACCGATCTCACAAAGAAGAAAACTTGAGGCCAAGACAACATGCAGAGATATATTTTAAAGAAAGTCTTTCAAAGCTTGGGATGAGCAATATACAGTCGGGAAATCACATGAGCTCGAACCCACGAAAATGGCAGAAAACACCCACAACTACCTTGCTGATATAACTCTTACAGAGTAGAGAAACAACAAGATACATGCATAGGGATTTGTAAAGTTGAACCATCAGAGTCTGAAAAACAATAACGGCAGTTGCCTTCACATTCCTACATAGAGAGGTAAAAAAGAAGAAGAATGGCTACGAATATACTAGATACAAAGTCACAAAGGCCCCATAGGCTAGGGAAATGCTTAAAGCCAAGATCAAATGCTTAGAATAATGGTGTAAATATTTTTTTCCAGGGCTTCACCCGCATCACTAAAAACAAAATGAAGTGATCATTATGGGTCAAGGTCCCCTTTATCATGAAAAATCGAAAGACAAGTTAATAGGACTCAACCACAGTTGAATCATCGACAATCGGAAAGCATCAAGGACACAGATCAATGCTCGAGAATCGATCTCCAAGTTCAAATAAAATCATGGTTCAAGCCATTAAACACATTTATCACATGTTAGAAACCCTAAAATCATGCTTCATAGATCAACGATCGAAAATTAACAGGTACAAAGATCGATTTTCTCAAATGGTTCATCAAAATCAAGGCAAAAGTTGTCTAATCAAAATGGTGGTCGGTTGACCAACTTACCAAAATTTCAAATTGTAAAACTTTCATCCACAGGCCCGAGAAGGACATGACAAGGATATGTGTCATCACCACAACAGAAGTGGAAAAGCAGAGGCCAGGAGTATTTTAAGTTTGAAACCTTTTGTAAAAAAGTTAAAACTTCCAAAAATTTCCCGCAAGCCCGAGCCTCTATGATGAGAATGCCACCGAAAATCAATTAAAAGGTCGACTCATTGTGCAGAAGGGGCCAGCCCACATTTCCATCATAAAATCATTGCAATGATCTCCAAGGTCCAACTATAGTCCAAACTCTAAATAATGCAAAAACCGACCCAATTATGTTGTGTAATGACCACCAAAAAGGTGAAATTTTAAACTATATTATTTCAAATACAAAGCCCGACCTGTATATACATGTATGCATTTATCAAATGTGGCAGAGAATAAAGTATGATGGCATGTATATTTGCTAATTCCACAAGAGTGGCCAAACTCAGTTGAAGACAATTGTATGAATCAGAGGTGGTCCCCACTAAGAGGTGAATAATTTTGCTAAAGTATTGGAGATCAAAAGTGTTTATTTTCTTGCAGAGGAGTGTTTTGCATGTGATCATTAGAAGACATAACAAGTGTCAACATCAGAGACAAAGGTGGTCCCCATTAGGATAGATATTTGGATGAATTATTTTACAAAATATTCCAATTAATGTAATGTATTTTTTCTCAATACACAAGAGTATTTTTGCATGCCTTCACAACAGGACATAATAGAGAAGAAGACAAAGTTGTATGTTCATGGAGAGAGACTTGCCTAGCAAATAATCTTATTTTCTAGCAAATTATTCACCCTTATTTCTTAAAAATAGATCAGTCAACTTTAGTTGACCAATTGTAATCAAGGCTATTAAATGCCTATTTGTAATTGCATGCTCTATTTTTATTCCTTTATCTATTATTAAAATAAAAGATAAAAATGGGATGCTTGGGCGAGTACAAGCCTTAGGCTATTTTTAGGAAGAAGGTGAACTTTATTTCGCTATATATTGTGTGCCTTTACAAAGCACAAGGGGGAGAAGGTCTGGAGGAATTTTTGGATATAGGAGTACTGAAGCAAATTTTTCCAGTTTTCCTTATGAGTGTGAAGTATTTTATGCCTTTCCAAGTTATTTTTCAGTCTTGTGTATGTTTCTATTAGTCTTGTGAATGCAAATTCCTTGATCAATCATCTTACCCTGTTGCAAATTTAGTCCTTTTTGCTTAATTTTAATGTGCATGTTAACTTATTAGTATTGTTGTGATTCTCCCTCAATATAATCAATTGTTTTTCCCTTAGATATTCTACAGAAAAATTACTGGTTTGTGCATAAAAAATCCTTCCGAAATCAGTTGTGCATATACTTAGTCAAAGACCTCATATTAATTTAGTGTATCACCTCAGTTTTAACTATTTTCCAGTCATCTTCTACTCTCAAACTCCCCAAAATTAGTTTAGGATACACTAATAAGGAACCGGCCTTGATACCGGAGACTCACCTCAAAATAGGTATACCCATAGACCTGAGGTGTTTCCATTGTATCTATAAAAGAGAGAGATCAAATTTTGCAAGCTTAGAAAACTTGCATCCAATCTCTCTACAAGGTGCACTTTTGAGAGATAACAAAAGAAAAAACGAATCTTCTCAAAACCTTTTAGAGAACATAATATTTGATGATGGTTGCAGCCATACAAAAGTTTCCTCATACCACTTACACAATAAATGCAATAATTTTTCTCATAAAGGTCATAATGAAGGTATTTTTCTACAAGTAAATAGAAATGTTTTCAATAAACTCTATTTTATATCAGGTTATAGTTTTGTTTTGAGGAAAAAAAACTTTCAAAGAGGTTACAGTCATGTTCAAGACTTGCAATGTTGAAGCTTTCTGTATGAAACATACACAAATAAAGCTTAAACTATATGGAGCAACTATCATACAGAAAATCTATAGCAAAAGGAAGATACAACAAAGTGAAACAAAACTTTGAATCGTATATTCATGACAATTGATATAAAATGAGAGTAGACCCGCACATTTAAATACAGATCCATGATGAGTCAAGTCACTCAAATTTTACCATCAACGCCACCTGAACAAAGGTACTTTCAAGCTAGAAATGGCATCATGTTGTAGGAATAAGTCACAATGACCAGGATCAAGGAAATATAATCATGGTCATTTAAAAGAAATAAACAAAAGAAACCTAGATAATCCTGTGGAAAAGAATACAGAGAAAATATCCCAAAAAATATGGAGATTGATAGCATACAAATGGTTCTCAAATCAATCTCAAAGCGGAAAACACACAACAGAATAATATACATGAAGACAACGCCTCCATTATAAGAATAGTGAAAACTACAGAAGTGACAAATCTCGGAGCAAGAAACTCACCATGTACAGAATGGAATTTTTGAGAACCTCATTTTGAGTAAAATACATGAGCAAACACAATAATAATAGAGGCTTTTTTGAGCTCATTTTATCAATGGTGAAGCACAAATACTACAAGGAAACTAGGAAACACAAGTATTAGTGCTCGAAAGAAAACTGATATTTCAAATTTTATAAATATTTTCCAATCAAAGTTGAAGAAATTCTCAAAGTTATAGCTACAAAGTAAAAACTCACCCAGATAGTGTGATTACGACCATAGATCTCAAAAGAAATGATCCCGAGATTTGTAGCTATAATGAACATGACCACAATGGTCTTGCTCAGAAACTCTAAATAGAGCAAAAAGAACCAAATGCAGATATTTGAGATCCCACAAGGTGGATTTGCAGAAAGAAAAACCAAAGCTCAAACATACAACCATGGACTGCACAGTAGAAAGATCACAGAGAACTTAAAACAACATCAATGGCTGAATCTAAGCATGTGCATGCACAAGAACCTAATGAGACTGATTGTCAGAACTTCTTCTTCATAAATAGCCGAGCTCAAAGGTTACGACAATGATGGTGAGTATTGACCATCCCACATAAAAATATTAAGAGTAGATTAGATACAAGGAAGATTCAGATGTTTCAATGTTCAGAAGACTGAAAACGGGATTTTAATTGAGCTCAACACATCAATATTGGTGTCAAAGAAATTTTTTCCAGGGCTTCGCCCACGAACTAGAGGAAAAAATAAAAAATGAATAGGGTTCATTTTGTTTTAACTCACCCACCTCAATCGTGGTTTAACCTAACTCACTCGGAGTTAGTGATCAAATGATCCAAAATCGAAAAGTGCACAGATCGAGGGCTGAAGATCAATCTCCAAAAATCAATGAAACCACCATGGTTAAGATGTCACTTACCCCCATTAAATGTGAAGAGTGAAACCTAACTGAGGGTTAGAAATAAAAAGTTCAGGTTCATCAAGGATAGAGATCGAAGGTCTGCATTCAAATACCTTACTCAAATTGAGTTAATAATGCCACCAAAAAATTGCCAAGGGGTGACTCATCCTCACGAAGGGGCCAGCCCATATCAAATTAAAAATCATTGCAATCAACCGTATAAAGTTTGATATTCAATCAAATATTCTCAAAATTCCAACCAAATCATATTCATACAATGATTTCTTCAAAAGTTTTCCAATGGCCTAAATGCCAATCAAATTAAGTTAGGTTCGCGAATATAGTGATATGACTATAGTCTAGTCAAATTAATAAAAATGGTCCCCTTTTAGTCATGATGAAACTAAAAGTTAAAGTATTATGATTCTTATGTCGTGGTCAAAGGGAGTCAACATTCCCTAAACAATCCAAGTTACTTTAATATCTTTGAATGGCAGAAGGGACCACAAGTGGCATTTTTTATGCAAAGATAGTTATTTGCTAAGTCCACAAGGGTGGCCCCACAGACTGGAGAGAGAAGAGTTGATCATGTGTACATGGACAAGTGGTCCCCACAGTGGATGAATTATTTTTCAAACATTGCAAGTATTGTAGTTATTTTGTTCACTCACACGAGTATTTTTGCATGCCTTCATAAAAGGATAGAACATACAAGAGGATGAAATTGCATGCACAAGGAAGGAAACTTCCTCATCAAGCAAGCTTTATTATTAGCAACTTATTCACCCATTTTTCTTAAAAATAGAACAGTCAACTTCTGTTTGACTGAGATGTAACCAAAGGCTATTAATGCCTCTTTGTACTAGTTTGTTTTATTTTATTCCTAGGATGCAAGGGTGAGTACATTTTTAGCCTATTTTTAGTAAGGGTAAGGTGAATTAATTTTTCTATATATTGTGTGCTTTGGCAAAGTACAAGAGGAGGAATTTTAGATACAGGAGTGTTGAAGCAATTTTTTTCTAGTTTTACACTTTGAATGTGAATTATTTTCTACCTTTCCAATTATTTTCAGTCTTGTGTATGTTTCCATTAATTTTGTGAATGTTAAATTCCTTGATTAACCATCTTACCCTATTACAAATTCAGTAATTTCTCCATGATATTAATGTGTATGTGTAACTTAGTAGTATTGTTGTGATTTTATCCCTCAATACATCAAAGTGTTCACCCTTAATTATCTTCAAAAAACTGTTGGCTTGTGCATCAAAAATCCTTTCCATATTGATTGTGCATGTACTCAGTCAAAGACCTCATACAAATTTGGTGTATCACCTCAGTTTTAATTTCACTTTTTACAGTCATCCTTTACCCTTAAACCCCAGAAAATAAATTTATGACACATTAATAAGGAACCGACCTTGATACCAGAGACTCGCCTCAAAATAGGTATACCCACAGACCTGAGGTGTTTCCATTGTATCTACGAAAGAGAGAGATCCATTTTGCAAGATTAGAACACCTGCAACCATCTCTCTATAGGGTACACTTTTGAGAGATAACATGACCTAAAGGCTCCTAGTTCATATAGCGCTTTAGTGCCAGTTAATATGGCTACAGAAGAATGGTGTCAACCTTGTAATCAACCTCATCTAAGTGCAAGTTTCCCAAATGATTTCCTGAATATAAGTCTTGTTGCACAACCTCAACTTGAGATATTGTTCATGCCTCAAATGGAGGTTGGGTAGTAAGAAACTCATGTTGAGAAAGAACCTAAACAAAACTTAGTCAGTTTTATTGAAGATGATTTTATTGCAGTTACTACTAGAGCCGAAGAAAGTAAAAGTCTTTAAAACATACCTATTCTTCCCACAGTCATAGATAAAACTACAACTGCAGGCAAAAAATCAACTAACAGTTCTATTGTTCCACAAAAAATATTAGATGTTTCAGCTGGTACATAACAACAAAAATAAGTTATAGGCATCCTTATCCGCAAAGGTAGTTTGACCCAAAGGCTCCTGCTCCATCTAACGCTTTAGTCCCAGTTAATATGGCTACAGAAGAATGGTGTCAACCTTGTAATCAACCTCATTTAGCTGCAAGTTACCCAAATACTTTCTTGAATATAAGGGTTGTTGTACAACTTCAACCCGAAACATTGTTCATGCCTCAAATGGAAGGTGGGTAAAAAGAAACTTATGTTTAGAAATCACCTGAAAAGAACTTAGTCAGTTTTAGTGAGGATGATTTCATTACAGTTACTACTAGGGCTCAAGAAAAAGCCTAGGAAAGTCAGAAATAGAAAAATAGGCCTGTTCTGCCCACAGTCACTGGTAAAACAATAACTGCAGGACAAAAATCAGTTAACAGTTCTGTTGTTCCACAAAAAACAGCAGGTGTTTCTGTTATCTCTTGAAAGTGCACCCTATAGAGAGATTGGATGCAGGTTTTCTAAGCTTGCAAAATTTTATCTCTCTCTTTCGTAGATATAATGGAAACACATCATGTATGTGGGTATACCTATTTTGAGGTGAGTCTCTGGTATCAAGGCCAGTTCCTTATTGGTGTATCCTAAATTGAAATCTATGAGTTTGAGAGTAAAATATGACTGTAAATAATTAAAAGTAAGGTGATACACCAAATTTGTATAAGGAATTTGACTGAGTACATGCACAACTGATTTGGGAAGGATTTTTTATGCACGAACTAGTAGTTATTCTAGAGAATATCTAAGGGCAAAACACTTGATTATACTAAGGGGGAATCACAATAGTACTAATAAGTTAGCATGCACATTAAAATTAAGTAGAAAAGACTGAATCTGCAGTAGAGTAAGGTGATTGATCAGAGAATTTGCATTCAAAAGACTAATAGAAACATACAAAAGACTACAAAATAACTTGTAAAGATAGAAAATACTTCAGAATCAGAGGGAAAAATAGGAAAAATTTGCTTTAGTACTCATATATCAAAAAATTCCTCTAGTAGTTCTCCTTGTGGTTTGCAAAGGCACACAATATATAGCAAAATAAAATTCACCCTCTTGCTAAAAATAGCCTAAGGCTTATACGTGCCCATGCATTCTATTTTTATCCTCTATTTAATAATAGATAAAGGAAGAAATAGAGCATGCAATTACAAATAGGCATTATTAGAATTATTTATAATACAGTCAAACTAAAGTTCACTGTTCTATTTTTAAGAAAAGAAAGGTGAATAATTTGCTAAAAATAAGATTGCTTGCTAGGCAAGTCTCTCTCCATGAACATGCAACTTTGTCTTCTTCTCTATTTTGTCCTATTATGAAGGCATTCAAAAATACAACTACCTGTTTGTGAGAAAAATAATTACATTAATTGCAATACTTTGCAAAATAATTCATCCAAATATCAATCCTGATTAGGACCACCTTTGTCTTTGATGTTGACACTTATTATGTTTTCTAGTGATCATATGGATAACATGTTGCAGATAGTATTTAACTCCTTGGCGAGGGGACCACCAGGTTTGGCCACGTTTTTGGACTTAGCATACTTGTCAAGGTTTTAGATATACATGGGGCACTTTGAAATAGTTACTACCATACTTGGCCACCTTTGATTATTTACCATGAAGCTAGTAAATAGTCTTCCACCTTTGTAATGAGTACTATAGTATATAGTTGTCGGTCTTGGCATATTTAAAAATTCACCTTTTCAATGATAAGAATATATGATGGCATTTTACATTATTTGGAAAGGACTATAGTTTGGAATTTGAAAGTCAATGCAATGATTTATTCGATGGACACATGGGCTGTCCCCTTCTCCATGGTGACTCACCCCTTGGTAACTTGGTTGGTAGCATATGTAACTCAAGTTGAGTTTGATTTGATATTTGTACCTCTATTTTGATGTCGTCGATCCTTGGACTCATGGTTAGGGTTTCTGACCGTGCATTGAATGTGGTCGGTGGGGACTAACCATGGTTATTTGTTCCGAGATGTGAGCATGATTCTCGGCCTTTGATCTCCATTCATTGATGAAACTTGATCATTGATCTCAAACCGTGGTTGAGTTTGATCTTAACCCATACTTGGATTCAGGTAGTAAAGGAGAGCTTGGGTCTAATGATCATTTCATTTGATTTTTTGGCTGGTGGGTGAAGCCGTGGAAATTTTTTTGCTCAACGCCATTGTTGTGTTCTCAATTTTCGGTTACACCTATATTTCCTCTTGTTGAGCTCTCTGTGGGAGATTGTGAAGGAAAACGCCACTATTATTTCTTCGAGCTCGACTTTCCTCTTGAATATTAGTCCCATGGTTGCACAGGGTGAATAAGGAACCTCCCGTATCTTTGTATTGGGTTATTTTGCTTTGTTTCGAGCTCCTGAATAATATGGTTCAGGCTGTTTTTGCCAAGGTTGAAACTTTCGAGCTCTTTTTATAGGGTTTCCACAAATACTTGGAAAAGGTGAGCTTCTTTTTCCTCGAACGTGAAAATTACTTCATTTTTATTGAGACCATGCATACTGATACTTAGTTTCTCTTTTCATTTTTTGGGTTTTATGGCTCAGAATTGATCATTCTCGAGCTTTTCTGCAATTTGATTCTCTGTGACTCAAAGGTTTGAAGAAAACACTTTGAAGCAGAAATTTCTTGCTCATTTTTGTTGGCTTTTCATGTTATAACCTTTGACTAAGCTTTCCTAGATCTGAATCTTCGTTGCTTTGCCATTTGATTTTTGAGACACTGATAATAAGCTCCTTGTTTATACAATATCCTCTGTAATTTATTTCTACCATTAATGGGTATTCGTTCATTTCCATGATTTGTGCATATTATTTTGTTCATCCCAGATCTGATTTTTTTTTGATTTGGGTATTCGTGTTTTCCATCAATTACCTTCATTTATGATTTGTAGTTCCTGTAGCGTATTTTGAATACTACCTTTCCGTATTTGAGTTCGATACTTATCTTTTCATGTTTAGAAATAATGATCTCTGTAAGTTTCTATTAAATGTTTGACTGGGTGAAAAAAAACTCAAATCCATTAGAACACTTGAACTTGGTTCACTACTTTTGGAAAACCTTGATCTTCATTCTCTTTGATGAATCATTTATTTATGGATGACCTAGAAAGGTTAACTTATTTATTCACTGTTATTAGTGTAGCTTCTTTACAAATGCACTTTGTGTTTATTGCTAAGAACTGTATGATTCATCTGTACTTGATCTTCACTTGTAGTTGCATTTGTATTTTTTGACTCTAAGGTTGATTCCGTAACTGAATTGAATTAGATTTATCAGTTGTGACAGAAGTATATTCTCTGATATTTTGTACCTTGCAAGTGGCCTTCTGGAAATTATAAATAGTTCATCTGTTCTAAAACTGTAGATGAATTTTATCTTTGTAGCTTTAAATCTTGCATTCAATTTGATCTTTGAAGCTATTACTTATTAGAATACTGCAATCTTGTTTGTATCTTAGCACTATATAATAATCTGATGGACAACTTATATCTTTTAATTTAAAATTTATTTTTTCCTGTAGCAACTAGCTTTGAAATTTATCCTTTCCCGTAACAACTAGTTTTGAAATTTATCCTTTCCCGTAGCAACTAAAAAACTTAAAATGTTGATTTCTATGGCAAAGCCCTGGAAAATTGTTTTTTTAGAATTCTCTCTTCCATCCATTTCTAGCTATAATAGTATTTCTTATTTATAATATATAATTATGACACTTCATGTTTGAAGTTGGATTGGTAAATAAAATGAGACATCATAGTTGTTTTATCTTCATCATAGCATGCTTTACTGCTTCTCTGTATCACTTGATTTAAATAATTACATTAAACATGTAGTAGCCAAAAGCAGTATGATGAAAAGTTGTAAATGTCCATTTTACATGGTGAAGCCCTGTCAAAATTTTCTCAGAATCTTGTCTTCATTCCTAGTTAACTTCAACTTCCGAAAATATTAGTCTTCTCCTTTAGCTGCAACTGAAAAGTGTTCTTCTATTTACCAGTTTCTCTTCTACACTGTAACTTTTTCCATTTTAGAAACGTTATTGAAATTTTGAGTTACATTCATCCTTTTATTGCATGCACTTCTGAATTTTCTATTTTTCATTAGCTGCAACCTGTACCTACACACTTAGGAAAATAGTTAGAAAATACCTAGACTTTTTGGCGTCTCTTATGTCCATGTTTTCTTCTTTTCTTTTCTATTTCTTATTTCTGAGTGAATAAAGTATGCATGTAGTTTGTTCTTTAATTAGAATACATGTCCTATTAGAAAAATATTCATATGCATGAAGTAGGACAATGTAGGAATATGAATTGATCCTTGAGCTCGTAACTGGCAGTTAACTTTTGTTCTTTTTAGATAAAGTGGTTTCTATAATGGAGATGAAAATGGAGATGTTTTCAATCAAAGAAAGAAACCCTAAGGAAATGATGGGTTCACTCATATTCCTTTGCTTTCTCTTTCAAGCATGTGTACCTTTTTTTCAATAGCTATACTTTACTTTTTAGTTACATCCCATGGCTTGTGTGGGAAACATTTGACCTTGCGAATAAAACATTGAATTTTGAAAATGAGTTGTGTATTCCTTTCTGCATTCTAGCTTCTTTGTATGGATTATATAATGAACTAAACAACTCAGTAACATAATTGAATGTCTTAATCATGAAAGAAAGAACATTGATGATAACTTGTAACATTCAGTAATGAACTCTAATTTTCTGTAATCTACACTTATGTTTGTTGTCTCAAAACTCAACACTTCACCTACTCTATAATTTTATGTCTTCATCAAGACAACACAACTATCCTTCAAGGATTTTGTGTTCTTTTGCTGAAGTTATCATGAAATTATAGAATATGTGATCTGTTATATTTTGTAACATCAGACATAGTTACAGATTTCACCTAATCATTAATTAATTCAGCAGTAACTAATAACATCAAAACTTCCTTAGCTTATGTATACTTCACCCATGAATTTCATTGTAACGACGAAGTTTTGAGTTTCCCATTTTTTTACAAGTACAAAAATTGTCAACATATCTGGCAAACCTATGGGGAAAGCTTCTAGCTAGCTTAAAGACTAGTGCCTTGCTCTTGTCCATTGGGTATGGATTCCAAACATGTAACCAAAATTTGCATTTTCCAAAAGGTCCAACCCTTCCAAAATGGTACTAAAATTGGGAAAGGATATGGTGAACCAGATCACATGCACTCTTGCACTTATTGAATTGAAAAATGATGCAATGTGCAGAAACTAAAATTATTGAAGGGAAATCCTACTCTAACAATCACTGTAAGATTTTCAATAGCAGTGTTTGATAAGCATACCATTCACAGGAATGGGAAGTTCCTCTCCATTTAACTTCGAAAGATAAAAAGAATTTTGTTCCTTGCAAGCTAAAATCATGTAAGGACCACTCTAGATTGTATCAAACTTGGTGTGTCTCCCTGGCTTTGCACGATCAACATCCCACTTTAACACAATATCTCCTTTATTAAAGACTCTAAACTTGGCTTTCTTGTCAAAAGTTTTCTTCATTTGTTTCTGATTCTTTTCCATATTCAAATGAGCTTGATCTCTTAGCTCTTGTAATTCCATTAACTCTACATAATGAACCTGCAATGGTTCATTTTTAGAGAAGCTCTATTTGATGCATAAAATCTAATGCAGGTAACTCAACTGAAATATGCATTATTTCTTCCTTTCTGTACACAAGTTTTTATGGTGAATTGCCAACTGATCTTTTAGGAGTCACTCTATCAGCCAAAAGTGCTGAATTCAACATCAGATGCCAAGCTCTTTGATTATCCTTAAGTGTTCTTTTGATGATCCTTAATAGATTATTGTTAGTACTCTCAGCTAAGCCATTACCTTGTGGGTAATAATTAGATGAGAACTTAGATAGATTTCGTTGTTGATAGCCGAATCTATTATCTTTGCACCAAGGAATGCTAAAGAATTATCTGATATGATAATTGCTAGAACACCAAATATGCAGACTATTCCTTCATAAAAGGATAATGTCAAAGTTTCATTAAGATATTTCAAGGCTATTTCTTCAGTCCATCTTGTAAAGTAATATGTAGCAGTTAAGATCCACTTATGTCCTTGTGATAAAGGTGTGTTTATCATGCCAATAAAATCAATACCCCACTTCATAAAAGATTGATCAACTAAAATAGGTTGTAGAGGTAGTGAAGCTAGATGTTCTTTTCTAACAAAGAAAGCACATGTTCTACACTTCTTTATCCATTCAAAACAATCCTTGAATATGATAGGCTAATAGTAGTTAGCTTTCATAATGTTTAAGGAAGTGGTACGTGCTGAGAAGTGTCCTCCTATGGGTCCTTCATAGAATTTTGATAATATTTTCTGAACTTTATCATAACCAACACATCGCAGCAAAATTCCATTTATATCTATTTTGAATAACACATTATCAATGAAAATATAAGGCACAACTTGTAATCTGAAATAAATTCATTTAATCTTGTCTATACCTTTTGGATAGGTGTCATGCTGTAGATAATTAACTAAATCAGTCATCCATCTTGATTCCTGAAACTCTTGAACTAACTCAGGTTGCTGATTTTCTGGTTGGACCATAAAATCTGATTGCTGATACGCAACTTCAACAAGTTGGCTTGAATCATATGGTTTTGTAAATTGTTTTTTTTCCATATCAACAATTATATTCTCATATAAACCTTTCCCTTGAACCATCTTAGCAACCCGAATATCAACATCAAACTCCATGACCTTTGTTATCCAGTTTTCTCTTTTCTCATTCAACTCCTTATTTAGCGAGAATGCTTTCACACTTGGATGAGAAACAAGAACATGGATTTTATTGTTCAAAAGCATATACTTGAAATTATTAGTCCTTTTACTACTGAAAGTACCTATTTTTCGAGGAATGTGTACCTTGTTTCATAATCATGCAAACTCTGTCCAAAGAAAGCAATTTAGGCTACTCAATATTTTAATCATTGACTTGAGTTAATATAGCTGAGATTGTTTCAGCTCCTGCAAGTGCATACAATGTAAAATCTTTATCAAAATTTGGATTTGCAAGAGTAAGTGCTTGAGATATGTATGTTTTGATTGCTTCAAAACATTCTCTTCCTTTGCTGGTCCAAGAGAAAGTTTTCTCTTTCTTTAGCATAGTTGTGAGTGGTTTAACCATTGCTGCAAAATCTAGAACAAATCTTTTATCAAAGTTGATTTTTCCAAATAAACTTTGTAATGCCTTCTAATGATGAGGCAATGATAGCTATGATATGGCTTTGATCCTAAAAGGATCAATTGCCAAACCTTTCTTAGAAACAATATGACCAAATAGTTTACCTTGATGTACTGAAAAGATAGACTTCAGTGGATTCAAAGATATTCCAAATTGCCTGCACAACTGAAAAGTTTTCCTTAAATGCATTAGATGTTCTTCAGAATATTTTGAAAATATAGTAACATCATCAAAATAAAAAAGGATGAATTTATTTAACAAGCTGCAAAAATCCATGTCCATTGCACGTTGAAACGTTGCACCGACATTTGAAAGACCAAAAGGCATTCTTTTGTAAGTGTAAGTACCCCGGCTTAGTGGTAAAGGCTGTTTTATATCTATCCTCTTCGCGAAATAAAATTTTATTATATCCACTATAACCATTTAGAAGAGATAGCCTATCTGAATCTAATATTGTTCTCAAAATCTGATCCATATTTGGGAGTGGGTAATGATCTTTTAATGAAGGCTTATTAAGAATCTCTGAAATCCACACATAGTCTGATTTCACCGTTCTTCTTCCTAACAGGAACAAGATTGGATACCCAACTTGAATGCTTAATTGGAAAGATAATACCTGATTCAATCGAATTAGATAATTATTTCCTCATCAGAGGTTCTATTTTGGGATTTATATGCCTCTATTTCTATCTGACAGGTTTAGAATTTGGTTGCAATTCAATTATATGTTGTGCTAAACTAGGATCAAATCCTTTCAGGTCTTGGTATTTCCAAGCAAAAACATCTTTAAACTCTTTGAAAAGATTAATAAATGACTGTTTTTGGTTAAGGAACATACCTTTCCAAGAACTAGATTTTTCCCTTCATCAACTGAGATTTCTTCATAATTATCAGCATGGGTTGACATTTTAGTCTTGAATTTTCTTAACTAATCATCAGTGCTGAAGATGTCTTCCAATTTGACTAGACCTCGAGGCAACTTATTTTTCTTCAACTGAACAATCTGGTCACTATATAAGTGTTGTAATTTATCCTGAGTAATTGCAGAAAACTAAGATTATTGCTACAAAAACCTACAGATTTTATCATCACTTTAAAAAACTTACCAATTTGAATCATTATCATGTACTGAAGGCCTGCCAATTAACTTTATATGAGGCTAGATTTTGATATTTTCAATCTGTTCTAGCGCTTCAAAACTAGCCCCAATTGCTACAAGTTTGTCTGCATGCTTGTTTTCAGCTCTAGGAATAGACTAGATGTTAATAGCATCAAAATATTCCATTAAGTCTGAAACTTGATGTCCGTAAGACTTCATTAATGGATTCTTACAAACATTGAAGATTCTTACTTGATTAATAACCAACTCAGAGTCACCAAAAGTCTGTAGCATGTTGGTACCTTTCTTTCTGATCCAAAGCAAGCCATGAATAAAAGCTTCGTATTCAGCTATATTGCATGTACATGAAAATTGGAGACTCAAAGTTAAGAAATACCTTTCGTTTTTTTGGGAAGTGAACATCAGACATGCTCTCTATCCTTTCTTGTTCTTAGCTCCATCGAAATGAAGCTTCCAAATTCCTTATGATGAATCTTCTATTTTGGAAAGTAAGGAAAATGGTGTATTTTCTTCATGCATACAATACACATCATACAGGTGTTCTTCAACTTCTTTAAAAGGATCATGAGCATGTTATTACACTCTCTTTCCATCCATAAACATGTTAGAAACACCATCTAATGCTGAAACATGAGCTACCTCGTCAAAATCAGACTGATCTAGGGCTAAATAATTAGCCACTGCATTTGAAGAGTGAGGCTCAATGTGAAATCTGGCCAATGGCTCTGACTTGATATTAACTTTAGTATCATGACAAGTAGTGACAAATAATAAGGACCAATCTGAAGAGAGATAACCTTTTATTTTTTCTTTGAAATCTCTAGATAAGCATAAAGCAAATTATGGATGCAAGTCTACAACAGTAACATCTTGCAGAATAGAAACATTTGGGTAAGCATGTAACGTCACTTCTAAATTTTTGATTATACCAACCGTATTAGTTGTAGTTCCATCAAGCTGTAAGATGGTCCTTTCTATAGGCTCATATACTACAAACCCAATTTTTCTACAATCAATTTTGGCATAACTGTGTTACTTGCACCACTGTCCACCTTGCAATTATGAACTAGATGTTCTCCAATAATTAGTGATAAATAAAATGGTGGTGGCTTCTTGATATCATGAGCATTCAAAACCTTATGAACCATCCAATTAACTTCTTTAATGCGGTCTTGTTTGAACATTCCAAGGACCATATCTCTCTTCTGAACTTCCTTTTCTGTTGTATTTGAAGAAATCTGCAACTTAGCTAGTTTATGAGAGAGTAAATCTTGTTGTCTAGGAATACTTAGAGCATCTACCATTGAGATGTTAACATTATGCTTTATCATTACATCAACAATGTTGAAATAAACAACTATTTAGAGACAGATTCAACTGTCTTAGAGTAGGCCTTAGTGAAAACTGATTCTACTTCAGGTGCCTTGGATATCTTAGGTATAAACAATCTTCTTGGATCATGCTGTAGCTATTTTTGATGGCCTTTATTGACTGGAACACTTTTTTTTGTAGGAACAATAGAGTTTTTGGTTGACTTTGAAACTGTAGATGTTGTCTTATCCATGACAGTAGGTAGTATAGGCCTATTTTGTTGTTTTTTACTTTCAACATCTTTTCATTGAGCCCTAGTAGTGACTGTAATGAAATCATCCTCATTAAAACTAACTAAATTCTATTCAGGTGCTTTCTAAACATGAGTTTCTTACTACCCACCCTCCATTTGCAGCATGAAAAATGTTTCAGATTGAGGTTGTGCAACAAGATTCAGATTTAGAAAATCATTTAGGTAACTTGCAGCTACATGAGGTTAATTGTAAGGTTGACACCAATCTTCTGTAGCCATATTAACTGGGACTAAAGCATTAGAGGAACTAGGAGCCTTTGGTTCAAACTACCTTTGCTGGCAAGGCTACCTATAATTTTGATTCTGTTGATAAGGATTCCTGTTTTGTTGATTATGTTGATTTTATTGATAAGGATCCTGATAGGGTCTGCTAGATAATATAATTTCGTTATCAATCGAAGTCAAAATATTTCCCATAGTTTGCAAAGATTTAAATACATCATCTGATGGAGCTAAAATATTAGGTTCTATGATAGTAATAGGCTGAGGAATAGGTGCTAAATCTACCAAAAATGGCATTGAAGTCCTTGGTGCTAATTTTCCATCTTGAATAAGACTATTTTCAGCTCAAATAGCGATATCATAAGCTACAGAGAGTGTTTCTCCACCCATTGACTGAATCATAGTTGAGATATCGTTGTTTAATGCTCTAAGATAATAAAGGAAAGCATGAACAGCTTGAGGCTTGACACTTACTAGAATTCTCTCCCAAGTTCTGGCAAAACGGATATTGAAACTAGACTTAAACTCATTGGGAGCTCTTTTAATAGTAGACAATTATTTAATGAGAGATAAATGATCTGAATTGTCTTGGAACTGTTTCAACATTTTTTCACCTAAGTTATCCCAAGTTCTTATGCTTTCGATTTCTAGGTTTCTATACCATTGCAAGGCATGCCCTTTAAAAGATGCAGCTAAAAGTCTTAAAGCTATGTCTTCATGAGTGATGTTATGGACTGTGCATAGGGTTGTAACGTCTTTGATATGTTCAGCTGGTGTAACCTGATTTTCACCCATGAATGATGGCAAACTTTTCATAGCAGCATTAGGAATGTCATTGTAAACTAAGATTACTAATGGACTGCCACTAGTAAAAGTCACAAAATTCCATGGTGGTTGAATAGCCATTTGAAAAATTGGGATGTTAATAGAGAAATTGATACCTGGTGAAGGAATATTAGGATGAGGGTTATCAAAACCAGGTCTATTATAAGGTAAAGTATTACCAACTCTTCTCCTTCTAGCATAATTCAAGGGTAAAGAAACAAACTCAGAAGGAATTCCTCTTACCGATGACTTGCAGTCACTTTAGACATGGAACATGCTGCAATACTGGTCTGATATCAACTCAATGGAGTTGCCAAAATATCTTAAAATCTTTAGAATAAACTACTACAACTTTCTCCTGAAAATGACTTTGTAACTACTTTAAATCTACTGTAGATCTGCTGTAGAATTTGTAATTTTCATGTAGATTTGATTCATTGTCCCACCGAGCATGTAATAAACTATTATCTCTCGAAAGTACACCCTATAGAGAGATTGGCTACATATTTTCTAAGCTTGCAAATATTGATCTCTCTTTCGTAGATACAAAGGAAACACCTCAGGTCTATGGTTATACCTATTTTGAGGTGAGTCTCCGGTATCAAGGTCGGTTCCATATTAGTGTATCCTAAACTGATTTTTGGGAGTTTGAGAGTAAAAGATGATTGTAAAATAATTAAAACTAAGGTGATACACCAAATTTGTATGAGGACTTTGACTGAGTATATGCACAACTGATTTGGGAAGGATTTCTGATGCATGAACTAATAGTTTTTCTGTAGAATATCTAAGAGCAAAACACTTGATTATACTGAGGGAGAATAACAACAATACTAATGAGTTAACATGCACATTAAAATTAAGTAGAAAAGACTGAATTTGTAGTAGGGTAAAGTGATTGATCAGGGAATTTACATTAAAAAAACTAATATAAACATACACAAGATTGTAAAATAACTTGGAAAGGCAGAAAATACTTCACACTCAGAGGGAAAAACTGACAAAATTTGTTTTAGTACTCATATATCCAAAAAGTCCTCCAATAGTTCTCCTTGAGCTTTGCAAAGACACACAATATATAGCAAAATAAAATTCACCCTCTTGCTAAAAATAGCATAAGGCTTGTACGTGCCCATGCATTCTATTTTTATCCTTTATTTAATAATAGATAAAGGAAAAAATAGAGCATGCAATTACAAATAGGCATTATTAGAATTATTTATAATACAGTCAAACTAAAGTTGACTATTCTATTTTTAAGAAAAGAAAGGTGAATAATTTGCTAAAAATAAAATTGCTTGCTAGGTAAGTCTCTCTCCATGAACATGCAACTCTATCTTCTTCTCTATTTTGTCCTATTGTGAAGGCATGTAAAAATAAAACTCCCTATTTGTGAGAAAAATAATTACATTAATTGCAATACTTTGCAAAATAATTCATCCAAATATCAATCTTGATTGGGACCACCTTTGTCTCTGATGTTGACACTTATTTTGTTTTCTAGTGATCACATGGATAACATGCTGCAGATAGTCTTCAACTCCTTGGCATGAGGACCACCAAGTTTGGCCACCTTTGTGGACTTAGCATACTTGTCAAGGTTTTAGATACACATGGGGAACTTTGTAATAGTTACTGCCATACTTGGCCACCTTTGATTATTTACCATGAACCTACTAAATATTCTTCCACCTTTGTAACGAGTAGTATAGTATATAGTTGTCGACCTTGGCATATTTCAAAATTCACCTTTTTGGTGATAAGCATATATGATGGAATTTTGCATTATTTTGAAATGACTATAGTTTGGACTTTGAAAGTCAATGCAATGATTTATTCGATGGACACGTGGGTTGTCCCCTTCTCCATAGTGACTCACCCCTTGGTAACTTGGTCGGTGGCATATGTAACTCAAATTGAGTTTACTTTGATATTTGTTGATCATCTTGGGCCCTTGATCTTTGTACCTCTATTTTGATGCCATAGATCCTTGGATGCACAGTTGGGGTTTTTGACTGTGTGTTGAATGTGGTCGGTGGGGACTAACTGTGGTTATTTGTTTCGAGCTCTGAGCATGATTCTCAACCTTTGATCTTCATCCTTGATGAAGCTTGATCATTGATTTTGAACCGTGGTTGAGTTTGATCTTAACCCATACTTGGATTCAGGCAGTAAAGGAGAGCTTGGGTCTAATGATAATTTCATGCGGTTTTTTGGTTCATGGGTGAAGCCCTAGAATTTTTGTTGCTCAACGCCATTATTGTGTTCTTGAGCTTCAGTTACACCTCTATTTTGTAGCTATTTTTCCTCTTTTTGAGCTGTCTATGGGAGATTGTGAAGGTGGCCACCACTATTATTTCTTTGAGCTTGGCTTTCCTCTTGAATATTATTCCCATGGTTACAGAGGGTGAATAAGGAACCTCTCGTATCTTTGTATAAGGTTATTTTTCTTTGTTTCGAGCTCCTGAATACTATGGTTTGGGGTGTTTCCATCAAGGTTTAAACTCTCGAGCACTATTTTTGAGGGTTTCCAAAAATGCTTGGTAAAGGTGAGCTTCTTTTTCCTTGAACGTGAAAATTAATTCATTTTTATTGACACCATGCATACTGATACTTAGTTTCTCTTTTCATTTTCTATGTTTTTGTGGCTCGAACTTGATCATTCTCGAGATTTTCTGCAATCTGATTCTCTGTGACTCAAAGGTTTGAAGAAAACACTTGGAAGCAGTACTTTCTTTCTCATTTTTGTTGGTTGTTCATGTTATAACCTTTGACTGAGATTTCCTAGATCTGGATCTTCGTCACTTTTCCATTTGATTTTTGAGACACTGATAATAAGCTCCTTGTTTGTACAAGATCCCCGGTAATTTCTTGCTACCATTAATGTGTCTTCGTTCGTTGCCCTAATTTGTGCATATTCTTCCTTTCCTCCCAGATCTGAATGTTTTTTTTTATTTGAGTATTCATGTTTTCCATCATTTGCCGTAATTTTTTATTTGTAGTTCTTGAACCATTTAAGTATGGATGACCTAGAAATGTTAACTTATTTTTTCACTGTTCTTGGTGTAGCTTCTTTATAAATGCACCTTGTATTTATTACTAAGCACTATATGATTCAACTGTACTTGATCTTCACCTGTAGCTGCATTTGTATTTTTTGACTCTAAGTTTGATTCCCTAACTAAACTGAATTAGATTTATCAGTTGTGACCGAAGTATATTCTCTGATATTTTGTAGTTTGGAAGTGGCATTCTAGAAATTATAATACTTCACCTGTTTTGAAATTGTAGATGAATTTTATCTTTGTAGCTATAAATCCTACATTCAATTTGATCTCTGAGCTATTACTTATTATAATACTGGAATTTTCTATGTATCTCAGCACTGTATAATAATCTGATGGACAACTTATTTCTTCTAATTTAAAATTTATAATAGTTCATAATAATCTGGATATTATAATAGTTCATTTGTTCTGAAACTGTAGATGAATTTTATCTTTGTAGCTATAAATCCTACATTCAATTTGATCTCTAAAGCTATTACTTATTATAATACTGGAATTTTGTATGTATCTCAGTAATGTATAATAATCTGATGGACAACTTATTTCTTCTAATTTAAAATTTATCTGTTCCTGTAGCAACTAGCTTCAAAATTTATCCTTTCCCGTAGTAACTAGCTTTGAAATTTATCATTTCCCATAGTAACTAGCTTTGAAATTTATCCTTTCCCGTAGCAACTAGCTTTGAAATTTATCCTTTCCTGTAGTGTTATCCCATTTTTGTGTTTACACCAAAATTTTAGTGATAACCCTAGGAAATTTTTGAGCTAGTCTCCTAAGAATGCCCTTTTAGAGAGATAATCGCGTTTTCAGGTTTATAGAGCATCGGAACATGCCTTAGCTAAAACATGCTTCATATCGCATGTTTTCTGACTCCCACAACACGATTTTTTCCTTTGTATCGGGCTTCCGGAACCCTCAAGCATCATGCTTCATGTCGCATGCTTCCTGTAACCCGAAACCCAAATTGATATGAAATCCTTTGTGTCGGGTTTCTGGACATCCCGAACATGCTGACATGGCATTAATGCCGAGTTGTTGGGTAGTTGACACACGTGTCAACTGAAGTGTATTAAATGATTTTTTTTTAATAAATACTTGGATTTCCTCGTCATTTTTACCAGATGTACATTTTACCTCGTGGATTTTCATACATGCGTCTTCAACATCGAAACCTAATTTGCCTTCGTGCTCAATTGCCTTGCTCATTTTTTTATCATTTTTTGATCTGATTGAAGGTTTTTCCCTTTGTTATTTTTTCGTGAAATTTGTGGAAGAATTGTGTGATGATATTTCTAAATCCCTCTTTTCTTTCTTGTTAGGGTTTTGGGTTTTGATTATTTATTCCTTTTTGGGTTGTGTTCCAATCAATTTTTTGTTTTAGGGTTCACTCGTGGAATGCTTACTTAGTTTTATTCCTTGGAATATTCCATTTTAATGACAATAGAAGACTGTATCAAGAATCATATCAATGGAGAGGACTTTACATATTTTGCCTTGATAAAAACCTGATTCCCTCTTTTTTGGTTTCGTAGGATGTTTTGAAGTTTCCCAATCCCACAGTCTAATCGGGAAATCCAAGGTGTCGGACACTCCAAAATATCTGGCATCCTCAAAAGTGTCAGACACTCCAAAATCTCTGACATCCTATAAAATGTCGGATACTTAAAACCTCTCGGCATCCTCCAAGTGTAGTGGAATTTCCAACCCTCCCGACATCTAACAACTGTGCAGGTTTTCCGAGCCCTTTGACATCCTCCAAGTGCTGTGAATTTTTTAGAGTGGCACACATCTCATACCTTCCGAAAGGTTCAACTTATTGTCAGGACTTTCCAAGTGTTCGACACCTTCTATTCTCTGATACTCTCTATAGTGTTTCAGGCCTCTCGGATTGCTGAGTAGGTCGTCAAACATGAAGTGTCTAAATCAGAAGTATTCAGTTCACTCCTCCTTTGAAATTCCTCATGTAGGATCTTGGCTCATCACAGGATAAGACAGAAACATCAAAGAGGATGAAGTACAAATGTAGGAAGGTGGAGTCTCCTTCCTACATTGATTGTAATTATGACATTCGGGATACAGAACTCGAAAACATAGATATGGAAGATTTCTGGAATAGAGTCAAGAGTTCTTCCCAAACCCCATGGATGAAATCAATAGTTGGCAGTGGTCTCCCTCATGCAGCAGGTTTCCCCATGTCTACTCAGTGCCCCAAGTTCATCTTATCCTATGCTTCAAATTACGACTCTGCTTCTCATTTTTTGAAAAATGAGGCGGGAGAGGTCGTAATCAAGTTAGACGGAGGTTACTTTGATGACCTTCTCAAGCTGCCTAAATTGGAGGAGTATGGGGAGGTAAATCTCAATTCAACCCAAAAATCTTGGGACAATGATCAAGAGGATTGTATCAAACATGTGAATAAGAAGTTCCTGATCAAATCCAAGCCGGCTGTCTCTAGGTTTCCAAGACTTGTTCCTAGAAGTGATTTCATTCAGGAAATTAATGATATCATTACTTTGCTGAGCTGGGTTTTTGGGTTCCCTGAATCAAATGTTTTCCAAGGATGGATGTACCAATTCATGGTCATCATTAAGAAGAATCAACAGGGGATTTATTGGGGTAGCCTTATCAATAACGAGATAGATTCTCAGATGACAATAGTCTTGTCTACTGGAAAGTTTTATATGTCCTCGTATGTCACCTATACAGCAACCGACATGAGGAATTATCCCAGATTAGACACAAAGGGGAACAAGATAGTGGAACATATTTATCGGTATTTTCCTCAGTTAACAAGAAAAGGGTCCGAAGACCAATTTAGAAGGGTAAATGATGCCTTCTTTTATGAGAACATCTATAGGTTAAACCCCCAACTCAGGAAAACAAGGGTCTATGATGAGGCATGGGATGAAGTTTTGAAATAGGGTTATGTCTTCTTACAATTCAAGAAGTTCACATACCTTCGGGTGGTCATGTACCCAGGTGATCCTTTCCATTTTCCTAGATATCTAGGAGACAAACTAATCTTGATGGAGTTAGTTAGGAAATTGTTGGATTTTCACAAGTTCCAATAGAGTAATCCAAGACACTGTAAAATTCTATCACTCTTTGGAGAATATACAGAGTGATGGAGAAAAGATGGATGATGATTTTTCTTCAGAGATCGGGCACATGGAGTTGAATTTCAAAGCTCTCCAAGTGTTGAATAAAATCCCATCACACATCTTGGTCAAGAGGGCGTCATCCCACATGCGGATAAGCATTTCCAGCTAACCAAGGCCATCAAATTCACAATAAATATTCTCAATAAATCTTGTGGAAAATTGAGAGAATCAAGAGATCAATTGATTGATGGAAAGAGTGACCTGGAAGAATAACTGATCAAAATCTATGTAAAATTGTTGGGTGGAGACTCGGGTATCCTACCAGTTGATGATCTTTTCAAAAAAATACAAGAATCAATTCAACATCAACCAACTCACCGATTTGGCATGGAAATCATTAACAGGTTTGTAAAGATTGAACATTCTTTGGAGACCCTGAGAAAACTCAACAAAATATTAAGAAAGCTCCCTGGCGATGCCAGTGACACTCATGATACATATGAAGTCCTGAGTGATCATTCCACCACACCTGATGAGAATGAGATGCAAGGTATAATCTAGAAATTCCAAGAGTTTCGGAACAAACAGGCTCTGTTGGAAGGAGAGAAAGATGAGGAAGAGAAATATGAGGATTTAGACTAAGTCACGATGCAACATGTCATTTCAATCTTTAAATTGACATGTATTTTTCGTTTCTGTTTCGTCACATGGGAAGTAAATTTTGACTTGGTCTCCTGCATGAGAGTCAAGTGAAATAGGACTCTTGTTAAAACACCTTTTTTCTAGGATTTATCCTATTTTCTCTCTGATCTTTTTATTATAAATAAGGGATGCTCATGCATTCCAAAGGGGTTGAGATTTTTGGAATATTGAGAACCTTTGTGCAGAAGAAGAACTTTGTATTTTCTTTCAATCATTCAAAGAATAGAAATCGATGTCATTTTTACAAAATTTGTGTTGTGAGATTCATCTCTCTTAAGATATTGCTCTTATGTTCAGGATCTTAAGTTGTTCTCGGTTTAGTGTTCTCAATCATTTTAAATTGTTTCAAACATTACATTACATTTGTTATCTAGAACTCGTATGATTATTTCATGATTTGTGTTTTCTCGAAAGAAAGTACGTTCCCGTTATTTCATTTCCGTGATGTGTTCATTCTAATCCATTTTACTTCCAAAGCAGCAATATTTCCAGTTATTGTGGATGTGTCTTTCAGGATTCTATCCTAAACTCAATGGTTAGATTAGTGTGAATATTGTACACATTATTTCTATTGTGTTTTAGATTAGTAATAAACAAGAATCCTCACCTGTCTTTGAGGAGGGATTTAATCCCATGTACTGTGGTTGAACTTCATATTTCATCTTGAAAAAATATCTAACCAACAAATTTTGGTGACTCCACTGGGGAATATGGATTAATAGTATAAATTTTATCCTTTTGGTGTCTGGCGACTCCATATTTTCCTTATTTTCAACAAGATCTCTTTCCTAGTTCTGTTGACACTAAAATTTTCCTCCGTAATTTCTATTTCATTAATGTATGTATTAGGAATAGGATGTTGTTAAGTATAATTAGTAGTAGCATCTGATAGAAGATAACAACGCTACTAGTACGACGCCGCCAATAATGTAGAGTACAGTTTTAGTCAAAGTACAATAGGAATGTTGTAAAAAGTAAATATTTGTCGTAAGGGGTCCAGTAATGTTAAAATGTCAAAGTTGGGTTAAGCAGAGAAGTAGGGTCTACATGATTAGGAATTAGAAATATTATATTGGTAATAAGGACAATGAGTGAGGTCATAAATATTTTGTGTATTTTATTTGTAAAAAGTCTAAAAATGTGGAACCCATGTGAAATGATAAGGTTTATCTTATCTTAAAAGATAAGCTTACATGTACAGATAAGAGTTAAGGTATGGAATATGATTCGTCATATTGGATTTCTTATCCTATCTTAGAGATAAGATGGATAAGCCTGGAAGTTCTATAAATAAAGAGGCCACCCCTCTCATTTAGCATAGAAGGAAGTAGTGATAAATATTGTATGAAGTGTGTAAAGGAAGCCATCAGTTTAAAGGTGTGTTGAAGAAGCCATTAAGAGGTGTAATTGTAAAGTTTCTCCCATAGTATCGGTGGAAGGCAAGTGAAGTCAATAACACTTGAAGTACCTCATGGGTGAGATTGTAACAATTTCATGTTAATATTATAATTTACTTTGATATTTTAGATTTGTCATCATTCTATCTTATCATAGTCGATGGTATTCTTGTGTTATGTTTGTTGTTTTGTTTCCAGATTACATCCACCAAACTAAAGGCTGTGCATTAGTAAATAATCATAGCACAAGGAGTTCCCGGTGAAGAATTATCATAGTGCCGGATTGGTGATGACATTTTGGTTCCGTTGCCGGAACCATTCCTCGTTGGTGGATTTTCTGGAGAGATATTCCCACTTAGTCAAAAATCAATTCGAGGGTAACCTTATTTTTACTGTGCATAGTAGCTACCATGGTAAAGTCATTTTTACCGTGAATAGTAGTTACCATGGTAAAGTCATTTTTGCTGTGAATAGTATTTATCACAGTAAAGTCACTTTTTACCGTGAATAGTATTTACCGCAGTAACTTCACTTTTTATTGTGAATAGTGTTTACCACAGTAAAGTCAGTTTTTATAGCAGTAAGTCAAGTTTTACCATAGTTACCTTGGTCATTTCTATTTTACTGTAGAAAGGTGTAAAGTCACTTTCTATTACAGTGATTCCAATTATTTGTGCACATAAGTCTGGTTGATTTTACTTGTGGGTTGGTATTTTACGGTGGTTACTTTTGAAAATGGGAAGATTCCTGTTTTTTCAGCCCAATCTAATGAAGATGCTTCCTCTTTCATTCAAGATTTTAAATGATCTTGTATTTGTAATGGCCTCATAAGAAGGGAACAATGGACTGAATTTTTTCCTACCTTTTTGGATGGTTCAACACTTAGGTGGTTTGAAACACTAGGTGATAATGTGAAAAATTCATGGGATTTATTAACTGAAAGTTTTCCTGAAGAATTTGGTGAACAACAGAAATATGCAGATCTCATGATCGAGATCACAAAGCTATCCCAAGGATAGAAGGAGAAGATAAGGGATTATCATGCTCGTGTTCTAGAGCTAAGGAGGAAGCTCGATGCCCAGATCCGGAAGGAAGGGTTAGCGGATGGGTTAATGAATGGCGTGGATAATCTCCTATGTAAGAACTTCATTCTTGTGATGAAGCCAGAGATCAGACAACGAGTGAAGTATGACCGCCTAGCTACCATTGAACAAGCAAAGGAGATTGCAAGAAGGTAAGAAGAAAGCATGGAAGAGGAGCCCAAAGAAATTGTTGCTAAAGTAGAGCCTACACCAGCATCTTTGGTGCAGAATCCACAACCACTCCCGGTGAGCACAAATATTTCTCCTAGTACATCTACTGAGTATGAAGATCTGCTCAAAAAGATGGGTCAGTTAACTATTAATCTTCTTAAAGGAAAATAATTTAGTTCTCAGGGAGGAGATAGAGGTCCAAAAAGAAATATTTTTGAAGTTGTATGTTATGGTTGTTATAAAAAGGGTCATTATAAGTATAATTGTCTAGATAGAGCTTCTACATCTGGTAAAGGAGATAATGATAAAGGAAAAGCACCTGTGAATTCTTTTGATGTAGTAGATAAGAGTAGAAATAATGAAGTAGATGTGTTTGTAACAAAAAAAAAAGGAAAAAAAGATAATTAAGATGGAAATGATCCTAAGAAGATGAAAGGAGAAACTAGTAAGAAACATAGGAGAAGAAAGTTGGGTGTGCAGGATTTTTTGATTTCACAGGGGCAAGGACCATACTCCATCTTGGAAGATCTGTCCAAAAGGCCTGCAAATATTACATATGGTCAACTCTTGGCTATGTCCTCTGAGAAGAGGTGGGAGCTGCGAAGTGGACTCAATGCTCGACGAAGGAAGGAGGTTGATGTTCTTGTTTTTGAGGCAGAGGCAGATCCCTATGCTCCACAGGCTGAGGTATTATGTAATGGTATTTCAATTCATAATGTCTTAGTTGATGGAGGTGCTGCAGTTAATGTAATGACCGAATCTGTAATGAATATGTTGGGTTTAAAAATTGATCACCCTTCAACACTTATGTTAAGGTCATTAAATAAGGGAAAAACTAAACCAGAAGGTGTAGTTTCAAATGTGGCAATAACTGTTATGGGTGTTGTATGTGTGGTAGACTTTCAGGTGATGAAAAATGGTACTGTTGCGTACCCAATGTTTCTGGGAAGACCATGGCTAAGGAGAGTTCATGCAAGAAACTATTGGAAGGAAGGTTTCATGACACTTGGACGTGGTAGAGAGAGGGTGAAGATAAACGTGATCCCTTGGCATCATAAAGCAGAACCTGTAGATTCAAGTGATGAAATTGATGATTGCACATCCTCTGATTACTCTAGTACCAGTGAAGTGGACACTGAAGATGAAGAAAGTGAGGTTGATGTTTCAGTCATGGATATCTTTCCAGTCACACCGACTCATGACCCCATAAAATTATCTGAATAAGAAGTTGATGATCGTCTCCAAAAAATAAAGATTGGTGATGTTGTGATGGAGAGTGAGAAGGAATCCTACCTCCAGCTCTTTCGAAGGTACATACACATATTCACTTTTGATTACAAATAACTCCGTCAAGTAAGTTAGGTAGAACATTCTATTGAGCTGGTAGATGGTGCTAAGCCCATAAAGTAAATGCCATATAGAATGAATCATAATTTTTCCAAGACTATAAAAGAAGAAATAGATAAGTTGCTTGATGCAGGATTCATATTTGCTATGGAGAATTCAGAATGGGTTTCTCCCATTGTGATCTCAATAAAAAAGAATGGGAAGCTACACATTTGTGTTGATTACAGGAAGCTTAATAAGGCAACAAAGAAGGATCATTACCCTCTTCCATTTTCAGATCAGATCTTGGATGAAGTAGCTGGCCAAGAGTGCTATAGTTTTGTTGATGGATATAGTGGCTAAAACCAAGTTCGTATAGCAGAGAAAGATCAGCTAAAGACCATGTTCACCACTCCTTGGGGAACGTTTGCTTATAGAGTTATGCCTTTTGGGTTGTGTAATGCTCCAACAACATTCCATCGTTTGATGAATAGGGTGTTCGAACCCTACATTGGGAACTTCATCAGAGTATTTATGGATGATTTTTGCATCTATGGGAGCAAGTTGGACCACCTGCACCAGATGGATACAACATTTCAAAGGTTAGATGAAGCACAAGCCTCACTAAACCCTACAAAGTGTGTCTTTGGATGTTCTAAAGGCGTTTTGTTAGGGCATGTTGTATCCAGAGATGGTATTGGTACTGATCCTGATAAAGTTTCAAAAATCAAATAGTTACCATTTCCTATGAATAGAAGTAAGTTGAGATCATTTTTAGGCCATGTGGATTACTATAGAAGGTTCATCAGAAATTTCTCAAAGATTACATAGCCACTAACCCAGTTCTTGAAGAAGGATGTTACTTATGAACCAGGAAATAAAGCACATGAAGCTTTTGAATAACTGAAGGAATCCCTGGTGTCTTCACCTATTCTAAAGAATCCAGATTAGATCAATTCATTCATTGTGTACATTGATGCCTCAGATGCAGCACTAGGAAGTACTCTGAGCCAAAAGGATGAAAATAGGAATGAAAATCCAGTTTACTTTGGGAGCAGACAAATGAGTAGTGCTGAGGTAAATTATACTATAACTGAAAAAGAGGCTCTGGCTATCATTTTCGTTGTAAATAAGTTTAGGAATTACTTGCTAGGGAAAAAATTTCTAGTTGTAACAGATCATCAGGCTCTAAAATATATTGTAAATAAGCCTAACCCGTTAGGGAGGATAGCAAGATGGATAATTTTGCTACAAGAATTTGAACTTGATATTATAGATAGGCCAGGAAAGAAGCATGTCAATGCAGATGCACTCTCTCGAGCCTATGATGGTTTATGATCATCTTGTGATGATGATGATTTCCCTGATGCAGCATTGTTATCCCTTGACACAATCCCTAGTGAATACATAGATATTTGGAATTATCTGAATGAATTCAAGTTTCCTGATGGTGCCAATGCAAAGACTAAGAGAAAGATTACTCAAGCCAGTCGTCCATATTCTATTCTGCATGGAGTATTATTTCAAATAGGACCTGATGGCTAGTACAAGAGGGCAGTTGGACGTGATTAAGGGAAGGATCTGCTAGAAGAATTCCACAATGGTACATGTGGAGGGCACTTCTCTGGACAACTTACAACAAAAAGGATCTTGGATGCAGGTTATCACTGGCTCACTCTTTTTAAAGATTGTTATAATTATTGTAAGACATGTGATATTTGTCAAACATATGGTAACCGTAAGACTTCATCAGCTCCATTATGCCCTATTCTTCCACTTGGTCCCTTTGAAAAGTGGGGAATAGACATTGTAGGTCCACTTCCAACTACCTCACACCAAAATAAGTATATTGTAGTTGCCACAGATTATTTAACCAAGTGGGTTGAAGCTAGGCCATTGAAAACAACTTCCATAGATGAAGTGGCAAGGTTCATATATGAACGCATTGTCACCAGATTTGGTTGTCCATTAGAAATTGTAACAGATCAAGGAATCCACTTCATTAATGAGGTGGTAGAAGCCCTAGTCAATAAGTTTTCTATTAAGCATAGGAAGGCAACAACATACAAGCCAAGCACAAATGGACAGGTGGAACGAACAAATTTTGTGTTGTGTCAAATTCTAGCAAAAGATGCAGCCTTGCAGGTACATAAATGGGATAAAAGGATTCATGCAGCATTGTGGGCATATAGGGCAACATCAAAGTCAGCAACAGGATACTACCCATTTCAGTTGGCTTATGGAATTGATCCAGTTCTTCCTATTGAGTTTGATATTCCCATGGTCAAAATAATGGAAAATGAAAGAATGGATGAAAGTGATTCAGTAAAAGAAAGGCTGGTACATATTCATTTGATAGAGGAAATGAGGGAAACAACTAAGGATACAAGCTATAAGAATTAAATTAAGCAGAAGGAATACTTTGATCAAAAGATCCGGTGGTCTCCATTTCATGTGAATGACTTGGTTCTAGTATATGATTCCAGATACCAAAAAAGAAGACAGAGAAAATTTCTTCCAAAATGGATGGGGCCCTACAAAATAGCAGTTGTGCATGAAAATGGTACGTACTGACTGGAAGAATTGGATGGCACTCCCATTATGAAATGGGTCAACCATGACAAGTTGAAGATTTTCCAAGCACCAGAATAGTCTACTTCGAGGACGGAGTAGAAGCTAGGAAGGGGGAAGATGTCGACACTAAAATTTTCCTCCGTAATTTCTATTTCATTAATGTATGTATTAGGAATAGGATATTGTTAAGTATAATTAGTAGTAGCATCTGATAGAAGATAACGGCGCTGCTAGTACGACGCCGCCAATAATGTAGAGTACGGTAATAGTCAAAGTACAATAGGAATATTGTAAAAAGTAAATATTTGTCATAAGGGGTCCAGTAATGTTAAAATGTCAAAGTTGGGGTAAGTAGAGAAGTAGGGTCTACATGATTAGGAATTAGAAATATTATATTGGTAATAAGGACAAAGAGTGAGGTCATAAATATTTTTTGTATTTTATTTGTAAAAAGTCTAAAAATGTGGAACCCATGTGAAATGATAAGGTTTATCTTATCTTAAAAGATAAGATTACATGTACAGATAAGAGTTAAGGTATGGAATATGATTCGTCAGAGTGGATTTCTTATCCTATATTAGAGATAAGATGGATAAGCTTGGAATTTATATAAATAAAGAGGCCACCCCCCTCATTTAGCATAGAAGGAAGTAGTGAGAAATATTTTATGAAGTGTGTAAAGGAAGCCATCAGTTTAAAGGTGTGTTGAAGAATCCATTAAGAGGTGTAATTGTAAAGTTTCTCCCATAGTATCGGTGGAAGGCAAGTGAAGTGAATAACACTTGAAGTACCTCATCGGTGAGATTGTAACAATTTCATGTTAATATTATAATTTACTTTGATATTTCAGATTTGTCATCATTCCGTCTTATCATAGTCGATGGTATTCTTGTGTTATGTTTGTTGTTTTGTTTCCAGATTACATCCACCAAACTAAAGGATGTGCATTAGTAAATAATCATAGCACGAGGAGTTTCCGGTGAAGAATTATCATAGTGCTGGATTGGTGATGACAGTTTAAGTTTGCCGGAAAGATCGTGACTCGGTTGCGCCAAGCCTAGGGTGAAATTGATCCATTCTTTGATTTGCTGCAACAGTATAATTTCAGTCTTTCCCCCAACAGCGTTATTTCTAATCGAATAAGAAGTTCTTCGCCTATTCAGAGAAACCAGATCCCTATAGAATGAGAAGTTTCTGCAACTTGTCGTGCGTTATTATTTTCCGAAACTCAGATCCCTATATGCACTCTTTTCAGAAGGATTGTAGCACAACTGTGCCCTGGGGCACAGCTATTGGTCCTCTTTCTTTAACTCCACCATTACATGAGTTACCACATGGATAACATAAGAACATTCCCAAGTTCAATGGCAATGGGAAGCAACATCCTGATGAACACATTGCATCTTTCTTTGTAGCATGCGATGTCCTTGGAGTAGCTTACGAATATGTCTCCATTTGACTCTTCATTGAAACATTGCACGGTGCAACAGCCGAGTGGTTTTACCACCTTCTAAATGCATTCATCACAAACTAAGATACCATAAGAACCATATTCGAAGCATGATTCAAACCGAATTAATATTCTCATGGTTTGTTATCACAACTTACCCATATGAAAAAGGAATCTCACAAACCCATGCGGGACTTCGTGGAAAAGTTCAACAAGCTGATCAGAAAGTTCCCAGAACTAGCTGTACCTACTCTGAAAAATAAAAAATGCTTCTTCATTAATGCTCAGCCCTCTAATGTGAGCTTCCTATTAATAAGGTCAACTATCCCTGATTTGGCTACCGCTTAGTCAACGGCTATTGAAATAAAGGATGATCTCATTCTGGTAGGAAGAATTAGGAAAGATGCATCCAAGCCTAAAAATCATGGTTCTTCTCAAGGTAATACTGATCCTATGATTCAAAAGATGGCTAATGATTTGATTTCTTTGAAAAATAAAATGTTCCAGCAGGTGAGCAATGTTCCGTATCGAGATATCCCTAGACGGAATTTCAATAACGTCAATGGTGCACCTACAAGAGACAGGCCACAGTTAACTCCTGCTCAAAAGAGGCTGGAAATCGAATCTCCTCCTATTAATGCAGCAGTAGAGATAGTTGAAGAGGAGGAAGAACCAGAAGAATAATATTCTTCTAAAGATTTTGAAGCTTCAAGATACGCTGATGAGTCTTTTGACGATTCGGTTGGCGACTCCAGTATTGAGTATTTGGAATACGAGGAAGATGAATGTGAACCGGATGGTCAGTCATTTGTTGTATTCACTTGATCCCAATCTCATAATACAAGAAAACCTCGTAAAAGCTCTAAGGAGAAGAACAAGGAAGCTCCCATAGCCATAGTTAAGAGAGGTACTCCTATCTCAGCACAAACTAAAAGAGAAGTGACCAAAAAGGTAACAACTTCCCCTCATTCTCCTTCTCCCAAGGCTTGTACCTCAACTCAATCTCATGTGATTAGAACCGAACCTACTATCAATCCTTCATATACGGATTTTGACATTATCGACCATGCAAAAAGAACCAAGATCCAAATGTCAGAAGCAGAATACCTTAAGTCAAATCGTGAACAGTTTGAAAAACTCGCCAAATTCATTAGAAGCAAAGCTGTTGTTCCCCCACCTTCAAAATGTCTTTTGCCAAGTCCTACTCAATCCTCACCTTAGAACAATCTGACCTCTGCTTCTTCTTCAGGAAATATTGAACCATTTGATTTTTCTTTACTTATAAATGGGTTTAAACTCAGCAATTGCATCATCGAATCAGGGGCCTCCGACAATGTTCTGCCCATAAAAGTAGCCCATTACCTTGGGCTTACTTTGACTAAGTCATATGGAAGGTGTTACTCTATGGAAACCAAGAAAGTTCCCTTGATTTGTCAAATCAAAGATGCACAATTTGCATTCGTTGCCTTCCCAGAGAAGAGAGTGAAAATGACCATTCTAGTTGCTGACATTCCTGCAACTTAAGGTATCCTCTTGGGTAGAGGTTTTTGTAAAGACGTTGGAGGAGAGATTAATATGGATTGGACCAAGGCCAAAATTCCAGTCAATGGGGTTTATTGTGTTCTCCATCTTGAGCCTCAAGCAAAGTATTTAGTAACTAAATCAGATGACCCTAAGGCTCAAATCCTTTTCAAAGATGCTAGTTTTTGAAATTAATTCATGACATCAGAGGTACCAGCTATAGATGTCAAGGAAGAAGATTCTAATGCTATTTGGACCCTCAAATTCGATGGTAGCTGTTTAACCACTGGATCAGGCACTGGTGTAGTTCTTATATCTCCTGATTCTGAGATATTTCCCTCCACCTTCAAGTTGCAGTTTGATAATACTAATAACACGACTGAATATGAAGCTTTGTTATTAGAATTAAAAAATGGCTAGAAAAAAGGGAATTAAAAATCTCAAGGTTCAAGGAGACGCAGAGCTGATTGTAAACTAGGTCAAAGGGATCTATCAAGTGAAAAATGATCACCTGAGACATTACAGGAACAAAGTTTGGGATAATATAGAATGCTTTGATGCATTCTCCATCAAATCAGTTTTGAGAGATTATAACGACAAGGCTGATTCTTTAGCTGTGTCTACGCCTCTCCTTCTCCCTCATCCCCAGTTTAGACAAGATACATACACCATTGAGGTTGTGTATCATCCCAGTATCCTGGATAATGCGGATCATTGGCAAGTGTTCAACGATGATCAACAGGTGTTGTCTTTTCTAGAAAAAATTCACAATTTTAGTGAGCTATACATTGAAGGTTCAGAATCAGCTTTCCATGAATCTATTTTAGATCCATATCAAGAGGTTGATGGTGAGTTTATTTAGCTTAAAGGAAAAAATATTCCCAAAGGGTTGGTTTCTCTGGAAGGTTTGTTTGACAAGCATGACCATTTCATTCAAAACAAAAGACAAATTGAAGGAGCTTCTTCTTCGGAAGTAGATCAATTCAATCTAGGTTTGTCTGAGCAACCTCAGATGGTGAATATTGGGAAATTTTGTTCCCCTGAAGAGAAAGGAAAATTCATTTCACTCCTAAAGAGATACATGGATGTCTTAGCATGGTCCTATGCAGATTTAAAATCCTTCAAGCCCAAAGATGTACAAAACAGTATTCCTTTGAAGCCTAATGTAAAAACCTACAGGCAGAAGCAGAGGCATTATAATCCTAAAATCTTAGGAACCATCCTTGCAAAAATCTAGAAGATGTTAGACGCTAGGATTATATTTCCAATCCACCATTCCACCTGGGTTGCTAACATCGTACCTGTCAGGAAGAAGAATGGCAAGATCTGGATTTGTGTTGATTTTAGGAACTTGAATCAATCTTCATTAAAAGACAACTACCCCTTGCCTATCATGGATCAGGTGTTACAAAAGGTTACAGGATCAGAGATTTTATCCATGCTCAACGTATTTTCAAGATATAATCAGGTTGAGGTAGCTGCCGAAGATCAGAAAAAAATGACATTCACAACCCCATGGGGGACCTTTGCTTACAGGAGGATACCTTTCGGATTGATCAACACCAGAGCTACCATTCAGAGAGCTATGGACTTAGCATTCAGAGATATGATGGGAAAATTCATAGTGGTATATTTGGATGACTTGACTATTTTCTCTAAAAAATGGAGTGATCATTATGATCATCTAGAACAAGTACTCTTGAGATGCCGGTGTCACGGGATTTCATTAAATCCCAAAAATTCCATGTTTGGAGTGACCAAAGGAAAGTTGTTGGGTCATATTGTGACTAAAGAAGGAACCAAGATCGACCCAGAAAGGGTGAAGGTCATTCAAAGTCTTACCCTACCCACAAGTAAAATTGGAGTTCATTCCTTCTTCGGAAAGGTCAATTTCCTAAAAAGGTTCGTACCTAATTTCACTGATAGAACCAAGGATATCCTTGGGATGATGAAAGGAAAAATTCCATTTCGATGGAGTACAGAAGGGAATCTTGCATTTGATGAAGTCAAAAGGGAAATTGTTTGTGCTCCTATCCTAGTATGTCCAGATTTCAAAAAAGATTTCATCATGTACAACTACGCCTCCACACAGACAGTGTCGACCATCGTGATGCAGGAGAACAGAGAGGGCATCGAAGCTCCCATCACTTTCATGAGCTTCCCATTAAAGGAACATGAACTAAAAATGTCACAAATTGAAAAGCATGCTTATGTAGTGGTACGAGTGGTGAAACATCTCAAGTACTATGTACTGAACTCTCATACCCTCGTTCTTGTTCCCGACACCGTTGTTAAATCCATTTTGACTCAACAAGAGCTGGGTAGTCAACGAGGTAACTGGATAGCTAAAGTTCAGGAGTATGAATTTGAAATTAGAACTACCAAGTTGGTACGAGGAAGGGGCCTGTGCCAATTGATCATAGAAAATCATGCTGAAACAAAATGCGAAAGGACCGAAGATACTTCTTCAAAGTTGCCTATGGTGCTTTTGGTAAGAAAAACTGATGAATGGTACATAGATATCACTTTATTTCTGACTTATGGTGAATTCCCCACGCATTTAAGCCAAAAGGAGAAGAGGATAGTCAAGTTAAGATATACAAGATACCTCCTGTGGGATAACGGACTATATAAGAAAGGTATTGATGGTGTATTCCTGTGTTGTGTTGATAAGTCACAACAGGTAAAGTTACTAGAATCCTTCCATAGTCTAGCATGCGGAGGACATTGGTCATCCTCCGTAATAGCTTATAATATCTTATGGGCTAGGTACTATTGGCCCACTCTCTTTTGAGATTCAACAGAATGGGTATCCAAATGTGAAGCTTGTCAACATTTCATTGGTCATCCTAAGCTAGCAACTCTTCCCCTGAAGCTTGTAGTGATCGAAGAACCTTTTCGCTAGTGGGGAATTGATTTCATTGGAACGTTGAATCCTGCCTCTAGCGCCAGACATAATTATGTACTTACTACTACAAACTATTTTACCAAGTAGGTGGAAGTTGCACCACTCAAGTAGGCCACCTCAGAGGCCGTGTGTAAATTCCTTAAAGAAAATATAATTGTCAGATTCGGTGTGCCTCACAAGATTGTGGTTGATAACACCTCCAATTTCTCATCGCATGAGTTGACAGAATTCTGTTATGGATTCGACATCACCCTAGCTCACTCATCTGACTATTATCCCCAAGGAAATGGGCAAGTTGAATCCAACAACAAGAACCTGGTTACCATAATTAGAAAGCTAGTAGATGAAAACCAGAGGACATGGCACAAAGCATTGTATGATGCATTATGGGTGGATCGAATTACCCAAAAGTGAGCTATAGGAATGTCCCCTTTCCAAGTACTATATGGGATTGATGCTGAGATTCCTATCTCAGTAGAGTTGCCAGCCTTATAGTTGGCCAAAGTAGTCGAAGATGTGACTTTTCAAGATTCTATTGAAAAAAGGGTTATGTACCTAGCCAGGCTAGAAGAGGAACAAAGCAAGGTGGTTGATCACATTACGGATCATCAGAGAAAAGTAAAGAATTTTTTTGACAAGAAATAAAGGCAACGTAATTTCCAAATTGGATATCTGGTGCTGCTTTGGGATAAGAGAAGGGAGAATAAAGGAATGCACAGAAAGTTTGATTCTTTTTGGAAAGGACCTTTTAAGATTCAACAGCTGAATGGTGAAACTAGTTTTTGTCTATCATATCGTGATGGAGAGTCACTCCCCTTACCTTTCAGTGGCCAACATCTGAAGTTGTTCCATCATTAATGCGAGATGTTCTCTTGCATTGTACATACTTTGTTTGCTTTTTTTCTTCTTTCTTTCTTTGTTTTGTTTCCAGTTTTCTTCTTTTCTAACTCTGTAGCCCAATGGATAAAGCTAGAGATTATGAGTTCTCTTCCTTCGATGTTACAAAGAAAGTCCCCAACTGGAGCCAGTTGTTATCCCATTTTTGTGTTTACACCAAAATTTTAGTGATAACCCTAGGAAATTTTTGAGCTAGTCTCCTAAGAATGCCCTTTTAGAGAGATAATCAGGTTTTCAAGTTTACAGAGCATCGGAACATGCCTTAGCTAAAACATGCTTCATGTCGTATGTTTTCTGACTCCCACAACCTGATTTGTTCCTTTGTATTGGGTTTCTGGAACCCTCAAGCATCATGATTCGTGTTGCATGCTTCCCACAACTCGAAACCCAAATTGATATGAAATCCTTTGTGTCTGGTTTCTGGACATCCCGAACATACTGACATGGCATTAATGCCGAGTTGTTGGGTAGTTGACACATGTGTCAACTGAAGTGTATTAAATGCAAATTTTTTTATAAATACTCAAATTTCCATGTCATTTTTACCAGACGTACTTTTTACCTCGTGGATATTTGTGCATGCGTCTTCGACCTCGAAACCTGATTTGCCGTCATGCTCAATTGCGTTGCTCATTTTTTATCATTTTTCGATCTGATTGAAGGTATTTCCCTTTGTTCTTTGTTTGTAAAATTTGTGGAAGAATTATGTGATGATCTTTCTAAATCCCTCTTTTCTTTCTTGTTAGGGTTTAGGGTTTTGGGTTTTGATTATTTATTCCTTTTTTGGGTTGTGTTCCAGTCAAGTTTGTGTTTTAGGGTTCACCCATGGAATGCTTACTTATTTTTATTCCTTAGAATATGCCATTGTAATTAAAATAGAATAATGTATCAAGAATCATATAAATGGAGAGAACATTACATATTTTGACCTGAAAAAAACCCAATTCCCTCTTTTCGGGTTTCGTAGGGTGTTTTGCAGTTTCCAAAACCCGTAGTCTAATTGGGAAATCCAAGGTTTTGGACACTCCAAAATATTCGGTATCCTCTAAAGTGTCGGACACTCCAAAATCTACGGCATCCTCTAAAGTGTTGGACACTCAAAAATCTCCGACATCCTCTAAAGTGTTGGATACTTAAAACCTCCTGGCATCCTCCAAGTGTAGTGGAATTTCCAACCCTCCCAGCCTCTAACAAGTGTGCGGGTTTTTTGAGCCCTCTGACATCCTCCAAGTGCTGCAAGTATCTCATACCTTCTAACATGTTCAACTGATTTTCGAGACTTTCTAAGTGTTCGACGCCTTCTATTCTTTGATACTCTCTGTATTGTTTTAGGCCTCTAGGATTGTTGAGCAGGTCCTCAAACCTAAAGTGTCTAAATCAGAAGCAATCAGTTCACTCCTCCTTTGAAATTCCTCATGTTGGATCTTGGCTCATCACAGGATAAGACGGTAAAATTAGGGAGGATGAAGTACAAATGTAGGAAGGTGGAGTCTCCTTCCTACATTGATTGTAATTATGACATCTAGGATACAGAACTCGGAAACATAGATATGGAAGATTTCTGGAATAGAGTCAAGAGTTCTTCCCAAACCCCATGGATGAAATCAATAGTTGGCAATGGTCTCCCTCTTGCAGTAGGTTTCCCTATGTCTGCTTAGTTCCTGAGTTCATCTTATCCTATGCTTCAAATTATGACTCTGCTTCTTGTTTTTTGAAAAATGAGGTGGGAGAGGTCATAATCAAGTTAGACGGAGGTTACTTTGATGACCTTCTCAAGCTGCCTAACTTGGAGGAGTATGAGGACATAGATCTCAAGTCAGCCCAAAAATCTTGGGACAATGATCAAGAGGACTGTATCAAATACGTGAATAAGAAGTTCCTAATCAAAGCCAAGGTGACTGTTTCTAGGTTTGCAAGACTTGTTCCTAGAAGTGATTTCATTCAGGAAATCAATGATATCATTACTTTGCTAAGCCAGGTTTTTAGGTTCCCCGAATCAAATGTTTTCCAAGGATGGATGTACCAATTCATGTTCATCATTAAGAAGAATCAATAGGGGATTGATTGGGGTAGCCTTATCAGTAACGAGATAGATTCTCAGATGACAATAGTCCTTGTCTACTGGAAATTTTTATATGTCCTCGTATGTCACCTATGTAGCAACCGACATGAGGAATTATCTCATATTAGACACAAAGGGGAACAAGACAGTAGAACATATTTATCAGTATTTTCCTCAGTTAACAAGAAAAGGGTCCAAAGACCAATTTAGAAGGGTAAATGATGCCTTCTTTTACAAGAACATATACAGGTTAAACCCCCAACTGAGGAAAAAAGGGTATCTGATGAGGCATGGGCTAAAGTTTTGAAATGGGGTTGTGTCTTCTTACAATTCAAGAAGTTCACATACCTTCAGGTGGTCATGTACCCAGGTGATCCTTTCCATTTGCCCAGATATCCAGGAGACAAACTAATCTTGATGGAGTTGGTCAGGAAATTGTTGGATTTTCACAAGTTCTAATAGAGTAATCCAAGACACTGTAGAAGTCTATCAATCTTTGGAGAATATACAGAATGATGGAGAAAATATGGATGATGATTTTTTCTTCAGAGATTAGGCACCTTGGGTTGACTTTCGAAGCTCTCCAGGTGCTGAAGCAAATCCCATCACACATCTTGGTCGAAGAGGGTGTCATCCCACACGTGGATAAGCATTTCCAGCTGACCAAAGCAATCAGATTCAGAATAAATATTCTCAACGAAGCTTGCAGAAAATTAAGAGAATCAAGAGATCAATTGATTGATGGCAAGAGAGACCTGGAAGAAGAATTGATCAAAATCTGTGTAAAATTGTTAGGTGGACACTTGGATATCCTACCAGTTGATGATCTTTTCAAATAAATTCAAGAATCAATTCAGCATGAACCAACTCATGGATTTGGCATTGAAATCATTGACAGGTTTGTAAAGATTTAACATTCTTTGGAGACCCTGAGAAAACTCAATAAAAGATTGAGAAAGCTCCCTAGCAATGCCAGTGACACTCATGAAACATGTGAAGTCCTGAGTGATTATTCCACCGCGCCTGATGAGAATGAGATGCAAGGTATAATCCGGAAATTCCAAGAGTTTCAGAACAAACAAGCTCTGTTGGAAGGAGAGAAAGATGAGGAAGAGAAAGACGAAGATTTAGACTAAGTCACGATGCAACATGTCATTTCAATATTGAAATTGACATGTCTTTTTCATTTCTGTTTCGTCACATGGGAAGTAAATTTTGACTTGGTCTCTTGCGTGAGAGTCAAGTGAAATAGGACTCTTGTTAAAACACCTTTTTTAGGATTTATCCTATATGCTCTTTTTATTATAAATAAGGGATGCTCATGCATTCCAAAGGGGTTGAGATTTTTGGAATATTGAGAACCTTTGTGCAGAAGAAGAACTTTGTTTTCTTTCAATCATTCAAAGAACAAAAATCGATGTCATTTTTACAAACTTTGTGTTGATAGATTCATCTCTCTGAAGATATTGCTCTTATGTTCAGGATCTTAAGTTGTTCTTGGTTTAGTGTTCTCAATCATTTTAAATTGTTTCAAACATTACATTACATTTTTTATCTAGAGCTCGTATGATTATTTTGTGATCTGTGTTTTCTCGAAAGAAAGTAAGTTCCTATTATTTCCTTTCCTTGATGTGTTCATTCTAATACATTTTACTTCCAAAGCATAAAATATTTCTAGTTATTGTGGATGTGGCTTTCAAGATTCTATCTTAACCCCAATGGTTAGATTAGTATGAATATTGTACACATTATTTATATTGTGTTTTAGATTAGTAATAATCAGGAAGCCTCACCTGTCTTTGAGGAGGGATTTAATCCCATGTACTGTGGTTGAACTTCATATTTTGTCTTAACAAAATATCCAACCGACATGTAGTAACTGAAAAAATTTAAATGTGGATTTTTATGGCAAATCCCTGGCGAATTTTTTTATTTAGAATTACCTCTTCCATCCATTTCCAGCTATAGTAGTTGTAATTCTGATTCATAATATAGAATTATGACACTTCATGTTTTAAGCTGGATTGGTAAATAAAATGAGACATCATAGTTGTTTTATCTTCATCATAGCATGTTTTACTGCTTCTTTGTATCACTTACTTGATTTAAATAATTCCTTTAAGCATGTAGTAGCTGAAAGTAGTATGATGAAAAGTTGTAAATGTCCATTTTACATGGCGAAGCCCTATCAAAATTTTCCTAGAATATTTTCTTCATTCCTTTCAACTGTAACCTTTCTTTTCTAGTTAACTTCAGATTTCAAAAATCTTATTCTTCTCCTTTAGCTGCAACTGAAAAGTGTTCTTCTATTTACCAATTTCTCTTCTACACTATAACTTCTTCCATTTCAGAAAAATTATTGAAACTTTGAGTTACATTCTTCCTTTTATTGCATACACCTATGACTTGTCTATTTTTCATTGGCTTGCAACATGTACCTGCACACTTAGGAAAACAGTTAGAAAATACTTAGGCTTTTTGGCCTCTCTTATGTCCATGTTTTCTTCTTTTCTTTTCTATTTATTCTTTATGAGTGAATAAAGCATACATGTAGTTTGTTCTTTAAGTATAATACATCTCCTGTTAGGAAAATATTCATATGCACAAATTAGGACAGTGTAGGAATATGAATTGATTTCTGAGCTCATAATTGACAGTTAACTTTTCTTCTTTTCAGGTAAAGTCACTTCTACAATGGAGATGAATAAGAAGCTAAAAATGGAGATGTTTTCAATCAAAGAAAGAAACCCCAAGGCAATGATGGGTTCAATCATATTCCTTTTATTTCTCTTTCATGCATGTGTAACTTTATTTTCAGTAGCTATAATTTACTTTTATATTACATCCCACGGCTTGTGTGGGAAACATTTGACCTAAGAATATTATTTATACCTCATATATCAAAAGAAGCTGAAGCAGAATCAATTTTCACTAAAGCATGTGCTAAAACAATAGAGTCTGTTACTAAAACTATTTCTTCTTTAACCATTATTGATATAATAAAATATCATATTGTTAATATCTCAATGTGGGATGCTCTAAGTATTCCAGGATAGCAAGAGTTTTTTTCTCATGAACTTGCAAAACTACAGATATCTTCAAAAACAACAGAAAAGGAAGTTTAGAAAAAAAATATGGTCATTGCAACAATGGAATAGGACTGCATTAAATAATTTAAATGGATGGTTCAAAAGGTCTTAAATGCTCATGATATCAAGAAACCACCACCATTTTATTTATCTCTAATTATTAGAGAGCGTATTGTTCATAACTGCATGGTTGATAGCGGTGCAAGTAGCATAGTTATGCCAAAAGTAATTGCAGAAAAGTTGGGTTTGTAGTATGAACCTACAGAGAAGAGTGTGACATAGCTTGATGGGACTGCAATGAATACAATTGGTGTAATCATAAATTTGTAGGTAACACTTCATGCTTTTCTGAATATTTACATTTTGCAAGATGTTATTGTTGTGGATTTACTTCCTTACTTTGCTATATGCTTATCTAGAGATTTCACGACAAAAATAACAGGTTATCTCTCTTCAGATTGGTCCTTTTGGTTATTCACTACAAATTATGAGACCAAAGTTACTATCAATTCTAAACCATTGGCTAGATTTCATATTGAGCCTCATGCTTCTAATGCATTAACTAATTATGCAACCTTAGACTAGTCTAATTTTGATAATACAACTCATGTTTTAGCACAAGATGGTGTTTCTAATCTATTTATGGATGAAAATACACATGAAGAACATGCTCATGATACTTTCAAATAAGGGTAATAACATTTGTTTGGTTTATATTGCCTGCATGAGGAAAAAAACACCAATTCCCTTCCTGTCCAAAACAAAAATATAGTAGAAGGGATTTGTAAGCTTCATTTTGATGGAGCTAAGAACAAGAAAGGACAAGGAGAAGGTTTGATTCTCACTTCCCCACCAATGAAAGGTATTTCTCAGCTCTGAGTCTTCAATTTTCATGTACTTGCAATGTAGCTGGATACAAAACATTAATGCATGGATTACTTTGAGCCAGAAAGAGAGGTATTAGCATGTTATAGATTTTTGGTGATTCTAAGTTAGTCATCAATTAAGTAAGAAATTTCAATGTTTGTAAAAATCTATTAATGAAGTCTTATAGACATAGATTTTCAAGCTTAATGGAATATTTTGATGCTATTAATATCCATTCCATTCCAAGAACAGAAAACAAACATACAAATAGACTTGCAACAATTGATGCTAGTTCTGAAGTGCTGGAATAGATTTTAAAAAATGAGATTCAACCTCACATAAAACTGATTGCCAGGCCTTTTATACCTGATAATGATTTGAATTGAAAGGTTTTTTGAAAATGATCAAGAGATTTGGATTTTTTTGCAGCAAGAAGCTGAATTTTGTGTAGTAAATCAAGAGAAATTGCAGTACTTATATGGTGACTAGATTGTTAAATTGAAGACCAATAAACTACCTCAAGGTTTAGTCACATTGGAAGACATCTTTAGCACTGATGATCAGTTAAGGAAAGAAAAAACAAAGATGTCAACACATGTAGACAATTATGAAGAGATCTCAGTTAATGATGGGAAGAATTTAGTTCTTGGAAAGGTATGTTTCGTAGCTAAGAAACTTTCCTTTATCAATCTTTGTAAGGAATTTAAGAATGTTTTCACTTGGAAATACCAAGATCTGAAAGGGTTTGACCCATGTTTGGAAAAACATACTATTAAATTACTGCCAAATTCCAAGCCATTTTGGAAAAAGTAGAGGCCTATAAATCCCAAGATAGAACCTTTAATGAGGAAAGAGTTATCTAAGTTGATTGAATTAGGTATCATTTTTCCAGTTAAGCATTCAAGTTGGGTAGACAATCTTGTTCTGGTTCAGAAAAAAAATTTGGAGAAATCAGATTATGTGTGGATTTTAGATATCTTAATAAATCTTCACTAAAAGATCATTACCCACTGCCCAATATAGATCAGATTTTGAGAAATTTTTTTGGTTCTGATAGACTATCTCTTCTAGGTGGTTATAGTGGATACAATCAGATTCTATTCTGAGAAGAAGATAGGTACAAAACATATTTTACCACCAAGTGGGGTACTTATGCTTACAAAAGAATGCCTTTTGGCCTTTCAAATGTTGGTGTAATATTTTAACGTGCAAAGGACATGGATTTTCGTATCTTATTAAATAAATGCATACAGGTTTATTTGGATGATGTTACCCTATTTTCAAAAAAAAAATAGATGAAGATCTAATACATTTAAGGTAAACTTTTCAGTTATGTAGATAGTTTGGAATATCATTGAATCCCAAAAAATACATCTTTTCAATACATCAAGGTAAATTGCTTGGTCATATTATTTCTAATCAAAGTTTAACAATTGACCCTTTCAGAATTAAAGCCATATCACAGCTATCATTGCCTCATCACAAAAAGGCATTACAAAGCTTTCTGGGAAAATCACCTTTGTTAGAAGATTTGTTCTAGATTTTGCATAATTGGTTAAACTATTGAAAACTATGTTGAAGAAAGAGAAGAATTTCTCTTTGAAAAACGAAGGGAGAGAGGATTTTGAAGCAATTAAAACAACCATTTATCAAGATTCTACTCTTGTAAATCAAAATTTTTATAAAGATTTCACAATGTATGCACTTGCAAGAGCTGAAACAATTTCAGATATATTAACTCAGGTTAATGATGAAAATATTGAGCAGCCAATTGCTTTCTTTGGACAAAGTTTGCATGACTACAAAACAAGGTACATGTTTCTTGAAAAACATATAATTTTAGTAGTTAGAGGACCAAATAATTTTAAGTACATGCTTTCAAACAATAAAATACATGTTTTTGTTTCTCATCCAAGTGTAAAAGCTTTCTTATTAAATAAAGAATTGAATGAGAGGAGAGAAGGTTGGATAGCAAAGGTTATGGAATATGAAGTTGATATCCATGTTACAAAAATAGTTTCTGGAAAATGTTTATGTAAATACCTGATTGCTGATATGGAAAAACAACAGGCTGTAGAATCAAAAGATCCAGAACAACATGTTGAAGTTACATATCATTAATCAGATAACATGGTGCAACCAAAAAATCAACAACCTGAGTTTTTCAAGAAGTTCATGAATCAAGATGGACGACTAATTTAGTTAACTATCTATGGCTTGGCACGTATCTAGAAGGTGTGGGACATGAAAAAAACTAAGATATTTCAGGTTACAAGCTATACCTTATGTTTTTATTGATGGTGTGTTATTCAAAAAATATATAAATAGAATTTTACATCGATGTGTTGATTATGATAGAATTCAACAATTATTATCCTAATTCTCCATGAAGGATATGAAGGAGGTCATTTTTCACCATGTACCACAACCTTAAAAATTGTGAAAGCTAGTTACTATTGGCCTAGCATATTCAAAAACTGTTTCGAATGGATTAGAAAGTGTAAGAAATGTGCTTTCTTTTTTGGAAAGGAACGTTTAACCTCACTTCCCCTTCATCCTATTTCAGTGGATCAACCTTTCATGCAGTGGGGTATTGACTTTATTGGCATGATAAATCCACCTTCGTCATAAGGACACAAGTGGATTTTTACTTCTATAGATTACTTTACACACTGGAGTGAAGAAATAGCTTTGAAATATGCTAACGAAACTTTGATACTATATTTTTATGAAGGTATAGTTTGCATATTTGGTGTTCCAGAAACTATCATCTCAGATAATGCCTTAGCATTTCTCGGCGCAAAGTTAAAAAATTGGGCTGTCAAAACACAAAATTTATTTAAGTAGGTCACCTAATTATTACCCATAAGGTAATGGGTTGTCTGAAAGTACTAACAAAAATATTCTAAGGATCATCAAAAGAACACTCAAAGATAACCAGATATCTTGGCATCTAATGTTGAATTCAATACTTTGGGCTGACAGAGTAACTCCTAAAATATCAATTGGCAATTCATTATACAACCTTGTTTATGGAAGAGAAGTAAGAATGCCTATTTCAGTTGAGATACATGCATTAGATTTGTTACATTAGATGGAGCTAGTTGAGAATGAACCATTGCAGATTCATTATGTAGAATTGATGGAATTACAAGAGATGAGAGATCAAGCTCATATGAACATGGAAAAGAATTAGAAATAGATAAAGAAAACTTTTTATGCAAAGGCTAATTTCAGAACCTTCTATAAAGGAGACATTGTGTTGAAATGGGATGTTGATCGTGAAAATCTAGGAAACCACTAAAAATTTGACACACTCTGGAGTGGTCCTTATATGATTTCAGCCTCCAGAGAACATAATGTTTTTCACCTTTCAAGGTTGAATGGAGAGGAACTTCCCATTCATGTGAATGATATGTTTCTCAAACATTGTTATTGAAAATCCTATAATGTTTAGTTGGATTAGGATTTCCCTTTCAATAAGTTATTTGTGCACATTGTACGTTTTTCAATTCAATAAAAGTGTATTCGTGCACATGATTTGGTTTACTAGATCCTTCCCAGTTTTAGTTCATTTTGGAAGGGTTAGAACTTCGAGAAGGCATATTTTGGTTACATACTTTCAACTCCATTCCCAATGCACAGGTCTATAAGCTAGTAGGAAGTTTTCCCCATAGGATTGCCATAAATGTTGACAATTTTAAAACTCATGCAAAAATAGGCAACTCGAAACTTCATTATGATGGATGGCATTGGTGAAGTGACCCTAAGCTAGGGGAGATTCTTCTAGTTCAATAATTTTTCTATTGGATTAATTAAGGACTCCATGAAATTTTTAGCTATGTGTGTTATTACAAAACGCAACAGATCACCTAGTCGGCAATTTCATGATTATCTTCAGTGAAAGAACACAAAATCCCCGAAGGAAAGATGTGAAATCTTGATGAAGACTAAAAATACAAAATATATGAAGTGTTAAGTTTTGGAACAATAATCGTAGTTGTAGATCACATCAGTATCAAAGTTCATTACTAAGGATTATAGGTATTTTAAAGTTCTTTCCTTCATGATTAAATACATTCAATTATGTTATTGAGTTGTTTAATTCATTATACAATCCATATACAAAACTGAAATGCAGAAAGAAATACACAACTCAATTTCAGAATTCAATGTTTTATTCATAAGGAATTTCAAATGTTCCCACACAAGTCGTGGGATGTAACTCAAAAGTAAATTACAACTACTGAAGTAAGAGGTACATATACGTGAAAAAGAAAGTAAATGAGTATGAAATAACCATAATTTCCTTTGGTTTATTTCATTCTGGATAATGCATTTCTAGCTCCATCTTTGCTCCATCTTCATCCTCGCTTCTTAGCAAATGGCATTGTGCCTGAAAACAAGAAAAGAAAAATTGTCAATCACGAGCTCAGGGTTGATTCATATTCTTATACTATCCAATTTCGTGCAAGTGGATCTCCTAGCATCAGGAGGTATAAGCTACATGAATATCAAAGGCATAACTGATAAAAAAACTATTCTTTAGCAGCACACATTACTCATTCACTCAGAAATCAGGAGAGATAAAACTATGGAATAAAAGAGAGGCTAAAAAGCCTAATATTTTATAACTAGTTTATCTAAATGTGTAGATACAGGTAAGAAGAAAGAAATGATACATTCTATGACTTAAATATAAAAATACATTCATTTTAGTTCAGACTAAAGGCTGAATGTACAAATATGTGCTTGTACCAATCCATAGAAGAAATGCAGGTTTAGTGCTACATTTTCTAACAACTTGAATAAGAGAAGTTACAAATGAAACAAAATGGAAAAATGAATCTGAGAAAAATTTGACATGGCTTCTCCATATAGAATGGACATTTTACATCTTTCCATCATGCTATTTCAAGCTAGTACATGCTTAGATAAATCAAATAGTAATACAGAAAGGAGAAAAGGCATGGTATAGTCAAAGATATAGATTCAGACAAGTACACGTTACTTCATGTTACAATATCAAAAGAATGTAGCATTCAAATTTCCATTGTAAAGGAAGTAGCATAGTACAACAAAGAGTCCTCAAAGCCATGTAGGAAGGAGAGGCTATAGACCTCTACTCAACATTTAGAGATTACAATATAATTGATAAATCTTTAAAACATGTCCAGCTGAGCTCTATCCACAGTAAATTAAATATCCAACATTTTAGATGTAAAATTACAAATGGCATAAATGTTCACTACTTTTAAAGCTTCCATTGAAGGATGGGGTATGATGTAGTACAAAGAGAGTCTACAGTAAGCTCATATAGAAGATTCACAAAGGTGTGTCCAAGGCATTATTAAAAATTATCAACATAGCAATCTTGTTTTATGATACAATCATAAGCAATAACTCAGAAACTTGTATGCAAGATTTATACAAATTCTAAAGAAGTCAGCTAGCAGAAGAAATTTCATTTCAAAACATCAGTACTAGTCTCTAAGTTACCAATTTACATGAAATTTAGAGGACTAATACATGTGAACATGATTCTGCAAAGCCATCAATAATTAGAGTTAGAAAACACAATATTTTCTAGTTTTTAAGCTACATAATGTTTTTAAAATCAAAACAGAAGCCATGTAAAAGTTAAGATACAGCTAAACGTGCATAATATTTAGAACGAAATGGTATAATGGTCTAAGTAGTTAAGAAACTCACATTTTAGGGTGTATAATTAAGATGGGATTACTCAAAATTTATTGTTAGTGTAGAATCACAACACCCTTGAATGTCTACAACCTATTGGGTTGAGAATATTAGTGTGATAGCATAACATGAAGCATCTCTCAATGGGTGGGACTTTGAAATTGACAGAGCTCTCTGGATGAAGGCCGTTTCCTATTCCTCTGTTCAGGTGCACAAAAATAAATTACAAAGGATCTACTCAAGATCTACTCTATCTTACCAAGGGGACATGTTTGAGAAGATGCGAAGGAAACAAACCTAAGCTAATAAGGTGATGCACCAAAGGAATGTTAAACACTTGTTTTACAATTTTAACATAGACCATAGAAATGTAATACAACTAACATGCACATATAACCAAACTGAAATGAGAGATCAAAAGATAAAAATGAACACATGAGATGGTTGAGAATCATCCACAAACATATATTATTTCTCCAGAGTTGATACAGTACATTACAGTAGCCAAGAGGAAAAAACATTTGTATTACAACTTGAATGGGAGGTTTGGAAACTCCACAGATTCACTTGCAGATAAGGGAACAAGGGAGGGTGCAAAACAGAAATGTCCAACCATTTACAATGAGCCCAGTTCCTTATTTTATAGATGCCGCGAAGGGAGAAGAAGAAAAAAGGTGGGAAACTTGATTTTGGAGCTCATCTACAGGCCATCAATGCCCTTGCAAATTTTCCCACAATCTTTCGATTCAACTGCTCTATGTCTATTCAGTGTGTTGAAGAAGGAAGAACGGTGGATCAAATCAAATATGATCTAGTTTTTGGAGCAATCGGATCACATATTAATGGTGTGAAGAGAATTTCCCAAACCCACCTAACCTCGTCAATATTAAAGTTTCAGGCTCCCATGGCGTAGACAAGGTCGAGACCTTTCCAATGGTGCCAAATTTGTTGGATTTCAGGCACTAGATTGAAAGATATGTCCATTTGAATGTTTGAGTCGAGTCCGTATGAAATGGTGAAAACTAATTTAACAGAATGGGTCTGCGGGGACGAAACTCACTTTGTACCTTTTGGCACCAAAAATACAAAATGAAAAAAATGCCCCGCAACCCTGCAATTCATTTTTGTCAAAAAACCATACTCAGGCCCACTGGTCCACATTTTCCATTTGGGAAAATAGTCCTCCCTAGGCCCACCAGTCCATATGTAATTTAGGCCTGACATGTGGCTCCTTGGGTGTCAGCAGAGGTGTGGCTCATTTTTATACTTTATGCCTTTTGAGCCAAAATTTTTGAATTACCTCCCATGACTTGCCTTCCCGATTTGACTTGGAACATGGCCACGTGTAGAGCTGGTGCTAATTTGGGGACCACTTATAGATTTACCTTTTAAAGTTGCACCGAACAAACACACGGTGCCTTCCATGGATTTCAATATTCCCTTTGTGTTTTGGCTAAGTCCTTTTGTTTGGAGGGGCCATATGTCTGACCCAAGACACATGGAGACTTAGCGCTTGTCTGAGGAACCTGATTTTAGATTTACTTTTAAATATGTGCCAAGATAACACGTTATGCCTTCCACGAGTCTGCAATACTTAGCCAATTCGGTCCGATGCCTTTTTCAAACCCTAGACACGTGGAATCCCAGCGCTTGTTTGAGTCTCTGCTTTGGGATTTATCTTTGAAGTTACACTGAGTCGACACTTGGCACCTTCCGCTGAGTTGAAGACTTTTCAACGACTGGTGTGATTTTTGGGGAACTCTTGACACGTGGAGGCTCCGCGCTCACTTGAGGCTGGTACTTTGATTCGACCCTTGAAAGTGCGTTGTTGAGACACTTAGAAAATTCTGCTGTCTCTTCCATACTTAGCCAATTTGGCCCTGCTCGGAATCATTTGTGAAGCCCGAATACTTTGAACCTTTTCCCCATTTCTATCCTTTGAGCCTCTTGTTTCTTTGACATTATTTTCCTCCTTAGCTGACTCTGCTCCTCCATTTTTGAGCCCGCATGCAACCTGATCGTTAGATTTGAAATGTGGGCTCGTGCGATGGAAGAAAACCTTAGATTTCTTCCTGTGTAGGGTCGTGTTTGCTCAATCATCTCGGGAAAAAGTTGCGATGACATTTATTGCTTGAAAAGAATGACACAACCTACCTTAAAAATCCTTGTAATGGAAACCCTACAAAATAAGTCAGAGGCTCAAGTGAAGAAAGACTCAAAATAAATAAAATATTTGCCAAAGTTCTCAAATCCATAAAAATAGTAATTGAATACACAGGTCATCAAGAAAAATGGTATTAAACGGAGCTTAAAATATCATTGATGGCTAGTTCTATAGTCCACAAAATAGCTCATAAAAGCTAAAACCCCATGTTAGATTCATACCTCTCAAGGGTAAACACCAATTTAGCAGAAAATATAGCTTTAACTTCTAAATAAAGCTACAATCAACACAAATTTTATCGAAACAAGAAAATCAGAGCTTAATAAGATTCTGAATAGTGCCCAGGTTACAACAAATGAAGTTTTCAGATAAAGTAGGTAGTCAAAACAACAAATTCATGACCATCAACTTTCGAAGACAAAGTTCACCTTTTTCAGGGCATTAAAGGATCAAATTGTTTTCCAGGTCTCGTACTCAAAACATAGCTTTATGTAGGAAATCATAGCTCACAAGTGGAACAGATCTAGACTCACTTAATATTCGCAATTGATAAAATCCAAAATTTAATAGATAATCACACAAAATGTAGAATACCCACATCATAAAAAGTACTAATCTATAGAAATGGCGACAACCCAGAACACTATAGTGGTCATGTACAAGTTTGCATAGAATATCAATAGCTCAAACTAGAACAATCAAACTAAAACATAGAGGAAAACAAAGTTGATACTCCCATAGGATTCAATTTATCACCATTTAAACAGAACAAACAATTCAAAAGATCACACTATGAATAAGAGAAAAGTATAGATCCAGGTCAACAATATAAAAACCCATTAATAGGTATCAATAAATCAGGGTTGAATTGAAGTATCAAAGATAAAAATTTGCAACTTACCAGTTGAAATCAAAAATCGAAACCCTCAAGTGTGGAATGGAAGAAATATATCCATAGATTTTATTTTTGAGCTCGACCGAACCATAAATACAAAGAAATATAATGACTTCAAAGTATGAGTTACAAGTTACAGGTTAAAGAATGAAAATTTTCAAGTTTATAAAACCAAAAGATCACCTTTTTTTTGTTTTATGAAGACCACACAACAGAGTTCAAATGGGGTACCAAAGATCAAAATGGTGGCCATTTTCAGATCTAAACTGACCACTCATTGAACTCGCCAAAATCATTGAAGAACTTTCAATCTCAAAAACCACAAGAAATGAACTATAGACTGATAAAAACAACGACCATGAACAGATTCATCTAAAATATATCATTTTTAGAAGAAACGGAAGAGAGAACTTAAAATATTATAGATCCCCAAACCAAATGTTTCCAAAAAATACAATGAATAAAAACCCAAGATCATGCTCAGAAATATCGAACAGAGAGGTTCAAAACTCATTGATGATGACAATTGTAATAAAATACAACTCCATCGCATGAAATGACAGCCCACGAGCTCAAACCCATGAGATCAGAGAACCAAAAGGGAGAAAAATCGACAACTTAGAGCTCAAAATATTTTCCAATGGCCGCCATCGAAGGCAACATTTCCACAGAGCTTTGCTAGCTCGAAGAAGAGCTCATGAAAATGAAAAATAATTAGGGTTGTAATGATTTTACATCCTAACCCAAGTCTTGATTTCATTAGATTCAACCATGGTTAGAAAGTACAAATGTGTCAATGCTGTGAAGAAACTCTAATTAGGGTTGAGTTAATCCATCACCGACAAAACAAGGGTCAGATCACTGTGGAGAAGGGGACAATCCTCATTATTAAATGATCATTATATGCCTTGACGTTTTCTAAGGTCATAATCTTATGATATGCCGACAACTGATTGAACATAATGATTCCAAGGGTAATCTAATACCATGCAAGGGCCAAATTGACTTTCTAATGTCTCAAATCAAATAATTACCACTAAGGATCTAAATCAACTAAGACCAAGGAGTGGTCGGTTCAAAGAAATGGTTCACTTTATAATTGCATAGAAACCAAAACTCATGTAATATTTCCAAACCTTGTAAGAATTGAATTTTTGTAGGAAGGTTAAAACTCAAGTGGTCCCCACATAAAGGTGGCTAAGTAGAACTATTTTACCATGCACAATGAGAACAAAACAAATATCAACATTAGAGGTTGCAAGTAGATGGAGTACATGGGGAAAATATTAAAGTGCTAAATTTATCATAGAAAATAAGTCAAGTTACAGAGGTCACCTCATCAGCTAGAAGACAGAGATTGCATGCATTGGAGAAAAATTACTCATGAAGCAAAGCTTATTTTTAGCTAAAGTTATTTATCCAAATTTATTAAAATAGAATAGTCTACTGCAGTTTAACTTAGTTGTATTTTTGTAAACAAGGCTATTAATGCCTTAATGTATTAGCATGTTTATTTTATTTAAAGGATAAAAATATAATGCATGGGAGAGTATAGTTTTTAGTTTATTTTTAGGAAGGGTGGGAGGAATGATTTTTTCTATATAATGTGTGCATTGGAAAAGCATGGGAGAGGACGTTTTGGACACAAGAGTGCTGAAGAAAATGTTTTCCGGTTATTTCCCTTTGAATGAGAATATATTCTACCTTGCCAATAAATTGTAGTCTTGTGTATGTCTTATTAGTCGTTGTGAGTGTCAAATTCCCTGGTTAATCATCCTACCTTGTTGCAAATTTAGTAATTTCTACATGATATTATTGTGCATGTGTATCTTAACAATATTTTTGTGAATTTTCCCTCAATACATTAAGTGTCTAATTCTGTTGATAATTATTGGTTTGTGCATTTAGAATTCATTCTCAGATATTTGTGCATGTACTTAGTCAAATCCCTCAACAAGTTTGGTGTATCACCCTAGTTTTTAATTCATTTATAGTCATCTTTTTACCCTCAAAACCCCAAAAAAATAGTTTGGGATACATCAAGAAGGAACTGGCCTTGATACCAGAGACTCACCTTGATAATAGGTATACCCACAAACCTAAGGCGTTTCCATTGTATCTACAAAAGAGAGATATCTAGAGAAATATTAGAGCACCTACAGTCATCTCTTTATAGTCTATACTTTCGAGAGATATAATGAACCTTTGGAGTCCTAGAAACAATGAAATAAGAAGAAACTGTAAATTATGAAGGAATTTCTACCCTCGACTATACATTGTTATTTATTCATATATTTCGATTGAGAGCTTCAAATTAGATGGGAATAACTATGTTCGCTTCATATCTCTATTGACTACATTTTGCAATGAAGAAACATAATGAAATCTCTTGAGTAATAACGGAAATGTAGTTTACTCATTTAAAACACTCAACCACCTCACCTACCTGATTTAAATGCTCGAATGATGCCATGCTCTCTCTTGTGAATTCTCATGGATTTTTCTAAAGGAAAACATTATTTTGTCTCAAATAGTTAATGACACCAAATTGGTGGGTGGAAAAAAAATTCTTCATTAATTTAATATCCAAATCTCTCAACTCCCTCTTCCATTCTCTTATTTTATAAATGTAAACGTAGATTTACATTTTAAGGGTCCCCTTTTGTCAAATTTGTAGGCTATGCCTTGGATCCATGTATTTTATTTTCTTCAGATCTATATAACATCATATTTTTCAAGATATTCCTAACCTCTACTTTGTAAATGTGATGGGTATGTTATAAATGAAATACATCTATGGTCATTTCCCTTTGAAGCCTCTTTGTTTGTTATGGATGTTTTTGTATGCACCCAAATATTACACGGTGCAACATGGAAGAACACAATAACTGTCCAATGGCGAGGAAAAACATTTCTAGGGTAATATTGAATTCCATAACCTTCCCCGTCTCTTTTCCATACCTATCATGACTTAGTTTGTCTTCTTTTCCAAAGTACATAATTCACTTTTTATCCGCAAGCCATTTTTTGTAACTTCTGAGCTTATTTATCTGTGACACTTACATAACCTCCGTGATGGTTACATAACTTTCGATGTTGACAGAGTGGTATTTGCATAACTGCTGTAGTAGTTAGGTAACCTCCCCTCAGTCAACAACGATGGTCATGTCACCATAAAATTAAATGTAAAAACATGTGTTTTTCATGTGTGTTTGGATTTCAGGAGTAAATTTCCTAATCATTTCTCAACCATTTGATCTATTGTTAGAATCATTGGATTCATATTGAAATTATCTTCCTTGTTTATTATGTTTAGAAAGTTGATTGCCCCTCATTTGGATGATCTAACACTTTTTGATCAATACTTATTTTTGGACTTATTCTTTCGCAATATTCTATAAAAGTCAGGTTATTACCGATATGATAGATCAAGTATCTTACATTTTTTGTGAAGAGTTATGTTACTCAATCTTAGAGGGACAACAAATACAACCATTTTTTTCTTTGTTCTTGTCTATTATATACTCTCAACCATTTTTTGTAACCGAGCCAACTAATCCAAGTTCTTTGTTTTCTTTACTATAAGCCAACATATCCACATTGTATGGTCAATTGGACATAAAATCTTGTTTTCATGTAGAATGTATAGCATGTATAATTGAATTTTTTTGTCATGACAACTAAGCCCACACTTAAAAATCCCTGAACCAGGTAATGTAAAACTGCTCTCCAGCCAATATCATACTATGTAAGCCCCATCATGGCTAAGAGGGATGTGCTAAGTGGATTTTTAAATGTGTTTTCATGTGCAAGAAATTTTTTGGGAAGCAATTTATGGGTTCATTTGGACTCACTTGGAATAAATTTCCCCTAGAGGCCTAATAATGCCTATTTTTAGTCTTTTTCCACCTAGTGAGCACCTCACGGGAATGTACCAATAAGATAAAATGTCTCTAAATAGTGTATGATAGATATATGTGATCATCTAATGAGGTTCAGGAAAGTTCTAGAATAAAATCAAGGTTTAGTAACAAGTTATGTAAATACAGGTCTTTGTGAGCAAGGTTTTGGGAAATGCATGTTCTGAAAAAGCTAGTCACCTTGTTTGAAGAGTTTCAAGGGCCTTAAGAAGAGTTATAAGATCATACCACATGAATTGTAAACATAACAAATCCTACTTCTTTGTGCAAAGATCAAGAAAATATTTGTGGAAATTTAAGATGAGGTAAATTGACTGACAATGTGACACAAATATCATTGTACAAGTTGTAATTTGCTTGACATGTTTTAGGAGCCTTGTCAATATTTGTGAGCCTAACCAAATCTCAAATTAGAATTATATTTATTTCTCTTAATGACCCATATTATGTGTTAGTCCATGCATATCATAAACACTTCCTACCACTCAATCTACTGGCACAACACCTTGATACAAAAATGCAAATATGGCTAAAATTTGATAAATAATTCATTTTTCAAGAATTTTTAATAGTCTCATTGGATTCATTGGAACTATTCCATAATGATTCATATATTGATCGACCATTTTTTGTCAAATTTTGACACCAGGGTGAAGAAACTATGTTTTTAGTGGATTGCGTAAATGTAGGCACCCGACTACAAAATGCAGATGCACAACAAAAAAATGTAGGTGCTTGATAATAAAATATAGACTCCTAACAGAAATTTCCAAACACTTGACTATAATATTTAGGCTCTAGAGGATTCCAGGAAATTGGAGGATGTAACTGATCGTCGAGAAAGTGCAAGATACAGACGCCCATCTGCAGTCACTCTCTCTCTCTCTCCCTCTCTCTCTCCCTCTCTCTCTCTCTCTCTCTATATATATATATATATATTCCTTCGTGAAAATACACATTCTCCTTTCTTTTAAATATTTGGAATATGAGCGGAAAATAGTGACTAATGAACTCAAAAATTCATAAGGGAATTTGAAAGGCCAAAATTCGGGAAGTCAAAAGGCCAAAAGTCACAAAGGAAATTGAAAACTCATGAGGGAATGTGGAAGAGAACTGGTCATGAGGGAATGTGGTGATAAAAAGAGTTTAATTGCAGAAGACAGAATGATATTCATTCAATGCGTGTATTTACAAACAAGAGTGCCAAGCCTTATAAAGACTGCGGGAGGAGAGAAGGAGAGAGGACAGTTACAACTGTCTATTAATTGTCCATTAACAACAATGGATTAAACTAATGCTTAAACAAATGCTAATATTCCCCCCCTTAATACATTGTTCGTAAAAACATACATTTCCTGATAATAGGTCCCCCCCTTAAAGAGAACATCGCAAAGAGGGTCTTCACACGAGCATGTGCCTACATGGTCTCACATGGTTTTTCTAAGGTTGACCAGAAACCTAGAGGGACAGGAACACTTTCCGACTGTTCACCTCGGTGGTTTTACAGGATTACCACGAACCAAGAGGATTTTACCTCGGTGGTTTTACAGGCATACCACGAACCCAAGAGGATGATACCTCGGTGGTTTTACAGGATTACCACGAACCCAGGGCAAGTACCATGCACTGCTTTTAGTTCTTTTCTGTTCCCCACGATGCTCTTCAATTAGAAGGTCCCAAACAGGAAACTTCGTATCATCTATACTTTATTGAATAACAAAACAACAGGAACACGACACAAAACTGAAACTGAAATAAACAAGCCAAAAATTGAGGAATAGGTCCTCAATACCTTATTCTGCCACAATCTCTGTCGGCGGCCTCGTCGCTTGTGGCTTGCAAGAGGTCGCTGGATTTCCTCCAGCGTCCGTTATCCTCCATCCTCCTGTTACATTATATCAACAAGCATCTAAATCATGCCAAGGTGGAGGCTTTGGTTTACCAAGAAAAGTGGCATTGTTGCCAATTGGACTTGACATAATACAATTTGGATTTTTTGTTCCAACTCGAAGAGTTTCACCACGCCTATGCATCTCAACAATCTCAATAACGTGCTTAGGTGTAACATCCTCATAGTAGTTGTATGAAAATCCTTCTGAGCCCTTTGTGTAGTCAGCAGCAATAATTAAAGGAGAATTCACACAACATTCCATACAGTCCATGAAATGATGAGTGGTGATCAGAGCAAACTTATCGCCTAATTCTGAAAAGTTTACAGAATCATATGTGGGTTTCAATATCCTTTGTTGTTTTACATCAGACCTCAAATTGCAAATATCACCGCCAGAGCAATGGCACATGATGCCAATCAATACACAAAATGAACAGTTTGAGAGAACTGCCAAACGGTTGCACACATATGCCGAAAAGGGCATAATTGATTTTATTTGGCCTTGGACTTGTCTTCTCTGTCCACGGTCCTCCTTCACGCAGCAAGATTATCTGCTCTACTTTAACAGTAAAAAGGTCTCCATGCACAATATTTGTGTTCAATGGGCACAAATCGAAGAAATAAATGCTCAGCCACTGAGTTATAGGAAGACTCTAAAAAATCCACAGTACAACCATGTAACAAAACTATAAAATCCTCCTCCTTATCAGTCTCTGCAAAAAACGGTTGGAGACAGTTACAAGATGGTTGAAATCAAAATTTCAACTGTTTGAGTCTTCCACACAGATCTCAAGACAGCAAACAAAATGACCAGCAAACAGAATGTCCCACGCAGGTCATCCACTCTTCCACGTCTTCAATGTTAAGATAAAATAGGTCGCTCCACTTTGCAGGGTAAAAGACAAACACTAACAGGTTGTTAATTTCTGCTCCAAAATGCCAAACAACATTACTTTTGTCTCTTGCATGCTACAAATTGCCTCTCCACACCAAACAGGTCCAATGAACAACGACCTACAATCTTCACGCAGGCAGAGGAATAGGTACTCCAATCTTCACGCAGAAACAGTCTCCAATCTACGCGTGGGTCACCTTTGGTGCTTGCTTGGGCTCCTTCCACGGCTCACCTCCTTCCTGCTAGGTCTGCACGTCAATGATAGCAGAATACATGCGGTTTGGAATGGCACTGCTCACATACACCACCGTTGAAACCAATGAATTATGGCTATCAAACAGATCGAACAGTTCGACTCCTCCACACAGGACGCTTCCTCTTTGCATCCACGCCAAATGAAACACCACGCTCTGATACCAATGATGGAAAGAGTTTAATTGCAGAAGACAGAATGATATTCATTCAATGCGTGTATTTACAAACAAGAGTGCCAAGCCTTATAAAGACTGCGGGAGGAGAGAAGGAGAGAGGACAGTTACAACTGTCTATTAATTGTCCATTAACAACAATGGATTAAACTAATGCTTAAACAAATGCTAACATGTGGAAGGTTAATTTTCATGAAAAAAACTGATAACGCATGTGAGGAAGATGAAAGGACTTTTTTAATGCTATAAATTGTAGTGGATTTTCTATTGTGAGGGATCTCAAATTTTATTAATTTATTTGTAGAAATTGTGGATTTTTGTTATTGAGATTTGTATCACCAATGCACAAGAAATAAGAGCTACATTTCTTCCATTTATATCTCTCATGTGTTCTTCTATTTTTTCTCTTTTATGCACTTTTCAAGCATAGTGATGGAGAAGGAACTTTACATACTTTGATAGATGAACCTAATGAACCGTGTGTCTTTAATTAATTTGTCCCACTAATAGCTTCATTATTGCTTTCCTCTATATTGAATTTTGAACTACTTCAGTTATTGGGTGTGAATTTTTCTTGTGCCTACTCATGGTAATAAATTTTCTTTGCCCAATTTATCTCCTTCACCTCTCATCACTGTAATTTCCTCCCTTTTACCCCATACAAGCATTTTTCCAAAGGTTTAGTGAAAGCTCCATAAGTGATCCTCGACTTATGTAGCCAACCCACAACATTTAAATAGGATTAGATTAGTTTACATTCAATAATAGAAGTTGCACTATTCAATACAGAGGGGTGTAGCCCTATGAGAATTGGTGAAAAAACCTAATTTTTCCATTGAAAAATTATTTCACCATCTTTAGAAAAGGAGACAAAGTTGAGGAGGTAGAAAATGCAAATCTACATCTAGGAAGCTATCATATAAAAAATAGTAACCAAGTTGGAAGTTTAGTTGAATTCAATTAAATCTTTCCATAGTTATTTCTTTGTCATAATTAAAAAAATCATATATTTAGATTAATAGAAATGGAAGAACCCATCACTATCCTGATTCATTTCTTTTTTTTTTATTGTTATTAAAACATTTCTTGCATAAATATTCTTTTGATATCCTCTTCCTTTCTTATCCATGTGGATTTTTACAATAAAAAGGTCAGAGGAAGATATAGTGACACTAATATTCTTTTTATTTCTTCATTTTTCTTATCTTGTATGTTTCAAATACACTCCGGGAAATTTTTTACAGGAAGGAAGAAATTTATTCCTAGAATATTTTTCCATTTTTGAAAAACCTGAGGTAGAATTTTTACCAGAAATTTACTTTTCCTAGATTAAGAATTCTTACCAAAATATAATAAAGTACATGTGAAAAATAAATGTTATAATAAATTTCATTTCCTTGGCATTCAAGAGGAGGGATAAACATAATTTAATGCATTTATATCATGTGTAAGGAGAGAAGTACCATCATGGATATCATTACTAGGGAACTCACTATGAAAAGAGGCTTACTCATCATCTTAAACATAAGGATTGCCATCTATCAATGTCATAAAGGAAGGATAAACATTGTCATGCAATATACAAAAAATCTCATTATCACTAGAGTATATATTATCTATAGTTATAGGAGGGACATTAGAAGGTGGAGGGGAAGGTGGTTGTTCACCATCGTTGTCCCAATAATATACATGTCGCTCAAGTTTAGGAGAAGCATTATCAATGGTGATAAAAGTGGGAAATAAAATGACCATGATGTCCTCAACATATTAGAGAATAAGCTAAGGGTGTGTCTTAGGTGTAGTAGTAAAGTGGGGTGGTTTCTCTCAAATCAAAATATGTATAGCCTCTTAATGATAATTTAATATTCTATTATTCCCAGTAGGAAAGAGTTAGGGAAAAAATGTGAGTAGTCTTTGAATGCAGGATGACATCACAATAGAAGCTCTTATTGGAAATCCAAGTGGTATAACCATCATATAAACTATGAAAATGTTAGGAAAAAATGCTTTAGTGCTCACATTAGTAAGTGAGAAATATTATTTGCATAGGTTAGTATATGGTAAATTATACTAAAATATATTAATGTAATTGATTTTTTAATAACAAATCACATAGAAATATTATGAGTGGTTAGTTTTTTTCTTGAAGATATAATAGGATTGTATAAGTTAATAAGTTTTTAGGACAACTTAGCTATATTCTAGGGTAGTGGTTATAGCAGAAATCATATTTATATGTAACTCATATTATTGAATAATATTGAACGAACTATTGTTGATCTTATGCTCTTCCAAATTTTGGGGGTTTCCCCAAAATTTGGCATCATAACAAGTGTACATACCTTTATGATCTTGTTTTTCACTCATCCATTGTTTTTTATCATAACAAAAAAAATAACTATGATATGTGGACCATGAGCTAATGCCATTGATATGTTGTCCAATATTCTTGCACGATGCCAATAATTGAATAGTGTGGACCACATATGACCTTATTGGCATACACCTCTCATTTGCATCATCTAGTATCTTTCATTATGTTCATTCTATATGTAGTTTTCACTCATTGTTTTCATCGTGTTCTTTAAAAAATCCATATTTTTTTTTATAGATGTACATACAATATAGTTTTACATTTTAGGATAAAATGTGGCGATATCTGTTTTGAGATATGAAGATTTGCATTGACAATGGTATTTGCATCTTTCTCTTTTCTTAAGACTGCATTATAATTATTACGTTAAATTTTGTAATAGCTTGATTGGATTGGATCTACTTTATTTTAAGCTTGCACAGTTTTAAGAACCGATCTCCCTCTATGTATCCATCTCAGACCAACTCTTCTATGGATCTAAATCATCTTGTTCATAAATCTGATATATGAATCAACTAAAGACTCGTCAGAATAATAATGTTTTGCAATACATATCCAGTTTTGTGTTTGGACATGACTATTGCACATTAACGAGTGAGGTTAGGCATGTACCTCATGTTAGTTCACATGGAGTAGTGAGGTGGCTATTGTTTGGGCACTTTCCAATGTTTTAATGGAGCTAAAAAAATTTAACGGAAACCATGTCATTTCAATACTTCCTAGTGACTACTCAACTCTACTTGTCTATTCAGATTTATTGCTATGAATTTGTTGCGCTGCAGGAAAATACATCATTTCAAATATTTATTGAATGCTACAATTAATTCCTTGCTACGTAAATTAAATCCTCTCCATTAAACTATTTACTCCACTTTTTGGCGCCATTGCTCTGTTTTTTTTTATTTTTACATAAATGAATTTATTTAAGTATTGCAAAAAATAACAATGATCATATTTCATCCAGTTTTAGTGAAGTTAAATGAGATTTCTGAAGGTGGGCTATGAGAAAGAACATTTCTTAGGATAGGAAAGTTTGGAAACATTTTTTACATTGCAAATCAGGTAAGAACATTACATTTGTTTAAAATCAGTAATAGCTAGTTGGCACAAATATCATTCAAACTGAACTTTCTAATTGCTACCGTGTAAAACTCTCAAGACCTACTAGCTTAGAGCTAATGCTCGATGATGAAGAAAAATAATTTTTTAATTTTTTTCGAGAAAACCAATATTAATATGTTTTCAATTCTTGCAAAGAAAACCACATAAAAGCTCTTCTTCTTCATCTTTTATTCCTGCTAAGTCCATATATTTTATTCTTCAGTCTTTTATTTCATTCAAATGAATATTGGATAGTGAAAAATTTATTGTGAATATTTATTTATAATAACTTCATATTTTTAAATCAATTATTAAAGCCCATGTTCAAAATATTCCATTTATTTCCCATAAAGTGAATCTCTTTGAGGCATTTTGTCAAACAGTTCATGTGTCTTTTGTATGTTTCCACATTTTTTATATGTCTATTGGGGCTCCTGCAATTAATTTTGTATGCTTATTTACATGGCAGACAACTACCCTACTCACACACAATGAATTGTCCAACACTACACTTTATTTCCAAATATATTAGTACCATTTCAACAAATTTCATTCCTATGAAATTAAGTTTCTCTCATACTTATAACTATATATAATTAATTTCTTGTTTGTGGTTTGCTTTTTTTATGGCAGACTTTCGTAGTTCATTTTAAAAGCTATACAGGAAACACCAAGCTCATAATAATGGCTGTAGAATTTTTTTTCTGGAAATTGATCAGTTGTCCATGGATTTTGTCTAATGTCATGAGGGTTAAGAGATGTTAACCCCACCATCCCAAATGTATCCTAGTATGGGTATTTTTATCCATAGTCAACATTTGAATATAAACACAGAGATATGATGCATGCTTAAGGTAAAGCCGAAGATTATTGATTTACAATGTGCAAAAGCTAAAGCTGAAGTTGATTTTGTTTCTTCAACCCAACATTAGTGCAACTCATCCTTGTTTATTAATTTGTTAATTTTTTGAACTAATTTTCCATTCATTTACCATAACATCATTTTATAGTCATCTCTTAAAGCTGAAAGGATTAACAATTCTAGTTAGTGTTTTCTAGATTTATTTGAAACAAGGCTAATTAAAAACAAAGACATTATAAGTTGAATGGTGATTCAGATACTTAAAGCTAATATTCAAGGTAAGATTTTTCCTTGAGAGAGTGTTAATTACAATAGTACAACAACATATTATGTTGTCACCCAAACTAAATTATGGAAGATATTATTTTTACAAGCTATAATCATTATAATGTATAAAACAATGATGCCACATTCTTATGTGCCTATGGGATCTATATCAAAGTAGGTTGTTTTCCCACGTAATACATTATTACATCAACAACATGCATTTATAAATATTGTTTTACACATCATAGTGTTATGAAACTATTCAAATTTGTTTCATTCAATTACTTTGAAATAATTTCCAATCCATTCCCTCCTACTCTGAGTACAACAATTTAACAACATATTATGTTGTTACCCCTAATAAAGATGATCTAACTCATTACTAGGCTATAGAAGATACATGGTGTTATAAAACTATAATTTCAAATCTTAGTGTACCTACATGATCTATATCAAAGTAGGTGGGTTTGTCAACGTAATATGTTGTTTCTTTAACGACCTAAATTTTTAATGTTTGTTTTGCACTGAATAATTTATTCGAATTTTTTTCATTCAATTAACTTGGAATATTTTCCAGTTAATTCTCTCACACTTTAATTTCAATACTACGACAACGTATTACATTGTCACCCAAACTAATTGAGGGAACATGTTATTTTTACAAGTCATATTTATTATAGTTGGAGCACCTCTTAGGTTAGTAAATCCTCCTTAAGGAGCATGTCATGTTCTCATATTCAAGTTCTTATTCTTCTCTATAATCTTTCCCCCAATATTTCTTTGTATGCATACACCTATTCTTTATTCCAATCAACATTGAAGTTTAACTTCCAAGCATATAACCAATGACAAGTACTTTTTTGACTTCCCTTACTGTCCACATTTACATTTTTACTAGATAGTAGTCCATTTATACAACCTCAACACTTCATTTCTTCTTGAGTTCTAGAAAAAAAACTCTCTCTTTGTCTCCATGCCAACTTTCTTAACTCAACAACACTCTTATATGAACCTTAAATATCCTTGAATGCATATATAAGACTTCATCTTTATTTTCCCTTATGGAGATAATCCTTTATGAGACTGTTAAGCACCCGATTTATCATCAAACAAGGTATTCAAAAGATAAACATAAATGATCAATTCTTCCCTTCATAGGTTTTAGTCCACATGTGTACAATGTAGGATCATCAAAGTATCAAATCCTAGTATTACATTTCCACTCATACTAAATGATGGAACACATTATTTTTACAAGATATAGTCATTATAGTGGATAAAAATTGAAATGTCACATTCTTATGTGTCTACATGATCTAAATATCAGTAGGTTACTTTCCCACATAATACGTTGTTGTGTCAATGACATGCATTTCTAAAGATTTTTTTGCACATCATAGTGTTATGAAACTATTCAAATTTGTTTCATTCAATTACTTTGAAATAATTTCCTATTCATTCCCTTTAACTATGAGTACAAAAATTTAACAACCTATTACGTTGTTACCACCTGATAAAAATGATCTGAATCATCACTAGATTATAAAAGATACAAATTGAACTATATAAAACTACAATTTCAGATCTTAGTGTGCCTACATGATATATATAAAAGTAGGTGGTTGCTCAACGTAATATGTTGCTGCTTTAACGACCTACATTTTTTTAATTTTATTTTACACTGAATAATCTATCCAAAGTTGTTTCATTCAATTAAATTGGAATATTTTTCAATTCATTCCCTCACACTTTAATTTTAATAGTACAAAAATGTATTACGTTGTCACCCAAACTAAATGATGGAACACATTATTTTTACAAGCTATAACAATTATAATGTATAAAACTAGAATGCCACATTCTTATATGCCTACATGATCTATATAAAAGTAGGTTTCTTTCCCATGTAATACGTTGTTGCATCAACGACATGCATTTCTAAAGTTTGTTTAGCACATCACAGTGTTACGAAACTATTCAAATATGTTTCATTCAATTACTTTGAAATAATTTCAAATTCATTCCCTCCTACTATGAGAACAAAAAATTAGCAAGATATTACATTACTACCCCTGATAACGATGATCTGACTCATTACTAGGTTACAGAAGATACACTGTGTACTATATAAAACTATAATTTCAGATCTTATTGTTCCTATAGGATCTACATCAAAGTAGGTGGTTACTCAATGTAATACGTTGTTACTTTGACAACCTACACTTTCAATGTTTGTTTTGCAATAAATAACACTCCAAATTTATTTCATTCAATTAAATTGGAAAATTTTCAAATTCATTTTCTCACACTTTAATTAAAATAGTGAAACAATGTATTATGTTGTCACCCAAACTAAATGAATGAACATGTTATTTTTACAAGATATAGTTATTATAGATTATGAATGATTCCTCCAATCAGGTTGATGATAATGAAGTTGTTCTAGTCTATGTTTTTTATGAGTGGTGGCATGTTTGAGACCTAAAATGATTTCCATACTTTCATATTGATGCTTGTGATGATTTGTGATACCATTGAGAGATATTTTTGGGTTGATTCTCTTATATAAGGAAACAAATGATTTTAATAAATTCTCAACCTTGAATAACTTAGAAAAGATACTCTATTATCTAATATAATGATTTGGTTCTTCGCAACCTTTGGCTGTAAAGTTATATTCACCAACTTCTATGTGCATCTATAGTTTTGTATTTCATGAGAAAAAGGATAGATCATGATCTACATACTTTATGTTTCTTTTTTAGCTTTCGTATTGTTGCATTCATACTTTTTCCTATTGAAAACATGAGTGGAAATAATTGAGGGAATTGTAAGATGCTTTAATTTTTGAAGAGGAGTTTTTGGGTTTGCATGTCTATATACTTGTGTTTGATATGCAAATCTATGAGTGCATTTTGCACATATATATATCCTTGAATCATATACTTCTATCTTGTATTCTTTCTTCCCTCATATCAATATCAATATTTTATCCTTTTCAAAAAAAGATTGCAGATATTATATTTTGTTTTTGTTGAAGAAATTAAATTATGTGTTGTAAAAATTATATTCAATTTTTGTTGCTTAAATTATATTCACTCCCTCCTACTTTGATTGTAGTAGTTCAACACCATATTACATTGTTACCCTTGAGAAATGATGAACAAACACATTATTATTACAATATATACTCATTATACTCTCTAAAATTGTGATACCAAATTTTTATGCTCCTATATGATCTATACCAAAGTAGGTTATTTCTCAACATAATACGTTTTTACCTCAAAGACATCTATTTTTAAGGTTTATTTTTCATTGTATAATGTTATGTATCTATGCAAGGTTGTTTCATTCAATTAATTTGGAATAATTTCCCACTTATGCCCTTCTACTTTAATTAAAATAATTCAACAACGTATTATGTTGTCATCCGTAATAAATGATGCATATTTCAATATTTTTACAAATTTGCCACTTTTTAACAGAGGATATCCATTTCTCTTTAATAGAGTTACCCTTATCATGTCTATACATTTTTTTTACCAAATCCATACACAAAGCATTAAGTACGTTTATGCATGCACATGTTTATGATATATGTACCTTCATAAAATTTTGAGGCCCAAATTTACGAAATTGGTTACAATGTTTACATGGTATTAATGGTCTTCTTGAGATAACTTCAGAAATCCACATTCATTCACTCACTCATTCATCCACTAGTGGAGAGAGAATACAATAATATTTTTTGGTTCTATTTTACACTCGACCATGCATCTCACTATCTGGTCAATCATCTTCTTACACAACTATAAACATGTATTCTTTTATAGAGCATGGTAACTAATACTTATATCTTATTTTAGGATCTAAATCCTCGATTCATAAGACTGAATTGATAACAAAGTTTTTGTTGCAAATAATGTTTACTATTTATCATGTTAGCTTCCTTCTACAACATGGTACAACCAATTCACCAAGATAATTATCCAGTAGATTAATTCCTTGCTTCACACTAGATTTTAGCACTATAATTTGAGGCATTTTTTCATCCAAAAGAGGGATAGTTGAAAAAGACTATAAAATCATTCATATTTTAAATTGCGTTATGGATTACGAAAAATAAGCCTTTTTCCTGCTACAAGAGATTCTATCTCCAGGGACATTACAAAATACGTGTATCATAACTGGTTACGATATGACATGAGTCTAGCTTTGTGTCTCACCCAAAGTGTCAAGTTAAGGCTTAATTTGACTATTTAGGACAACTAGAAGCTAATGACTAGATTTTTTTCTTCATGCCCTCCTTTAAAATGACACAAGCCTTTTTCCCTTGTTATTGTAACTTGTTATTCAACTATCGGCAGAAGTAAGTGAGTTTTAGGATGGAGTAAGTGTTACCCATCTCTTACCACTCATTCCCATTCACATTATTTTGACTTTTCAGGGTTATCCACTAGCAAACACCATGGTGATCTCCCCTAAAGAAAACCCACCAATGAAAGGGAGTTTTTGAGTAAAGGCACATTAGAGGGAAATTCCCTTTCAAAATAGACAAAAGAATAATTATAATGGAATTAATTCAATATAAATGGAAAAACATCAAAGTATAGAAAAGACTACTAAAATTGGCAGATTGATACCAAACTTTCCCATCACCAAGAAGTATTATTTCAAGAAATCTAAACACAATTACAAGAAAATATATGTATTGATGAAATAAACTGGAATTGGAATAGGAGGCATATCATTATTCACCATTCTCATCTGACTTAACTTACCAACACCTTAAAACATCCTGCAAATTAATTCCCAGATTGATAGCAAAATTCCCCATCACCGAGAAATATTAAAAGTATTGATATTTCCTTGAGTGTGTTTCAAAAATCCTTCATGGGTTGTCTTTGGAACAAAGGCTCAATTCAAAATGGATATGAAAACTTAATGCAGTTTAGTGGTAACACCTTGGAGCTGCCATTTATAAGTCCAAAGATGATGTTACACTATGAACATGGTGTCTTTTTTTATCGTCATATTTTTTTAGAATTTGATATCACAGATCTTTCTGCTGTTGTAACAGTTAAAATTTTTAATTAATCATTAAATAAAGGAAAAAAATGATTTATCTTGTTGATAATCTATACAACAACGTAGATAATGAAATTAATCTCAACATTGACTCAATTTATGGTATGTCATGACTTTATTCAATATTGATAGTTTGCATAAATTACATACATAAATTTCAGTTGGAATTTCAGTCACAGGTAAGGGTAAATGTTTAACCATGTCGATTTAATGCATAAAACTCTTAAGCTTGTGTTCTATATATGACATAGCTGGGGCAAGATATATATTCAATGTTTGAATTTTCCTATAGTTGTGCTAAAACACCATTAACGATCCATGATTTCAATCATTTTAAATCAAAATGAATGCTCTCTTTGATATTTTAATTTTCTTTTCTTTCAATTTTTACAGCTAGGTTAAATATGAGGACCTTTTATCTCAGCAAGTTAGACCAGATTTAGTGGATGAATATATGAAAGAGATTAAGAATTTGCCTCTACTTATATGAAACCTATTTCGACATAACAAGTATTACTATATACGACACCTATGTTTCTAATAAGATTATATATGTAATGTTTCTATGTATATATATATATAATTTTCATAGAAAAAAAATAAAATTTTTATCATGAAGAATTATGGACAAATATTTGTTACAATTTACAAGATTTGTTACATAATAGTTTTGTGAAAAAAATGACTACATAATAATTTTGAAACAAAGACGTATAAACTTGGATATTATATTAACAAAAGTATCCAAACTCCTTACATTTTACAATTCATGTCAAAAGTAGGAACCAAAAGAGGATTTTGGCATAAAACGGGCACTACATATGCATCTTACATTATTTTCTGATTCAAGGAGAAAACCCATAACATTAAACATGATTTTTTATTTGACATAACTGAGTATATTGAAAAGTATTTTACAAATAATGATACAATTGATGGTAATATCAAAACTTCAACAAAATAAAGTTGAGAGTTCTTCAAATTTCTCCATTTTTTGTTAACAACAATGGAGTTTCATGCTTCGATCCATCCTTGAATTTTTATTTTATTTCCTTTAATATCATCAGGCATAAGGTGTGTGTGAACTGATACAAAATTCTTGACACCCTTTAATCTCTTTCCTTGATATGCTTACAAACAATGGGCATATCAGTAAATAAAACTATGCAAATGTAAACGATAAAATAAGTTTATCAGAATTATAAATAATATATTGTGTGGTCACCTGTTGTTAGGAAGAATGTATCCTTTCTGAAAGTTGCATCTCACTATCACCTTCACTATTACATTTCTACAAAAATGAAGGACTATTCATGCAAATTATTTCCTACATTAACTTGAAGAAAAAAACAAAAATATTTAAATTTTTTTATATTTGACTTGTAGAAGAAATTAACAATGTAAATCTTATTTTACGTTACTTACCAAAACAGATAAAGCATGAACCGTATTATGTATGAATTACATGGAATCAATGATATTGGATAAGATTTTTATGTTTCTTACCACAAATTTTTTTGGTTGTTCCTCTTCATTCTACAAAAAATAAATTAATATAAATACTATATAATACAATTAAATAACATGATTGTTAAAAAAATAAAATTATAAGTAGAATGATATTGGGGTAAGGGAAGCTCCTGTAATAGCTACAACGGTCAAGTAAGGGAAGCCAAGGTATGCAGATTACATATTTCATCTTGAATAATATGTTTTCATCATCTAAAATATTATAGGGAAAATGAAAACCAGTTTTGAATGATAAATACATAGAGGAATACTGCATAAGAATGTATAGGGAAGTAGGACGAAATTTAAAAATTAGACTAAAAAGTAAAATCATACAGTTTTCTTCTTTTCCTTGTGTCACCTATGCATGGTAAAATCTGAATATGAGCTCTTACAATTCTATTGAATACTAAAATAAATAATGCATCATTGATATAGTCAATCAATTGGAAAAAATATTGTACATCAAAACATAGTTTTACCTCAATTGCAACATTTTCATCTGAATATTCATTCATCTTCTGCAAACATGAAATAATGAATAAGTATACTTATACTGGATATAAAATCAATCAAATGTGTTAAAAACACAATAACATCAATAAAAATACAAATTAACACACCTTTGTCCCTTTTCCATCCTCTTTCTGGTTAATTTCCTTCAAGCAATCTTTAAACCAGATGGAATATGTCTTCTTTGATTCACCAAAAGTATCTACTTCAATATGTGGAAAATGCAATGGACCATAATCCATATGAATCTTCTATGCATATGACAATGCAATCCCTTTCTAAATATCGTCAATGGCATTTTGTTCCTAGTTTAGTTACATGAATTTTAACAATGCCAACCCTTTTTACATGATCAGGCTCTAGGAAAATAAAAAACTTCTTCTTCTATTGTGAATTCATAGGCAACCATGTCCTTCACCTCAACAATTTTTGGAAAATCAGTCACCCCAATCAATGGATCGGCCATAATTTTTCCCTTATGATACTCTTTGTTGATTTTTTCTTTATCATATATATCATTTCCCTCACTTTCCTTTGTTCTAAAGGAAATAGGTTTTATTTATATCATTGGTTCATGTTCCCATGCACTTGAAGTGTATGATTCAACATTATTCTCTTCCTCATAACCCTGAAGCGGTAAAACCCAATTTCTCAAGTGCAACAACATAATAATTAATTGTAAATGAAAGATGTAGGTATACACGCCAAATTATCAATATGATTAAGTTATAAGAACTTAAAATATATATAAAACACAACTACTTATATTAGTAATCTACAACCGTACCTTGTTTTCCATTGGAATGTTGTTTACATTCTTTTTTAATATCATATTTTCCCCATCAACACCAGATGAATGCTATTCATGCATTCAAGTCATGAAACATGTTAGAATCACATTTACACAAGATTTCAACAAGTTAATGAATGAAAAATGAAACTTTATTAGTCCAACAATGTTGTTAATGTTTTTAATGAAATCATGTTTCCTTATATGATCAACATTAATGGATTCTTCTTGGATAATATCCTCCACAAATAAAAATTTAATTTAAAACAACATATAAATAAATGTGAATAAACAAAATTAAAATAATTCTAAATAAAAATAAAAATAAAAATGGTAAATACCTTGTCTTTTTGTCCATTTAGTTCAAAATTTGTATAGTCAGTTTTCAACAAATCCATTTTATATTGAAGCATCGAAAGGGTTTTTTTCCTTCTTTCCTCCCTCTTTTCTACACTATCATACTCCTCTACAATCTTGGAAATCATATCTTTAGCTTGATGTCTAAGGAATGAAAATTTTTGCACCTTTTCTTCCCGATAATAACACTCAATTAACCTATATTTATAATTATTCAAGTTCCAGTCAACATTTCACTTTTCAACCATCTTTTGTACCACTTTTTTTAATTTTCCTTTGATACTTCCCGGTCGCACGTTTACCCGGCTTACTTCTAGGAAGGAGTCCATTGTGATCATGGAGGCAGTGATAGTTGATATTATTCAAATGCCATTTTATTCCTTGCATTTCATAGTTGCAGTAAGGAAAGACTGTGCATTTGAATATGTCCATCTTTCCAATTTATTTAATAATTTTACACTCCTAAAAATGATAATTAGCATCCAATAATTAAATATTTTATGAGTAATAATGTATGTGTAGGAAAATCCTATAACTCTTTAGTTGAAATTGTTATGAAAATGTAAAAATATATGGCCACTAAAAGAATTAAAAAATATAAAATCCAAATAAATCTAAGACATGCTAACATAAGTTGAATACTTGAATAAAAGTTTTTTATTCATACAAAACAAAAATTCTAAATAACAGTACTTTCTGATCTTTGATGTTTTCACTCATTGGATGATTTATGGCTCAGACTAGGAACCTAATATTCATCTTCATAATCCTCCTCTACTTCATAATCTTTTTCATTTTGATCACTATTGTCATTTATGTTTAGTTCCTATTATCTCTCGAAAGTGCACCCTGTAAAGAGATGGTTGCAGGTTTTCTAGGGCTTGCACAATTGATCTCTCTTTTGTAGATACAATGGAAACACCTCAGGTCTATTGGTCTAAATATTTTGAGGTGAGTCTCTAGTATCAAGGTCGGTTTCTTATTGGCGTATCCTAAACTTATTTTTGGGAGTTTGAGAGTAAAAGATGACTCTAAAAAAATGATTAAAACTAAGGTGATACACCGAATTTGTATGAGGGCTTTGACTAAGTATATGCACAACTAATTTGGGAAGGATTTTTTGATGCACGGACCATATTTTTTTTGTAGAATATCTAAGGGTAAAACACTTGATTGTACTAAGGGAGAATCACAATAGTACTAATAAGTTAACATGCACAATAAAATTAAGCAGAAAGACTGAATTTGCAGCAGGGTAAGGTGGTTAATTAGGGAATTTACATTCACAAGATTAATATAACATACACAAGAGTGCAAAATAACTCAGAAAGGAAGAGAATACTTCACACTAAGAGGGAAAAACTGGAAAAATTTTCTTCACTACTCCTATATCCAAAAAGTCCTCTAGAAAAATCTCCTGGTGCTTTGCAAAGACACACAATATATAGCAAAATAAATTTTTCCACCCTTCCTAGAAATAGCCTAAGGCTTCCACTCGCCCATGCATCCTATTTTTACCATTTATTTTGTAATAGATAAAGGAATAAAATAGAGCATGTAGTTACAAATAGGAATTAATATCCTTGGTTACAATGTAGTCAAAATGAAGTTGACTATTGTATTTTTAAGAAAGGAAGGATGAATAATTTGCTAAAAATAAGCTTGATTGCTATGCAATTCTTTCTTCTTTGAACATGCAACTTCTATCTTCTTGTTGTTCTATCCTTTTGTGAAGGCATGCAGGAATACTCCTGTGAGTGAGAAAAATTAATTACCTTCTTTACAATACTTGCAATAAAAATTTATCCAAATTTCTACTTGATGGGGACCACCTCCAAGCTTAGGTCTTGATGTTGACATTTCTTTGGCTTCTAATGGTCACATGGATGACATAATGCAAATCATCTCCAGCTCTTATAACAGCGGGGACCACATTTGCACTTCATCATTAGTTCTCATTGGTTTGGCCATTCTTGTGGACTTAGCAAAATACTATGGTTTAAAATAATAAAAGGATACTTTCAAAAGGGGTTCATATCTCATTTGGCCACCTTTGATTAATATTGCATTGTAATTTCTTGTTAGCCTTTGCATATTTGAAGTGACTAAGGTTATGATTTTACCTTTTGAATGATGATTACTTGCTATGTATGGTCGGTTTTGCATCATTCGTGCTGGACTATAGTTTAGACTTTACAAAAGTCAATGCAAATGATATCAATGAGGCTGGTCCCCTTCACCATGATGAGTCACCCCTTGGTATGTTGGTGGCTTTATTTTAACTCAACCCTAATTAGGGTTTTCTCGATACTACCATGTTGGTACCTTCTCCAAACCATGGTTGAGTATGAGTTAGCATTTACTTCGTTGGATCTTGTACTAATTTGATCTTTGGCATCGATTAATGACCTGAGATTAGATTCTTTAACCCTGTAATTAATGTGGTGGGTGACTGTGGTTGTGCTTTGAGATATGTAAAAATGGAAAAATGAAATCAAGTTCATTTTCTGTTGGTTCTGTTTTGAAACGAAGCTTTGGAAAATTTTTATTGACACCATTGTTGAAGTCGCTGAGCTCATCTTTTCTTAAAAATTAGTTTTGTGGTTGTAGAGGGTGAATAAGGGACCTCTTGTATCTTTGCATTGGCCTCAATCTTGAGTCCCAAAGCTTGATTATTTTCTATTTTTTGGGATCTCTTTGAGATTTTGGCCACTATAGTCATTCTCTTGGAGCTCTGTTCTATGTGATTGTGAATAAATACATGTATGGATTTTTCTCCTTTAACTTCGAGGATTCGGCCATGGTCATGATTTTCGACCCTGAACTCGTTGTAAGAAGGTAAGTGACTTTGAATACCGGTTTGAGTTAGATCTATCTTAGTTGGTTTGGATTTATTGGCACTAATACCTCAAAAACCTTGTGTTTCTCTGCATTTTCATTGTATTCTGATATCCGAGCTCGGAAATAGTTTTGAGTGCTCTTATTTTGAAGTCATCTTAAGGAAGGTGAGTGTATTCTCAAGCTTTCATTTAGCCATAATATGGATCTCAAGCTCTATTTCATGCAAACTAAGTAGTTGTTTATCATACCACCATTCTTCTTTGTTTTTCGTTCTAGGCATTGCAACTTTCTTTTGTGGGTTTGATAAAAAATGAGTTTATTTCATGCTAAGATTTTACCCAGGCTGATATTTGTGATGGTTGTTATTATATGAAATGCAAAATATATGTTTCTTGTTCTTGTTGTCAGATTACTTTTGACACAGTTGTCACTTGTAATGTATTCATTTTTAGAAACCATCATTAAAATTCTTCCTTTTTCTGATGATATTCCTTACACAGAGTATCCATCTGAATCTTCTAAGAAACTGAAGATAACAGTTCTTATATATGTAATTTGGCATTTCTTAGTTCTAAATAATTTTTTTCTTTCTAAATATTCACTTTAGTAATGATTGTAAAGAATTCACTTCCCTTGCTATGGGTTTGCAAGTTTTCCATTACTCTAATAATGCAATCCAAAAAATGAAAGCTTGTAGCTCTGATCCTTTAAATTTCATTGATAGTGCTATGAGAATATTTTCTCTACCCTTTCAATCTTTGAATAAAAACTCTTTGACCACTCTTATGATTCAAACTCTGGGTTTGTTCTCAATTGAAAGCTTTTGATATCTTTTCTTGTTCTGATTTTCTATAATATTTTAACTTGAACTGTTGTTATTTGAATAATGGAGGCCTGAAACATGCTTATTTTTGAAATTTCATTGTATTTGAAGCTTTGTTTACCATTCTCTAAATGGTTGCTCAATCTTGCACTTTCCTGTTATGAAAAACTATGAATCTTGTATTTAATTTTGAGCTCCAAAGACATACTATGGCATAATGAAGACTTGATACTTGCTTTATTTTGGAAAACTATAGTTCAGGATGGCTATATTTGTAGGATTATCTAGCAACTTCATTTCTCAGCAGTTGTTTAAGCTATAGAGAATGCTCCAAGAACTTCATTATGATGAATGAAAGTACAGTTCATTTCTTTTCTGCATTATATACTATATTTCCTTTAATTACAGCTCTGATATGTATGCTGGAAAAGTCGTAAATGTCCATTTTACATGGCAAAGCCCTATCAAAATTTTTCTATATTTCCTTAATTTATTCCTTTTCAACTGTAATCCTTTATTTTCAGTTGACTTCAACTTCCATATTCTAATTTTTTTTGCAATCTCGTGATGATTACACTTTTAAATGCATTAATTTATGAAGTTGGAAGTATAAAGAGTTAAAATAAACGTTGAGCTCAAAATTGACGATCACTTTTTAGGTACCATGATGCAGTTGCAGTGGACCGCTAGAACAATAGTTCAAAAAGAGAAGAACACTCCCTCGAGTAAATGACGGGTTTCTTTTACCTCTTTACATTTTCAGCTTTATAAGTATATGCATTGTTGACTCTTAAGTTATTCCTCATGGCTTGTGTGAGAAAATATGTACTATTATTACTCATGAATAAATGAAAAAAAATTCATGTTATGAGATGTATATTCCTTCCTTTCTGTAATTTCTTTCATTTGTATGGATAAGGAATGAACCTATACAACTCAAAACACTTAAATAATTCACTTAATCATGGTAATAAATGAACAATCGAATGTACCCTATTTGTTGATCATTAAAAATGCAAAATGCTTGTAACACTGTGAATTTTCCTTCAAAACTACCACCTATATGTAGCTTCATAACCTCATGTCTAATAAATGCTACATTTCCTTCCTTCTTAAAGGCGTTGCAATGTTTTTTTGCAGCTATTGCATAGTTCTAATGAGGTTTTCGAATGGAATGGTTGCATCTATGAGACATGGGGTTATGAAATTACACCCAAGTTGTAGTTTTGAACCAAATATGACCTTCAATGCTCTCCAAAACTAGTAAATTAAAATGAATATTTATTCCAAAGTAGCTGCCCATAACATAGTCAAACCTTTAACATGCTCCTTCCAATGAAACTTGAAAGTTTTGAGTTGACCTTCTTGCACCTTGTGCAGGAAAAGTCAACATTTCTAGTGATCCTGTGAGGAAAGACTAGCTTGCAGATTAGTGCCTTTCTCTTGTCCATTGGGCATGGAGTCCAAAGCATGTAACCAAAATTTTCCTTTTCCGATAGGTCCAACCCTTCCAAAACAAACTAAAACTAGGAAAAGATTTGATAAACAGATCACGTGCACGAATGCACTTATTGAATTGAAAAACAATGCAATGAGCAAAAACTACACTTATTGAAGGGAAGCCCTACTCTAACAATCACTGTAAGATTTTCAATAATAGTGTTTGAGAAACATACCATTCATAGGAATGGGAAGTTCCTCTCCATTCAGCTTCGAAAGCTAAAAAGCATTGTGTTCCTTGCAAGCTGAAATCATATAAGGACCACTCCAGATTGTATCAAACTTTGTATGTCTTCCTGGATTTGCACGATCAGCGTCCCACTTTAACACAATATCTCCTTCATTGAAGACTCTGAATTTGGATTTCTTATCAAAAGTCTTCTTCATTTGTTTCTGATTCTTTTCCATATTTAGATGAGCTTGATATCTTAGCTCTTGTAATTCCATTAACTATGCATAACGAACCTGCAATGGTTCATTCTCAAGTAGCTCCATTTGATGCAGCAAATCTAATGCAGGTAACTCAACTAAAATAGGAATTCTTTCTTATTTTCCATACACAAGTTTGTATAGTGAATTGCCAACTGATCTTGTAGGAGTCACTCTGTCAGCCCAAAGTGTTGAATTTAACATCAAATGCAAAGCTCTCTAGTTATTTTTTAGCGTTCTTCTGATGATCCTTAATAGATTCTTGTTAGTACTCTCAGCTAAGCCATTACCTTGTGGGTAATAATTAGATGAAGAACTTAGATATATTCCGTTTGTGACAGCCCAATCTATTATCTTTGCACCAAGGAAAGCTAAAGCATTACCTGATATGATAGTTGCTGGAACACCAAATCTGCACACTATACCTTCATAAAAGGATAGTATCAAAGTTTCATTAGCATCTTTCAAGGCTATTGCTTCAGTTCATCATGTAAAATAATCTATAGCAGTTAAGATCCACTTATGTCCATGTGAAGAAGGCGGGTTTGTCATGCCAATGAAGTTAAGACCCCACTACATAAAAGGCTGATCAACTGAAATAGGCTGCAAGGCAGAGAAGCTAGACATTCTTTTCCAACAAAGAAAGCACATTTATTACACTTTATAATCCATTTGAAATAGTCTTTGAATATGCTAGGCCAATAGTAACCTGATTTCATGATTTTTAAGGCTGTATTACATGTTGAGAAGTGACCTTTTGCAGGTCCTTCATGGAATTCTGATAATGTTTTCTAAATTTTATCATAGTCAACACATCGCAGTAAGATCCCATTTATATCCCTTTTGAACAACACACCATCAACGAAAAGATAAGGAATTGCTTGTAATCTGAAATATCTTCATTTATTCTTATCCATACCTTCCAGATATGTGTCATGTTGTAAGTAATTAACCAAATCAGTCATCCACCTTGATTCTTGGATCTCTCGAGCAAGTTCAGGTTGCTGATTTTCTAGTTGAACCATAATTTCTTATTGCTGATACGTAATTTTAGCATGTTGTTTTGAATCTTTAGGTTCTACAGCCTGCTATTTTTCCATATAAGCAATTAGATTCTCACATAAACCTTTTCCTCGAACTATCTTAACAACTTAGATATCAACATCATATTCCATAACCTTCGTTATCCAGCCTGCTCTTTTCTCATTTAATTCTTTATTTAATAGGAAAGCTTTCACACGTGGATGAGAAACAAGAACATGAATTTTATTATTTGAAAGCTTGTAATTAAAATTCTTCATTCCTCTGACTACTGAAAGTACTTATTTTTCAAGAAATGTGTACCTTATTTCGTAATCATGCAAACTCTGTCCAAAGAAAGCAATTGGCTGCTCAATATTTTCATCGTTAACCTGAGTTAAAATAATTGAGATTGTTTTAGCTCCCGCAAGTGCATACATTGTAAAATATTTATTGAAATTTGGATTTGCAAGAGTAGGAGCCTGAGAGATAGCTATTTTGATTTCTTCAAAACCTTCTCTCCCTTCGCTGGTCCAAGAGAAAGTTTTCTTCTTTAACATGGTTGTTAATGGTTTAACCAATGCTGCAAAATCTGGAACAAATCTTCTAACAAAGTTGATTTTTCCCAGAAAACTCTGTAATTTCTTCTTATGATGAGGCAATGATAGTTGCATATAGCTTTGATTCTAAAAGGGTCAATTGCTAAGCCTTGCTTAGAAACAATATGGCCAAGTAATTTACCTTGATGTACTGAAAAGATAGACTTATTAGGATTCAAAGATATTCCAAACTACCTGCATAATTGAAAAGTTTGTCTTAAATGCATTATATGTTCTTCATATTTTTTAGAAAAGACAGTAACATCATCTAAATAGACAAGGATGCATTTATTTAATAGGCTGTAAAAATCTATTTCCATTGCACGTTGAAACGTTGCACCGGCATTTGAAAGACCAAAAGGCATTCTTTTGTAAGCATAAGTACCCCACTTGGTGGTAAAAGCTGTTTTATACCTATCTTCTTCTCATACTAAAATCTGATTATATCCGTTGTAACCATCTAGAAGAGATAGTCTATCTGAACCTGAGATTGTTCTCAAAATTTGATCCATGTTTGGTAGTGGATAATGATCTCTTAATGATGCTTTGTTAAGATCTCTGAAATCCACGCATAATCTGATTTCTCCATTCTTCTTCCTTACAGGAACAAGATTTGCTACCCAACTTGAATGCTTAACTAGAAATATAATACTTGATTCAATCAACTTAGATAACTCTTTCCTCATAAGAGGTTCTATTCTAGGATTTACTGGCCTTTGTTTCTACCCAAATGGCTTAGAATTTGGCTATAATTCGATAGTATGTTGTGCTAAACTGGGATCAAACCCTTTTAGGTCTTGGTATCTCCAAGTGAAAACATCTTTAAATTCCTTACAAAGATTAATAAATGACTGTTTTTCAGCTGAGGAGCATACCTTTCCGAGAAGTAAACTTTTCCCTTCATTAATTAAAATCTCTTCATAGTTATCAACATGCGTTGAGATTTTAGTTTTGTCTTTTATTAATTGATCATCAGTACTGAAGATGTCTTCCAGAGTGACAAGACCTCGAGGAAATTTATTTGTCTTTAGTTGAACAATCTGATCACCATATAAATGTTGTAATTTATCTTGATTTACTGCAGAAAATTCAGCTTCCTGCTGCAAAAACCTGTAGATTTGGTCATCATTTTCAAAAACTCACCAATTTAAATCATTATCAGGTATTGAGGGCCTAACAATTAGCTTAATATGAGGCTGAATTTTGTTCTTTTCCATTTGTTTCAACATTTCGAAACTAGCACCAACTGCTACAAGTCTATCTGCATGCTTGTTTTCAGTTCTAGGAATAGACTGAATATTAATGGCATTGAAATCTTCCATTAAGTCTGAAACTCTATGTCTGTAAGACTTCATTAGTGGATTCTTACAAACATTGAAGTTTTTTACTTGATTGATAACTAACTCAGAATCACCAAAGATTTCTAATGTGCTGATACCTTTCTTTCTGGCCCAAAGTAAGGCATGAACTAATGCTTCGTATTCAACTCTATTACAAGTACATGGAAATTGGAGACTCAAAGTTGAGAAATACCTTTCATTTTTTGGGGAAGTGAGCATCAAACCTGCTCCCTGTCCTTTGTTGTTCTTAGCTCCATCGAAATGAAGCTTCCAAATCCCTCCTACTGAATTTTTTGTTTTAGGCAGCAAGGGAAGTGGTGTATTTTCTTCATACATACAATACACACCAAAAAGATGTTCTTCAACTTCCTTAAAAGGATCATGAGCATGTTCTTCAACTGTCTTTTCATCCATAAATAGGTTAGAAACACCATCTAATGCTGAAACCTGAGCTACATCATTAAAATCAGATTGATCTAATGCTGAATAATTAGCCACCGCATTTGGAGAATGAGGCTCGATGTGAAATCTGGCCAATGGTTCTAAATTAATAGTAACCTTAGTGCCATAACGTGTAGTTAAAAATTAGAAGGAACAATCCGAAGAGAGATAACCTCCTATTTTTGTTGTGAAATCTCTATATAAGCACAAGGCAAAGTATGGAGGTAGATCAACAACAGTAACATCTTGCAGAATAGAAACATTTGGGAAAGTGTGTAGCGTTACCTCTAAATATCTGACTTTCCCAACTGTATTAGCTACAGTCCCATCAAGCTGTAAAACACTCCTTTCTGTAGGCTCATACTGTAGGCCCAATTTTTCTATAATTTCTTTTGGTATAACTGTGCTACTTGCACCACTTTCAACCATGCAATTATGAACTAGGTTCTCACTAATAATCAATGATAAATAAAATGGTGGTGGTTTCTTGATGTCATGAGAATTTAGAACCTTCTGAACCATCCACTTAACTTATTTAATGCGGTCTTGCTCAAACGTTCCAAGGACCATGTCTATTTTCTGAAATTCCTTTTCTGCTATATTTGAAGAAACCTGCAGCTTAGTTAGTTCATTAGAAAGTAAATATTGTTGTCCAGGAATACTTAGAGCATCCCACATTGAGATGTTAACATAATTATTTTTCATTACATCAATAATGTTAAAATAAGCAATTGTTTTAGAGATAGAATTAACTGTCTTAGAGTAGGCCTTAGCGAAAACTGATTCTACTTCAGCTGCCTTGGATATATGAGGTACAAACAGTATTCTTAGATCAGGTTGTAGTTTCTTTTGTTGCTCTTTACTAGCTGAAACAATTTCTATTCTTTTGTGGACAGCAGGGCTATTAGTTGGTTTCGGGGTTGTAGATGTTGTAGTATCAGTGACAGTAGGTAAAACAAACCTATTTTGCTATTTTTTACTTTCAACAGCTTTTTCTTGAGCTCTAGTGTTGACTGCAATGAATTCATCCTCATTGAAACTGACCAGATTCTATTCAGGTGCTCTCTGAACATGTGTTTCTTGGTGCCCACTCTCCATTTGAGGCATGAACAATGCTTCAGATTGAGGTTGTGCAACAAGATTCGGGTTCAGAAAATCATTTGGGCAATTAGCAGCTAAATGAGGCTGGTTGCAAGGTTGTCACCACTATTCCGTAGCCATGTTGACTGGAACTAAGGCATTAGATGTACTAGGAATATTTGGATCAAACTGTCTTTACTGATAAGGCTTCCTATAATTTTGATTCTGTTGGTAAGGCTGCCTATTTTACTGATAAGGAGCTTGATAAGGTCTGATAGGCAATGTAAGTTTTTTTTCAATTGATGTCATCTTATTTCCCTTAGTTTTCAAAGTTGTAAACATATCTAAAGATGGGGCTACAATAGTAGGCTCTACGATTGAAATAGAATGTGGAATAGGGGCTAAATCTGCCAAAAATGGCATTGAAGGCCTTGGGGCTAATTTTCCATCTTGAATAAGGTTGTTTTCAGCTTTTATAGCAATGTCGTAGGCATCAGGAAGAGTTTCACCTCCCCTAGATTGAATCATAGTTGAAATATCGCTTAATGCTATGAGATAATAAAGGAAAGTGTGATCAGCTTGAGGCTTAACACTAACTGAGATTTTTTCCCAAGTTCTAAAAAAACGGATATTGAAGTTGGAAATGTACTCATGAGGGGTTCTTTTAATAGTAGACAGCTATTCAATGAGAGACAAATGGTCTGAATTATCTTGGAACTATGTCAGGAGTTTTTTTACCCAAGTCATCCCAAGTTCTTATGCTTCCAAACTCTAGATTTCTATACCATTGCAAAGCCTTTCCCTTAAAGGATGCAACTAAAATTCTTAGAGCTAAGTCTTCATGAGTGATATTGTGGACTGCACATATGGCTGTAACATCTTTAATATGTTTAGTGGGTTTAAATTGATTTTTACCAGTGAATGATGGCAAACTCTTCATGGCAGCATTAGTAATATCATGATAAACTATAATTAGTAATGGGGTGTCATTAGTAAAGGGCACAAAATTTCTAGGTGGTTGAAGAGCCATTTGAAAAACTGGGATATTGATTGAAAAATTGATATGTGGTGAGGGAATATTAGGAGGAGGGTTACCAAAACCAGGTCTATTATAAGGTAAAGTATTACCAACTCTTCTCCTTCTAATATAATTCAAAGGTAAAGAAACAAACTCAGAAGGAATTCCTCTTACCGATGATCTTGTAGTCACTTTAGGCATGGAACATGCTATAATAATGGTCTGGAATCAGCTCTTCGGAGTCACCAAAAGATGATAAAATCATTAGAATAAATTAGCTATAGCTTTCTCCCAAAAGTGACTTTTAATTTGTTGTAGATCTGTTGTAGATCTTCTGTAGGTTTGATTCATTGTCCCACCGGGCATGCCAAAAACTGTTATCTCTTGAAGGTGCACCCTAAAGAGAGATGGTTAAAGGTTTGCTAGGGCTTTCACAATTGATCTCTCTCTTTCATAGATACAATGGAAAAACCTCAAGTCTGTGGGTCTACCTATTTTGAGGTGAGTCTCTGGTATCAAGGCCGGTTCCTTATTAGTGTATCCTAAACTAATTTCTAGGCATTTGAGAATAAAACATGACTCTAAAAAATATGATTAAAACTAAGGTGATACACCGAATTTGTATGAGGGCTTTGACTAAGTATATGCACAACTGATTTGGGAAGGATTTTTTGATGCACGAACCAATTGTTTTTCTATAGAATATCTAAGGGTAAAACACTTGATTGTACTGAGGGAGAATCACAATAGTACTAATAAGTTAACATGCACACTAAAATTAAGCATAAAGACTGAATTTGCAGTAGGGTAAGGTGGTTAATCAAGGAATTTGCATTCCCAAGATGAATATAACATACACAAGACTGTAAAATAACCTGGAAACGCAGAGAATACTACACACTCAGAGGGAAAAAACTAGCAAAATTTTCTTCAGTACTCCTATATCCAAAAATTCCTCTAGAAAAATCTCCTTGTGGTTTGGAAAGACACCAATATATAGCAAAATAAATTTTCCACCCTTCCTAAAAATAGCCCAAGGCTTGCACTCATCCATGCATCCTATTTTTATCATTTATTTAATAATAGATAAAGGAATAAAATAGAGCATGTAGTTACAAATAGGCATTAATAGCCTTGGTTACAATGCAGTCAAACTGAAGTTGACTATTCTATTTTTAAGAAAGCAACGATGAATAATTTTCTAAAAATAAGCATACTTGCTATGCAAGTCTTTCTTCTTTAAACATGCAACTTTTGTCTTCTTGTTGATCTGTCCTTTTGTGAAGGCATGCAGGAATACTCCTATGAGTGAGAAAAATTAATTACCTTCTTTATAATACTTGCAATAATAATTACTTCAAATTTCTACTTGATGGGGACCACCTCCAAGCTTAGATCCTAATGTTGACATTTCTTTGGCTTCTAATGGTCACATGGGTGACATATTGCAAATCATCTCCAGCTCTTATAACAACGGGGACCACATTTGCACTTCATCATTAGTTCTCATTGGTTTGGCCATTCCTGTGGACTTAGCAAAATACTATGGTTTAAAATAATACAAGGATACTTTTAAAAGGGGACCATATCTCATCCTGCCACCGTTGATTAATATTGCATTGCAATTTCTTGTTAGCTTTTGCGTATTTTAAGTGACTAATGTTATGATTTTACCTTTTGAATGATGATTACTTGTTATGTATGGTCAGTTTTGCATCATTCGTGTTGGACTATTGTTTAGACTTTATAAAAGTCATTGTAAATGATATCAACGAGGTTGGTACCTTTCACCATTATGAGTCACCCCTTGGCATGTTGGTGGCTTTCTTTTAACTCAACCCTAATTAGGGTTTTCTCTGATACTACCACATTGGTACCTTCTCCAAACCATGGTTGAGTGCGAGTTAGATTTTGCATCGTTGGATCTTGTACTAATTTGATCTTTGGCATCAATTCATGACCTGAGATTAGGGTTTTTAACCCTGTAATTAATGTGCTCAGTGAATTTGGTTATTCTTTGAGATATGTAAAAATGGAAAAATGAAATCAAGTTCATTTTCCGTTGGTTCTGTTTTTAAACGAAGTTTTGGCAAAATTTTGTTAACGGCATTGTTGAATTCGCTGAGCTCAGCTTTTCTTGAAAATTAGTTCTATATTTGTAGAGGGTGAATAAGGGACCTCTTGTACCTCTGCATTGGCCTCCATCGTGAGTCCTAAAGCTCGATTCTTCTCTATTTTTCAGGATCTCTGTGAGCTTTTGGCTGCTATAATAATTCTCTTGGAGCTCAGTTCTGTGCGACTGTGAATACATACCTACATGGATTTTCCTTCTTTAACTTCGAGGATTTAGCCATGGTCATTATTTTTGACCTTGAACTCACTATAATAAGCTAAGCGACTTTGAATACTGGTTTGAGCCAGATCTATATCAGTTGGTTTGGCTTTATTGGCACTAATACCTCAAAACCTTATGTTTCTCTACATTTTCATTATATTCTAATATCTGAGCTCGGAAATAGTTTTGAGTGCTCTGATTCTGAAGCCTTCTTAAGGAAGGTTAGTGTATTCTCAAGATTTCATTCATCCATAATATGGATCTCAAGCTCTATTTCATGCAAACTAAGTAGTTGTTTATCATACTGCCATTCTTCTTTGTTTTTCGTTCCGGGCATTGCAACTTTCTTTTGTGGGTTTCCCAAAAAATGAGTTTCTTTCGTGCTAAGATTTTACCCAAGCCAATATTTGTGATGGCCGTTATTGTATGAAATGTGAATTATACTATTTTTGTTCTTTCGGTCGGATTACTTCTGACACAGTCGTCACTTGTAATGTATTCATTTTTAGAAACCATCATTAACATTCTTCCTTCTTCTGATGATATTCCTTACACAGAGTAGTCATCCAAATCTTATGAGAAACTAAAGATAACAACTCTTATATATGTACTTTGGCATTTCTTAGTTCTGAATAAATTTGTTCTTTCTGAAAATGCACTTTAGTAATGATTGTAAAGAATTCACTTCCCTTGCTGTGGGTTTGCAATTTTTCACTTACCTAATAATGCAATCCAAAAACTGAAATCTTGTAGCTTTGATCCTTGAAATTTATTGACATTGCTATGAGAATATTTTCTCTACCCTTTCAATCTTTGAATAAAAACTCTCTGACCAATCTTATGATTCAAACTCTGGGTTTGTTCTGATTCTTCTTTAATATTTGAACCTGAACTGTTGCTGTTTGAATAATGGAGGCCTTAAAAATGCTTATTTTTGAAAGTTCACTGTATTTGAAGGTTTGTTTGTCATTCTCTAAAATGGTTGCTCAATCTTGCACTTTCCTGTTATGAGAAACTATGAATCTTGTATTTAATTTTGAGCTCCAAAGATATACTGTGGCATAATAAACACTTGATACCTGCTTTATTCTGGAAAATTGTAGTTCAGGATGGTTGTATTTGTAGGATTATCTAGCAAATTCATTTCTCTTCAATTGTTTAAGCTATAAAGAATGCTCCAAGCACTTCAATATGATGAATAAAAGTAAAGTCTTTTTATTTTCTGCATTATATACTATATTTCCTTTTATTACAGCTCTGATATGTATGCTGGAAAATTCATAAATGTTCATTTTACATGGCGAAGCCCTATCAATTTTTTTCCATATTTCCTTAATTAATTCCTTTTTAGCTGTAATCCTTTCTTTTTAGTTAACTTCTACTTCCATATTCTGATTTTTTTGCAATCTCATGATGATTACACTTTTAAATGCATCAATTTCTGAAGTTGGATTTATAAAGAGTTAAAATAAACCCTGAGCTAAAAATTGACGATCATTTGATTCTCCCTTTTTAGGTACCATGATGAAGTTACAGTGGACCACTGGAACAACAATTCAGAAAGAGAAGAACACTCCCTCGAGGCAATGATGGGTTTCTTTTACCTCTTTACATTTTCAACTTCATAAATATATGCATTATTGAATCGTCAATTATTCCTCATGGCTTGTGTGAGAAATATGTACTATTATTACTCACGAATAAATGAAATTTTTTCCATGTTATGAGATGTATATTCCTTCCTTTCATTTGTATGGATAGTGAATAAATCTATACAACTAAAAACAATTAAATAATTCACTTAATCATAGTAACAAATGAACAATCGAATGTACCCTATTTGTTGATCATTAAAAATGCAAAATTATTGTAACACTGTGAATTGTCCTTCATAACCTCATGTCCAATACATGCGGCATTTCCTACCTTCTTCAAGGCCTTGTAATGGTTATTTACAACTGTTTCATAGTTCTGACGAGGGTTTCAACTAGAATGGCTGCATCTATGAGACATGGAGTTCTAAAATTGCACCCAAGTTATAGTTTTGCACATAATATGACCTTCAATGCTCTCCAAAACTAGTAAATTAAAATGAATATTTATTCCGAAGTAGCTGTCCATAACATAGTCAAACCTCTAACATGCTCCTTCCAATGAAACTTGAAAGTTTTGAGTTGACCTTCTTACACCCTGTGCAAGAAAATTCAACATTTCCATGTCAAATTCTTCTTCAACTTGACTATCCTCACCCTTTTACTTTTCAAAATATGAATTTTCTCTTGTTTGATCAACAATTGATTTATCTTCTTCAATGATTTTATCGTTAATCTATGTCTATGTTACAAAAACAAACCCTATGTTGTCATAAATAAGCATTAGATAACACATAATCCACTACAAAAATTATATTTCAATAAAAAGAAACAATTACATTTCCTTACCCATTTCAGAAAGGCCATTGTAGCACGTCTTTCCATTCTTTTTGTTTTTGGTTGATTTTTTCCACAGCCACTATCTTCATACATTTGATTTTATTTCTTTTAGGTTAAAAAATTATAATTTAAAGTTAATACATAATATATGGACATACATAATAAAAATAAACAATATTGATGAAAAAACATTGTTAAAAGTTTCATCAATATGTTTTCTGTTACTTGCGATTCAATTTTTTCAATGTCGTTGAATGTTTCATTATTTAGTGCACTTGGCCTACAGTTGCTTAAGAAGATGGTGTAGCAGAAAATAAACTTAATTTCAATAACAATTTAATGACTTCTATAATTACAAAATAAATAACATAATGAAAAAGACGAGAAATGAAGCATCCCATCCACAGATATTGAAACTACCTAAATAACTCATCTGCACCATTGGCTCTCTTTACGTTCCAAGCCTGACCATACATAATATATATAGCCAAAGTCTTATTTTTTTACCTTATAATTTTTTTTTCTTGTTCAATTTTCTTCGTGTGGCATTTTTAACCCTCTGCAAAAAATAAGCAATCAAAAACACATTGTGATTCTCTAGAAACAAGTGTTATATGATCCTTAATCAAGATACTTGTTGATTACATGTTAAATATTCATTCTTAAGGAAGTTGAGCATATTGGGTGTCAAACTTGGAGTTTATCTCCCATTAAATGAAATGGAAAACAAAGCATGAACAAATTTTACATAAGAAAATTATTTCCCTAACAAAATTTCAATAATCCTGCTAATGTCTAATCACGCATAACAAATTTAGGTGAAAATTACTGCTATATAATAACTGGCATTGAAGACATGAAAGCATTAGATTTCTCTTAAAATAGAAATTTGAATACTCAACACACAAGAACTGAATAACACAACACAATATCATAAATCTGGGTCATAAATTTGGTTGCTCTATTATTCAATAAACAATAATGAATACAAATAACTAACACCCAAAATGTTTTTACCGATCCTTACTCTAACCTCTATTTATTTTGGTTTATGAATACAATCATGGTTTATAACTCAAAAAAAGTACCAATTTAAATTTTCAATCTTAAGGATAATTGATCAAAAATAGGGTCTAAAATTTCGAAACGATAGAGCTCAAAAAAGTTATTGTACACAAAAATCTCTATAAAAATTCACAAACAACAATCACGAAGGGTATGGAAAGTCACAAGAGAATATCTTACCTAACAAGAAAATGTTGCCTACAAGATTAATCAATTAAATTCACATTCCCACTATTTTGAGTTGTTGATGGTAATTTTAGACTTATAGTGTAAAAAGAGTTTAGGGATCATAAAGTGATCCATACATCAATAATGAAAGTGATACCAAAATGGATAATTATACTTCAAACTTAATACATGAAATTTTTCCATCCATTGCTTTTTCAAGTAACCATACAAAATACGAATGTGCTCGGATGATTTTTTCATTTATATAATATTATATTCATACAAAACTAAAGATAATGATATTTTTATTCAAAAAATGAACAACATTTAAACTGAAAAATAGAAATATTAATAGAGAAATGAAAAAAAAAACTACTTTATTTATATAAAACCCATAATGATCTTATCTAACAAACTATTGTTCCTATTACCAACAAACTATTACCAAACTCTTAACAAAGTTAGATTCATCACATTCATATAATCAAGACTGGTATATGGATTCCCTTCTTCACCCGGTATTCATAATTGGTATTTTGAGAATGAGAACCCAACCATCTCCTATGACCCATTCATTCCACCTTTTGATAATAATGTTTTCTATCTCTGTGTTTTCATGCCTTTATCCAAAAAAATCGCATGGGGATCCTTTAATTTTACTTGTTGTTATTACTACCACACATATGGCAGAATCACCACCTAGTTCAATTACTATTACAACTAGTGAAAATTTCTATGAAAAGTTGCCAATTAGTTGTTGTGGATTTAATGATAGGTGTGAAAATAAGGAGGAAAAACAAAGTCAAAATCCTCCAAAATGATGGCAGTAATACAACATCTTTCAAGTTTCATATAAATGGGAGGAGGATAGGACAAATCATTCATGTTATGGATGTGTTTTTTAACAGGTATTAGAGTGAGCCACCAAGGTTGAAAATAAAAATAAGTGTTACATACACATCTATTGATGTGGATTCTATACCCAAGCATTTTTTCAAACATATAACATGCAGTCCTTGACACTAGATTTCTACGCAAACATTTTTTTCAAATAATCAACATGCATTCTTTGGAACACTTAATCCTTGGAGGAATTTTGGGCTTGATGCTAAGCACAACACTTTTGAATATGTAATTAATTCTATCTGCACCATACAACTATACTTATTGGCCTTCTATATTTGGTTTAAAAATCTTGAAGCATTAAACATGTCAACAAAGAGATACTCTAAATTTGAGGATCAAAAATTTTTCTGGTTCCTAAAAACTATTGTGAAACATGAATAATAGATACTTAAGATTTATTTGAATGCTATTGGAATAATTTATAGAAGAGAAAAAATATAAAGGAATCAAAAATCATCGAGCAATAGTAATGAACCCCATATGATTTATAAGTTCGACATAATAGTCAAGGCTTTGAAATAAATGTACTAAATTTTATTGTATATTTAAACAAGGTGATGTGGTAACTATACGAAGATTGCATATGTAATGCATTAATCAAATGCATGTAAAATACAAGAACAAATGTGAAGCCTTGTGAATATTATTAAAAAAAATTGACTTAAATTTAATATGGATTTTGTTCTGATTCATACACATCATTAAATTTTATGAGAATATCAAAATGGAATTTAAAATTACAATTTTTAGAAATTTTTGAAGAAAATGATAGAAATGATACACTCGAATCATTAGTAAAATCTCAAAATTCAACAAGTTAAATATTCAAATTTCACTTTTCTTACAAAATCCTAAATCCAATGCATCTAATCCACTATTCAATCTTTCTTAGTAAGAAATTAAGAAAAACCAAAATTACAAATCAAAATCAATAAAATAAAGCTAAACAAATATCAAATAAAGTTATAAAAGAAACTAAACAAAACTAATTAAAAATCAAAATTAATAGATATTTCTATTTTATCAATGAGATATGACGATGTTTATATTTCATGAATAAGATATAAAGATAATTCTATTATTTTTATTTTCTTTACATTCCAAAATTTCCATTTTTCATTTATGTCATTTTGTCATGAATCTCACAAAATCATATGTGTAATATTTATTTTATTATGTTTGTACACACACACAGATATATATATATATATATATATATATATATATATATATATATATATATATATATATATATATATGACAGTTAAATTTTGAATATACATGTCATTTTGATGTTTAAATTATATATGTACCTGTCAATCATGACATTCATAGTTCAAAAGTGGTTGTATTTTGACATCTAAAATGATTAGAAACGTCTAAACACCTTGCAAAATCCATCACACCTAGTACTTATGGATACATATTATCATGCTATATAATTAGAATACATCATGTTGTAAACAGATGCTATATATAAAATGGGTATACAACAATATTGTTGTAAAAAAAATGTTATTTCTAAAATGGGTATATGGCCATTTAGACCCAGTCCCACTGACCAGACTGATAATCAAAAGTATAGCTCAATAGTGCAAATTTTCCTTTGTCCTCTTCTTCTTTTTATATGGATGAATCAAATCATAGTGAGAATACTAAGAAAGTTGACAAACAACCTAGAGGAGATTGGTAATAATCTATGTTAATTTCCATACAATCTAATATTTATTATGCTTTGTTGAGAGTATGACAGGCCTCAAATTGTAGGGAGTTTCCCCCGTTTTGATTTGATTTATTCAAAATTTAGAGGTTTATAGGTCTAGAATTGAGTGTTAGGTGTTCATAAACAAGGTTCTCTGATTTGATCAGGGATTCAACAGTTCCCAATTGTCAGGATCATGTTGTGAAACTAGATTTTATGATGGGAGAGGCTATAGCATGGATCATAGTTGGGTTTGTGATTGCAGTGATCCTATTGGGACTTATTTAATGCAAGCCAAGAAGAGAAGTCTCTGACAGTGATAAATCATCCATTTCTTTTAACGAGGTCCAGGAAGAGATAAATGGGTGTGAAGAATTTATTAAGTTTGAAATACATGAAGGGCTCACCATTGATGGTATTCTGAATGCAAGTGGAGATGTGTTGGGGGAATAAAGTTATGGGATTGTGTATAAGGCAAGGCTGCAAACAAATGGTGGGATGATTGCACTCAGGATTCTTAGGGATGGCTTTTTGAGGATGCTTGAGGACTTTGTTCCTGTGATTTAGGAACTGGGTGTAATCATAAATGGCCATCTTGTTGTTTTACAGTCTTTGTATGCAGGCCCAAGTGGGGAGAAGTTGCTTGTGTATGATTATATTCCCAAAGGAAACCTGGCACACCTTTTACACAATGAGTGAAATCTTTTAGCTTAAATCTCTCTTTTATATTTCTTAAATTTGATAAGAGTTGCATTTTTATATTGATCCTCTGAAATGCAACACAACCATTTCTTTGTAAAATTTAGAATACAAATATAATGTACCGATGCATATTCATTCCCCTTATCAAATGCATTACACAATACATGTATTGGCTTGGTATACATAATGTGACAATATTGATAGTTGGTGTGATACAATTAGTAGGTTTTGAGTGATTCCTCCTACAATAAAGTGTAATTCATGTGTGTATCTATCTCAAATGGATTATAAAATATATCTGTTTTCTTGGTGGGTAAAGAGGAGACTATTAGGTTTTGAGTTGATTTTTGAGAGGAGACTAAAGGGATTACAAAGGAATTGGGTATCCTTTTACTCAAAATTCTTACAGGAAGGAGACCAGATCAAAGGGATTCAGCCAATCAAATAGTTGATCTACCAATGGATGTGAATAATTTTTTTTTGGAATGGATGATTTCATATCTTTTCAACCCAAAAATTATAGCAGGAGGGACAAGAAGCCCAATAGAGGAAGCTCTTCTCATATTTTTGCAACTTGCAATGGGTTTTTGTGCACCTTCTCCCTCTGTTAGACCATAAATGAGAGAGGTAGAAAAGTAACTTAAGAAGATATTCCCTACACCTTCATCCCCAACCTACACATTTTCACTACAATATTCTTCTGATGATAGAAGTAGCTAGGAATTTGTGCTTTAATTAGGTGGAAGGAAATGGCATTGGCTTATCTCTTCTTCACATATTCCTCGGGGATTATATTGAAACCTAGTTTGCATTATTAATGCACCCAGACCAATATGTGTAATCCTTCAATCAAAAAAACTTACAATGCATCATACAAGATTTGTATATTTCATTTATTGCATGGTGAATCTATGATCAATTAACCTTGCTTCGGGAAAAAAAATTTATATAAAAATTTTATATATAAAAATTTCATCTTTCAAAACAATATTATTATGAAACAACAAAAATACATACAAAACACACATCTAAAATATGTTCTTTGGAGCAAATAGGTGAAGTACCTGGGAAGACGTCAACTCTAGAGGTTGTGGATGAGGGCAATAGAACGTGTTGTTTTATTTTGCTGTGTTTTTTAAGAACAAGGTGTTGGTATCCAAATTTGTTCTCCCTTTCAAGCTGAGTAGAACACATATATTAGACAGGGAGCTTAGAGGACAGATAGATCATAGTGTGTGTCATTTTGTAGCCGGGGATGAGATCTAACTAGCCCTTTGTTACTCAGATTTGTGGAGAGATGGATAACACCTTTAAGAGGATTTGACCTGTCCTCACTAATTTAGGTCATGCCTCTTCGACCAAGCTGAGAGGACCCTTAGTGTAACCTCTATTTGATGAAGGAGATGGAGATATCCTTCTTTTGACATAAATTCTATGAAGAAAACCTTGGGAAAATACGGTCAATACTCCATGATTTAACTCTTAAGAGTTGTCACTTCTAAACGATGGAGATACTTTCAACACAAGGCTAAGGTTACTGAAGACATTAAGAAATCTTGATTGTTCTACATATTTTAGTAAGTAGATTTTGTTCCTTTGTTGATACACAAGGCAAAACAGGGGTAGTTTAGGGTGGATTCGTGGTTTTTGAATAATTTTGGTGGGAGATGAAGAAGGATAAAGTTGATTATACCAGATCTTTGAAAGGACTTCACAACAATGAACAACTTCAACAACATAAAAGCTTCAGAACAATTAAGACGTTCCTTCAACCAGAAGGTGTGCTTCAATGGAGGCCCAGATCAGCACGTTTTCACATAATCTTTGAGACTCTAACACGAAGGCTCGAATTGAAAGACTCAATTAAACACCAAAGTCTTTGATCAATCAGGCCTAAGGTACACCCAAAGACTTACAGACAATCTTTATCAACAAATGACAGTGAATTGATTTTAAATTTGTTTATCTCATCCAAGATGAAGGATCTTCTTGAAATAAAATTGTAAAATACCATTAAACTGTCACAGGGACGAGATCCTGTGTGATTTCACAAATATTTCAATGTAAGATTGCAATAGGAATGAAAGAAACTATTTGCAGACATTCTGAAACAAAGCAGACACAAATTGCTAGAGATTAGACACAAATTAATTTCAAAATTGCTTAGATTCATCAGCAGGGGAAAGCTTCCAGAGCAATCTCAGTGCTCATCAATGGTTATACATATGCAACCAACTTGACATGATAGAAAATCTAACACAGAAGGAAAATAACAGGTTATCTCAGCTTTGGTCTCTCACGAAGACAACTTTCTCAAATTTTCTCTTAGAAATTCAAACTCCGACCATTTGCAAGAGTATTCTCATTGCATTTATACATTTTCATCTCATCTCAATTTTCCCCCCAAAAGAGAAGAATATTTTGAGGGACCTTTGCTTGTTACCAATTTGTTTCAGACAACGACGTTTAACAAATTTAGATCCTGAAATATTGTCAGGTGGACCAATTGTGAACTGATCACGTTTCTTAGGCCCTCGACTAATGACTAGGATGTTATGCCACAAACTTTTTGGGAGTCCTTTTAATCATTCTGATTCTTTCATGCGAGAAATCCCCTTTTTAATCATTTTCTGGAGACTCTGCACAGCTGGATATGACAGGTAATCTTTTTTGCTCTCGTGGCAACACATTTTTCATCTTTTACGCCTGCACTTTCATCATTTCATCCCTTTTCCCTCTTTTTCCTCTGCAATTCTGCCCCACATCCATTTCCTCTAGTAATTCTCATTTTTGCGAGTGCCTAAGCAATTCCCACTTTAAAATATCGACCTTAACAATCCTTGGACTCACAATTTAAGTTTCAAATCCATTCAATGGCACCTTACAGATAGAGATGACAAATAATTTCATCAAAGAATGATGAAAAACAGTGTGTATTCACATCTCCAGGAGTCTTGGAGAAAAAATGGAAGAAAAATCAGGTGAAATGCACAACAACCATTGATTCTACCCCTTTTCCACTTTATATCATAGCCATCCATGTGTTTCCTTGGTGCAACTACAAAGGAGAATGCACATAGAGGAAAGTCCCAAATAAGCGCGAGCCTTCCACGTACCCTAGGCCCAAGAAAAATGCCTTTTGGCCTTTGAAAATTCTCGGTGCAAAAAAGGAGCCAGTGGAAGCCTCCACATGTCTCAATGGCACATTTTGAGATGGTCCCCAAAAGTAGAGACCCCAAACAAGTGCGGGCTCAACACGTGTCTCAGTCTCGGCAGAGTCTATTAAAAATGTTGAAGGTTCAGCGGAAGGCGCCATGTGTCTAGGGTCCGAGACATTTTCCTTTGGCCATTGAAAAGTCCAAGTAAAAGGGCAGAGTGAGCGGAAGCCTCCAAGTTTCCTCCTGGCACTTCTTCAAAATAAAACTTAGGGGCCTACTTTTGTCCCCAAACTTTTCAAGCAGCGGCCTCAAAGCAGCTCCCTCCACGTATGTCCCAGGCCTTTAGACAAAGTTGCTTGAAAAGTTTAAGTATGGGAAGACCCGACAGAAGCCTCCACATGTCTTAATGGTGCAACTTTGAGATGGTGCCCAAGAGTGGAGACCCTGAACAAGCATGGGCTCACCACATGTCCCAGGCCTTAGAAAATTTCTTTGAAAAGTTTAAGTACAAAGCAGAGCCAGTGGAAGCCTCCACATGTCTCCCTATCACAATTGTTAAGGTGGGACCTAAGGCAGATCCTCAAATGAGCGCCAGCCCACCACATGTCCATGGTCCACCAAAACTATACCGGCTACATGAAATTTTTTTCTAAGTCTAGGAAAGCAGTAGAAACCTCCACGTGTCCCCTCAGCACAACTCCAAGGCCAAACCAAAAGGTGAATTTTCAAATGAGCGTCGTTCCTCCATGTGGACAAGTTTTGGGTTGAAGCGAGCCTTAGAGTTTTTAAAGTGCCCCACTCGAGCCGCATCCAACCAAAAAGGGCCACGTTTCCACTGATGCTGAGATGTAAATTTGACCAGGAAAATACACCGTCAAACCGTAAAATGCAGGAAAATCACCATTTGAGCCCGGAAATGAATCTTTCTTCAAGGACAGAGAATTTGGAAATGTTATAAGGCTCAAATATGATCCTATGAGCTACATCCAATCATGTTTCCATAGGTATTTGGGACAAAAATGACAAGGACAACAAAACGTGACTTGGAAAATGGAAGGAAAGGAAAAACCTGAGTTTTTCGCCCAAGTTACAGACTCTTTTAGATCGACGTGAGGAACGAAAAACAAATTTTGGACCTTTAAGTGATCCTCTACCAAGGAAGGGACTGATCATGTCCAACCAAATGGAGGACTTTGAGTCTTCAAGCACCAATACAGGGAGATAGAAAACATGACAGAGGCCGCAAATTGAGGAATTTCAATGAAAAATGGGGTGAGACTAATTTGAGCACCAACATGGCTCTGAGCTCGGGGATGGGCACTCCCTGTGAGTGCCACAAGAATCCAAATAACAGACCAAGTTGAAATAGACCATTGGGTAATGGATTCAAAGAATAAGCTTGTTTAGAGAAGAAAACCATAACCATCCTCCAAAAAATCAAGTTGTGGGTGTAAACCAGCAAAACCAGTGTCACCAAGGACCAGAATGAACAAAAACTTGTCTAGAATGAAAGAACAAATCAACTATACACTGGTAACAATGGATTTTACCTTGATTCTGAGAAATCAATCAAGGAAATGCTTCAAATATCCTTCCATTAAAAGGAAATTCAAGTAGTTCCCTGTTCTAAGTCTTTTAGGAAGAAGTTATTTTCACCAATTCGAATATCAATTCTAATAAGGGCCCATCCACAATGCGTCAAATTTACCATGCTTGCCCTTATCTTCATGCCTACTATCCCATAAAAGCACAAGATCCCAATGCTGAAGCCTCTGGGAGTCACCTTTTTGTCAAATAAATTTTCAAAGTTTTCTTTGAACTTCACATCTCACGTTGATGGGATGCCCTTCTTTCTTCATCCAAACTCAATAATCTGATTGATTCGAGCATCATATGGACTAACTTCTTGTTTTTCCCTTGTTGGAACAAACTGAAATGAAGAAAATTCTAAATGGAGGGCCCCCACCAAAAGCTTGAGTTAATATACCAAGTTGTCAAATGGGACATTACCAGTAGCTCTTTTGACCAGTGATTCTGTCATCCCAAACAACAAACTTCATTTTCTCACCCCACTTCTTTTTGTTCAGCTCCAAGGTTCTTCTAATGATCTTCAACAAGTTTTTATTACTAGACTCAGCTTGTCCATTTCCTTGGGGATTGTAGTTAGAAGAATATGTCAAATGGGGATTCCATACTCTTTGCACATTGCCACCAAAGGTTTGGCTCTAAAACTCATGGCATTATCATAACAATTCCTAGCTGGCACTCCAAATCTACATATGATTTGATTCAACATGAAGTCCATGATAACTTAGTGTGGGCCTTCTTAGTGGGGATTTCTTCCACCCACTTAGTGAAAATAATCAGTGGCTACAAGAATCCATTTATGACCAAACTGGAAGGATATAGAAATTTCCCCAATGAAATCCATTCCCCATTGTCTGAATGGGGCTTCAACTGACATAGGATGCAAAGGAAGGGGGCCTGAAGCTTTAGTGGGAATTCTTCAAGAGTGAAAATGGAAACTTTCACATTTCCTAACCAATTAGTTGTATCCTTGACGAGAGTTGGCCACCAATAACAAGCCCTCAAGATTTTATGTGTTGTAACATCTTCCAACAAAATGTCCCCCATGAAGAAAGAACCGTAGGCTCGCTCTAAAATTAGATCTCCCACATGGATGGTCCATGGAGATCAAAAATTATTTTGGGGCCTCATCTTCAGTAATGCATCTCAAGAGCACTCCTGTATTTGGGTTCTTCCATTTTAACCCAGAATCAGTAATGACATACTTTCTTAGAGGATAACTTAAGAGCTCTTTTCTGATTTTTACACCAAATATTCAAGGCAACATAGATGTTTGAGATAAAAAATTGGTATCTTTGTACCATTCACAACCTTATATAAATTTTCATCACATTCACCCTTTCTTCTTCTACTTGGCATTCACCTCAATAATTTGGGTTTCTCTCAGCCATAAGCTTAGCTAGGCCCAAACCTCTTACCAATTAATATGGTTTGGATATCCATGTCATACTCCTACAACTTGTTCACCCATCTTCATCTTTTTCTTGCAGACCTCCATCTCTGATAAGATGTCTTTCACCATGGTGTGGGGAACATAAGCAAGAGTGATTTTCTTAGGACTCAAGATGTAGGGTTTCAAAAATCTTTGCCTTTCACCAAGGAAAATGCTTGCTTCTCCATGATGGTGTAATTCAACTCAGCTCCCTATAATGCCTTACTGAAAAAGGCAATTGGTCTCTCAACCCCTTCATCATCCTTTTGTAAAAAAGTGTAGATGCAATGGTGTTTTCTAAAGAAAAAGAAAACACTTGAAAAGGCTTTTTGTAATTTTGGAATGCCAAAATAGGGGCATGCTTTAGTATCTTCTTTGATCCCATTGAAAGCTTGAATGGAAGCTTCTTCCCATTTGACAAACTTGGTCCTTGTTTTAGCATACTAGTAATCCGGGATGGTCAATTTAATCAAAGTTAGACACAAATCTTCTGATAAAGTTTATTTTTCCAAAGAAGGATTGAATTCCCTTCTTAGTTCTTAGAATTGGAACCTTGCTGATCAAAGTTCCACTCTCTCTAGATCACATCATGACCCCTCCTTTTGATACAATGTGACCAAGAAACTTTTCCTTTTGCACTCCAAAGTGGCACTTCTTTGGATTCAATGATATGCCATATTCTCTACACCTTATCAACATTCTCTCTAAGTGTTGCAAGTGATCATTTCTATTTTTTGAAAACATAGTTACATCATCCTGATAAACAGACTTGATGAAATCATTGATATAACCAGATCCAAATGCTACATCCATTGCTCTTTGGAAAATTGCTCTAGCATTCATTAATCCAAAAGGCATCCTGAAATAGACATAAGTTCCCCAAGGAGTAGTAAAGGTAGTCTTTATCCTTTTTGAATCCTTCACAACAACTTGATTATCAAGCCAGAGAAACCATCCAGAGTAGATAACAATTAAAAACCAGTTACCAATTGTAGCATATTCTCCATGTTTTGCAGAGGGTAATTATCTTTCAATGATGCTTTATTTAGGTTCCTAAACATCTACGAAACAGCCTTATGTCACCATTATTTTTTCTGACAGGCACTAGGTTTCCACAACCCAAGAAGAGTACCTTGTGGAATTGAATGATGCATCCATCCCTCAACTTCTTGAAGTTCTTCTTGCATCTTCAAGAAAGGATGGATTGATGGGCCTCTATTTTTTCCTACAAAAGGCTTGGCATTAGACTCAAGAGGAATCTCATGTTGGAACAAATCTTCCTTATATGCCTTCTAACTCAGAGTCAGACCAAGCTAGGTAGTCTTGATATTTCCTCAGCAATTGAATATAGGACTGCTTCTCTTCCTTGCTAAGCTTCCTTCCTAACCATGATTTTTAGCTTCATGGATTTTCCTTTGGGTGCCAATAGGTTGTGCTCTTCCACATCTCTACGAAACTGACATACTCCTTTTAATAATGCAATCAACATTATCAAAGTTTGACCTTTAAGTGCCACCAAACCTCTGGGAATCATGTTTGTCTTCAAATGGATGTATGTCTTTTCAAAATAAAGTTTCCTTTCCTTCAGCAACACACATGACATTGGTTCCCAATCTATATTTTGGAAAAAAAAATCACCTTGGTTCTACACAAACCATTTCGACCTGGGCATCATAATCAAACACTTGCCAATTTTTAACGTTAGAGGGACAAATGGCCTTGTTAGTATTTCAACATAATACTCACAAAATGGAGACACTGTACAATTCCAAAATCTAGATCCTAGCAAAACTAACTTGTCTGAAACAACATTAAACCATTTCTGTTCATGGTCAGAATATTAAAAGAGTCAAAAGAATTTCAATGAAAATCCCAAAGAACATGCTTGTATTGTTTCATTCTCTTGATTTTTAGTAGCATAAAGTTTTCTAATTTGCTTGACAAAAATTCTGAATCCCATTCTACAATGATATCCTTTATACAGTATTTCCATGAAATTCTCAAGCATAATAACAATGCTTCATATTCATCCAATGTTGTTAGTGCATTCAAAGTTAAGTTTGAAAGAAAAGACAAACTCTTCTTGGCCTGAGAAATCAGAACAATGCCAACACCATTTCGAACTTTGAACACGCTCCATCAAATAACAAGGTCTTAGGAAAAAAATATTGCTCATGATATTTACACTGATCAATTCTCATATTGCCATTGAAAGAAAAACCCCATAGAGTTATCAACATCTACATCAGCATACAACACTTCATAAGAAGCATTATTTGGGATCTTTAAATAAGGTGCAACATCTTTCTTCTCTCCATACAACTTTACAAGGTTTACCTTCAATTGGAATGTTGGTAAAAAGACATATCCATCTGAACACTTCCACCAACACTTGCAGCCCACTTTCTTGATAACAACATGCCCCATTTGGTAGGGCAAACAACAATGACAACATCAAGTTTCAAAGTTCTTACCCAGATAAGCTGCAAGTTGTACCACCAAACCTTTCACACATTCTACAATAGGGACCTCTCTAGAATCCATTACATTACACTTGCCATAAGATGTTGTAACTTTAATGTTCAATTCATTCATGACTTCCAGAGGTATAACATTGCATGATGCTCCAGAATCAAACATACAATTGTGCAGTAGTCTGTCTTTAATAATCAGTGTTGTAAAAAATGGATCAACATTTAATTGAGACTCAACTAAAGATGTTCCAAGTAAACTTCAGGTGGTTGACCTGGTTCTCCTCTAATACTTCTAATGATGGTGGTTTTTCTCAACTCTGAAATGGTTGGAGGAGGAGTGTTTACATTATTTATATTTCTTCCTTGGGCACTCCTTTCTTCTCTAAACCCCAAATATTCAAATTCCCTCTTCTATGCTGAGGGTTTCCTCAGCAATTCAACCAATTGGGATAGGAACATAAATCTTGATCTAAATCAATATTTCAACTATGTCACAAGGAAAATATTTGGGTAATGCAAAGTGTTAGGAGCAAGGTTTACAAATTCATCTGATGGCACAAGGATTTTTTATAGTCTGAGCATAGCGAGGGAACACAAGTTCTACTTGAGACAACAAGGCCTTTGCCAGATGCATCTTTCTTTGTAGTCTCTTTTGGGACATTGGTGAGAACTGGTCTTTGGTTTGGCTTGAGGCCCTACCCCTTTGACAATTTACTTCTTGTGTTATACTCTTTTTTTTGGCCACAACAACATTCATTAGCAAGTTGTCTATCCTCTTCTGATGGTATTCCTCCATCATACTTCTTAATCATTAGAGCTCTTAGGTACTCAAAATCATTATTAGGAAGTTCAAATGCTTGTACCATATCTATTTCTAAAGTATGAGAGGGAGGAAGAAGAGGTACCGGTGAATGCAGTCCCAAAATACTTTTAGTATTTCTTGAAACTTATTAACTTAGTTGAAGTTTCTCCTTACTGTGAACTTGTAGAGAAGTCCACCATGCATGCATCATCATCAGTGTTATCATCATCATCACTTCTTCAACTTGCTGATCTATTTCACATGGCAGGTGGGGTAAGAAGCATTTTTCACACCAATCCATTTGATTTGTCTCTTCAACAACAACAACTATGGCATTTAGAGGATCAGGCACTACTCTATTCTCCCTAGCTTGGGGTTTTCTAGCTCCCATGGGTCCTTTACCTCTGTCATCAGACCTCTGATCATTTATAGGATGATTTACAAGTCTATCTTGTCTTTTTTTCCTATGATAACCCTAAGAACCTTGTCCAATTAGTTTTTCTTCCCTGGACAGCTTGTAAGAGATTTCTTTGACAGCCCCGACCAAAGTCCTTACAACTTCCTCAAGATCCACAACCTTACTTGATTGAGGCTTCTCAGGGTTGATCAATTTAACACCCTCCCTCTTAGGAGGTTTTCCAACTACTTTGATGTTGTTCTCAATTTGTAGAGCCATGGTAAAGGCCTACCTCAAAGTCCCAGGGTTCTTATCCCTCAAATAGTAAGCAAATTTCTTATCAAATGCATCTAAATACTTTATCAGACATGATTCATCACATGGCCTCAAATTAACAGGTAGTCTTCTCAATGTTTTGTTAAATCTAGTGTTGAAATCATGCACTGATTCATTAGGATTATTTTTTATATTTTCAAACTCTGATAAAAGAAACCTAGGGTTTGTTTTATCACCATACTGCATTCTAAAAGCATTCTTCATCTCTGTCCAGGAGTCAATGGAATTATCTGGCAGAGATTTATACCAGTCCCTTGCATCTTCTTCTAGAGTATGGATAAATAATTTAATGTATACATCCTCAAACTCTATTTCGAAGTCCTCCATCATATTGACAAAGAGTTTCAAGTGCTGATCACTAGTTATTGCATTATTTCCTTGAAACTTAGGCAATATGTTTCTTACATCTTGTGGCACAACATTTGGATAGCCAGCCATACCTCTAAAACTGATGGTACCAAAAGTATTAACAACAAATGGAGGTCTGGGTGGAGGATGAGCCATATTATTCTAAGGAGGTGATCTTACCAGGAGAGATAGAATGATGAGGAGTGAGGGATCTGTGTGGTACAGGGATGCAATTTTTAGAATGAATGCCCTCTAAAGGCTCTGTCTCTTGGAAAACTCTATTAGATTTTGAAAATATAGGGGCAATTGAGAAGAAAATGTTTCAAATACAGATGAAGGACCCTCTCCAGATGGAGAATTCAATTCAACAAAGAGACTACCTGATTCAAAAGAACTTGAGGAAGTACTGCAATCTTCAATCACAGGCTGATCAATTTCACCAATGGAGATCTCCTTTCTTGATGCTTGATCTCCAACAACCTTCCAAATTCTTCTTCCTTCTGAATTAGACTTTCCCATCTCTTGAAACAACCTTCTACTAGGGTCCTTGGAGAAGAAATATCTTCTTCCTTCTAGATTTGTAGATATTAATGACAAACCTCACTTGATATATGTTAAGACACTAGTATTTATAAAGAATTTAAACAACACGAAGTCACCACTAAGGATTTTCACCTTATTTTGTGTAAATGCACTATGAAAGACCTATCAAATGTCTGTCAATACTAGATTCATGTAAAGATTACAAGATTTACTCTTATTTTACCCAAATTTATCAATGATGATACAAAATCTTAGTGCAATAACTGTATAAGATAGAAATATTGCACTCAGAACTCACAACTTTGAACAATTCTTACAGATCTGAACAAATAATGATGTTTCAGCAATGTATTTGCACTTTAAAATCTGTAAAAAGCATTACAGGGTACTGTACACCTTTGTACACCTTTGTTCAAATACTTCAACAGAGTCCCCAACGTAAAATGGCAAATCAGTTCCCTAATAATGGTGTCATGAGTGTTGGTATCCAAATTTATTCTCCCTTTCAAGCTGAGCAGCAACACAGATTGGACATGGAGCTTAGAGCATAGATAGATCATAGTGTGTGTCATTTTGTAGCTAGGGATGAGATCTAACTAGCCCTTTGTTACTCAAATTTATGGAGAGATGGATAACACCTTTAAGAGGATTTGACCTGTCCTCACTACTTTAGGCCATGCCTCTTTGACCAGGGTGAGAGGACCCTTAGTGTAACCTCTGTTTGATGAAGGAGATGGAGATATCCTTCTTTTTCACAAATTCTATGAAGAGAACCTTGGGAAAATATGGTCAATACTCCATGATTTAACTCTTAAGAGTTGTCACTTCTAAATGATGGAGATACTTTCAACACAAGGCTAAGGTTACTGAAGACATTAAGAAATCCTGATTGTTCTACATATTTTAGTAAGTAGATTTTGTTCCTTTGTTGATACACAGGGCAAAAAGGGGTAGTTTAGGGTGGATCAATGGTTTTTAAATGATTTTGGTGGGAGATGAAGAGGATAAAGTTGATTATACCAGATCTTTAAAGGGACTTCACAACAATGAACAACTTCAACAACAGAAAGCTTCAGAATAGTTAAGACGTTCCTTCAACCAGAAGGTGTGCTTCAATGGAGGCCTAGATCAACATGTTTTCACATAATATTTGAGACTCAAACATGAAGGATCGAATTGAAAGACTCAATTAAACACCAAAGTTTATGATTAATCATGCCTAAGGTACACCTGAAGACTTATAGAAAATATTTATCAACAAATGACAGTGAATTGATTTTAAATTTGTTTATCTCATCCAAGATGAAGGCTCTTCTTGAAATGAAATTTACAAATACCATTAGACTGTCATAGGGATGAGATCCTATGTGATTTCACAAAAAATTCAATGTAAGATTGCAATAGGAATGAAAGAAACTATTTGCAGACATTATGAAACAAAGCAAACACAAATTGCTAGAGATTGGACACAAATTAATCTCAAAATTTGCTTAGATTCATTAGCAGGGGAAAGCTTCTAGAGGAATCTCAGTGCTCGTCAATGGCTATACATATGCAACCAACTTGACATGATAGAAAATATAACATAGAAGAAAATAACAGGTTATCTTGGCTTTGGTCTCTCACGAAGATGGACTTTCTCAAATTTTCTCTTAGGAATTCAAATTGTGACCATTTGCAAGAGTATTCTCATTGCATTTATACATTTTTCTCACTCAATTTTCCCCCCAAAAGAGAAGAATATTCGAGGGACCTTTTCTTGTTACCAATTTGTTTTAGATAATGACGTTTAACAAATTCAGATCTAAAATTTGCTAGGTGGACCAATTGTGAACTGATCACATTTCTTGGGCCCTCGACTAATGACTAGGATTCCATGCCACAACTTTTTGGGAGTCCTTTTAATCATTCTGATTCTGTCATGCGAGAAATCCCCTTTTTAATCATTTTCTGGAGACTCTGCACAGCTGGATATGACAAGTAATCTTTTTCACTCTCATGGCAACACCTTTTCATCTATTTTACACCTACACTTTCATCATTTCATCCCTTTTCCCTCTCTTTCTCTGCAATTCTTCCCGCATCCATTTCCTCTAGTAATTCCCATTTTTACAAGTTCCTGAGTAATTCCCACTTCAAAATATCAACCTTAACAATCCTTGGACTCACAATTTAAGTTTCAAATCCATTCAATGGCACCTTACAAACAGAGATGAAAAATAATTTCATCAAAGAATGATGAAAAATAGTGTGTATTCACATCTCCAGGAGTCTTGGAGAAAAAATGGTAGAAAAAAATAGGTGAAATGTAGAGCAACCATTGATTCTTCCCCTTTTCCACTTTATATCATAGTTATCACAGTGTTTCCTTAGTGCAACTACAAAGGAGAAGCATAGAGGCAAGTCCCAAACAAGCGTGAGCCTTCCATGTACCCTGGGCCCAAAAAAAGCACCTTTTAACCTTTAAAAAGTCTCCGTGAAAAAAGGAGCTAGTGGAAGCCTCCATGTGTCTTAATGGCACATTTTAAGATGGTCCCAAAAAGTAGAGACCCCAAACAAGCATGGGCTCAACACATGTCTCAGTTTGGTAGAGTCTATTGAAAAATTTGAAGGTTCAGCAGAAGGTGCCATGTGTCTAGGGTCTGAGACTTTTTTACTTTGGCCATTGAAAAGTCCAAGCAAAGGGCAGAGTGAGCAGAAGCCTCCAAGTGTCCTCCTGGTGCTTCTTAAAAATAAAACTTAGGTGGCTAGTCCCCAAATAGGCATGGTCCCTCCATGTGTCCCAGGCCTTTAGAAAGTTGCTTGAAAAGTATAAATGGGAAGACCTGACGGAAGCCTCCACGTTCTTCAGAACACTTCGAGATGGTTCACGAGAGCCTTGAACAAGCATGGCGTTCACCACGTGTCCTAATGCCTTAGAACATTCTTTGAAAGACCCAACAGAAGCCTCCACATGTCTTAAGTCGAGAGACCCCAGAACAAGCATGGGCTCACCATATCTCCCATGCCTTAGAAAATTACTTTGAAAAGTTCAAGTACAAAATGGAGCCGACACAAGCCTCCACATGTCTCCCTGTCGTAATTGTTAAGGTGGGACCCCTAAGGTGGATCCTCAAATGAGCGCCAGCCACCACATGTCCATGGCCCTGCCAAAACTATACCGAATACATGAAAAATTTGTCTAAGTCTGGGAAAAGTAGTGGAAACCTCCACGTGTCCCCCCGGCACAACTTCAAGGCCAAACCAAAAGGTGAATTTTCAAATGAGCGTCGTTCCTCCACGTGGACAAGTTTTGGGTTGAAGCTAAGCCTTAGAGTTTTTAAAGTGCCCTGCCGAGCCACATCCAACCAAAAAGGGCCATGTTTCCACTGATGCTGAGATAGTAAATTTGACTGGGAAAAATACACCCAGTCAAACCGTAAAATGTAGGAAAATCACCATTTGAGCCCAAAAATGAATCTTTCTTCAAGGACAGAGAATTTGGAAATGTTATAAGGCTCAAATATGATCCTCTGAGCTACATCCAATCATGTTTCCATAGGTATTTGGGACAAAAATGATAGGGAAAACAAAACATGACTGTGGAAAATGGAAGGAAAGGAAAAACCCGAGTTTTACTCCCAATTTATAGACTCTTTCGGATGAAAAGAGGAAAAAAAAAACAAATTCTAGACCTTTAAGTGATCCTCAACCAAGGAATGGACTGATCATGGCAACTAAATGAAGGACAGAGTCTTCAAGCACCAATACAGGGAGATAGAAAACATGACAGAGGCCACAAACTGAGGAATTTCAATGACAAATGGGGTGAGAATAATTTGAGCATCAACACAAGGCATGAGAACAGGGGCATGTAAACAACTCAAACGGTCACTACTGAAACTGCTCAAACAAAGGCATCGAAACTACTCACATAGGTATAGGGATAGGGATAGTAATAATGTCACTATTTTATTGAGTTCCATTCTTTTGACTACAATTTTCCATCAATACTTCAAAACATCAATAAAGCAATATGTTTAAAACATATAAAGGTTTTTTGTGGTACCTTTTTTTATGCTCTACAATCTTTTCTTGTAGACAAATTTTCCCTATTGTGGACAGTGGAATCTAGACACCAATATAATTTTCTGTTGAATTTTTATTTTCTTCTAATTGGTTCATTTGATCTCACACACTTTGCCAAACTGAATTGTAGGGTTGTTTTGAATAAAAATGTTTCATGTTCAAGCTTGTTTAGATGACTATAAAAGAGCCAAAGTTTTCAAACGAATTGGATTGGGGAAAAATATATTTTTTGGTTGGCTATTTTAGCTACTCAACATTCTGCTCCTTTGAGTATCCACACTCCTCAACAATATTTACTTACAAATTAATATTTAATAAATAAAAAAGTTGGAAAAATTCCACTAATCAAAAAAATATGAAAGAATATATAGTTGAGCTCCATGTTGTTTCCTCTAATAGTGGAATATCCAAAATAAGGATTCAATCTTAGGGTTCCATGGATGGTTAATGTATCCAAATTATCTATAAAAAAATCTTCCTCCGTAAAGTAGGAGCCTAAAAAAAATTTCTTGCCAAATTTTAGTGGTTGTTTGGGAGAGGATTTTTAGGTTTTTTCTATTCATGTCAGCCCCATATAACCATCAACAATGTAAAAAGGTCATATGCCATACAAATAAAGGAGTGCACCATGTAAACAAATTAAACAACTCAAATAGGGGCATGTAAAACCATGTAAGGAAAAAGAGAAGCACACAATGGAATAATGAAAAGAATTCATGTTTGAGAGAACACCAAACAGTAACACCCTTATAGGAATGTGAAAATCATTGCAACAAATAGCTCTAGAAATTAGATTACGTGGCAAAATCCAAAGTAATTGAATTATTTCAAAGTAATATACAAAACACACCTCTGAAATCCGTTCTTTGGAGAAAACAAGGGAAGTACGTATGAGGGCGTCAACTCTGGAGGTTGTGGATCAAGACAATAGATTTTCCACCTAAGTATAGGATCAAGCTAATATTTTTTGTCAATGTTCTTAGACCACTATGAAGTAACAAGTGGATAGGCCCATCTGGTATGTGATCAAAATTGTGCAGATATCTAAGGAAAATGTGTGCTTAAAATCACTGCATATGAATTTAATAATCCAAGGAAATTACGTGCTTAAAGTGCTACATATGCAGTGGTTTACAAACAGGGCATGCAAAAAAGGGACATGTAAATAGCTTAAAAAGGTCCATGCAAATATCTTAAACAGGGGCACAGAAACATGGAAACCACAGAAATAGGGCTATGGAGGGTAATATTTTTCTTGATAAAGATGTTTCAATGATTTTTAAAAATGGGAGTCCTGTGATAGGTGCAATGATTTGACAAGGAGTCTGTGATATGATTGTTGAAAAAGGAAAATAATTAATAGTTTAGTTGGATGGGAATGTAGACGTGATTGGATGGAAATGGAAATGGAGACAGAGGTAAATGGAGTCATATTGGTCAAACGCTACCTAGACCGTTGTGCCACATCACACCTCCCTATGAACTTGCATGAGGGATAGGGACATTGGGTATCAATAGCCATGGTGGTCAAATATGAAATAAGTGGATTAATTGACAAGTGAAGTGAATTGTTTTATATAAAACTTCAAGGAGATGTGGAGTCGTGGATTGTTGGGTTTTTTGTTGTCAAAGAAATGACTGCAGCAGCTTTAAAGCTAATGCGATTAGCAGGTATAAATCCAATCTCCACAGTCTATTCCAAAATACAACCCCTGCTATGTTTTCTTCCCCATATATTTTCATCCAATCCTACATAGATTTGTTGTGAAGGTGGGTGTCATGTATTACTGTTGCAAAAAATCTGGTCTATATATATGCAAAATGTGAACACACATACAAGATGTGGAGTGTTGAATTGTGGTAGATGAAATAGACAATCGGTTGTAGTGTTCTAGTAGATGGAGAAAATTGCAATGGTCAGAATCAGAACACTACATCTAATTGTCTATTTCACCTACCAAAATACACATTTTGTTTGTTCATCTACCAGAATAAACACACAAAATTTGTATTCTCATGCAATGCCATGGATACTATTTTTTCGTAAATGATGTCCTTGAAAGACCATATGGGCATAAAATCAAATTTCATTTGTAGTACTAAAGCCAAATATTGCATCCTTTGAGATCATTATTTATTTTTGTGAAAATGGGGGCTTTGTGACAAGATATGGTCACAAAACAAACAACTTGTAGATGCATGATAACTATTTGTTTTGAAATGCCATAATAAAATGTGATTTCTCATTCATTTCTGACAATAGGGTATGTGAAAAGGATTTTGAATTTTTCAAGTAAATGTGATTGGAGAGTCTGTGAATCACTTGGAGCCACGTTACCTGCTTCATTTTCTCACAAACAAGGTTATCTTCCTATTTCTTGCATGATCTATCATTTTTAGTTTTTCTATTTTTAATGGTGTTATAAATCAAATTTAAGAAGATTAATTTTTTGGTGAATTAAATGAGACATAACACCAATAAAAAAATATACCACTTATTATACACAACTAGAAAGACTACTTTAATATAAACCTGGATCATGAATCACATCCTGTGATGTTTGAAAAACTTAGTTGATGGTATTGGATAATTGTTAAACATTTTTGCACTCATGAAAAAATGGGCAACTCAATACTTCTTACGATGGAAGGCATTGATGAAATGGACCTAACTAGGGGATGCATTACAATTTTATTATGTTTTTCATTTGCAGCAATAGATTAACTACATGTAATCTGCAACTATGTATGTTGTTACAGAATGTAACACCTTACATAGACTTCTATTCCATGTTCATCTTCAGCAAAGAAACACAAAATCCCTGAAGGACCAATTCATTTCCTTGATGAAGGTGGTAATTGAAGTTTATGTGAGAAGTTAAACTCAGTAACGGAAAATAGAGTTGCAGTTTTCATGCATTAGATTCATTTTAAGTTATAGGTATATTAAATCTCATTATCTCTTCATGTTTAGATACACTTAACTATGTATTTGAGTTTTTTATTTCATTACACAATCAATACATGTCATAAAGATGAAATTAGAAAAAAAATTCAAATCAAGTAAATAAATCAAATGTTATTTATTCATGAAGAAATACAATGTTTGCCACACAATTCGTGGGATGTAAATCATAACAACTGAAGAAAAAAATACATGTGCATGAAGTTAAAAGTAAAAGAGTATTGAAGAAACCAATCATTGCCTAGGGCTTTCTTCTAATCTTTTTATCTTCATTTCCAGCTCTATCTTTCTTCCATGCTCCAAGCAACTACAAGTATACCTAAAAAAGTGAAAGAAAAGACATAATTATTAAGCTCATGGTTTTAACTGTACTCATGTACTATCTAACTACATGCAAATAGATTTATTAATATCACAATCATAAGGTACATTAGAGTTGGATACTGTTATGTCTTGAAAGTGCACCTTGTTGAAAGATGACTAAAGGTGTTCTAAGATTTCTCTGGATCTCTCACTTTCGTAGATAAAATGGAAACACCTCAGGTCTGTGGGTATACCTATTGTTGAGGCGGGTCTCCAATATCAACGTCGGTTCCTTTTTTGATGTATCCTACACTAATTTTTAGGGGGTTTAAGGGTAAAAAGATGACTGTAACTAAATTGAAAACTTTGGTGATATACTAAATTTTTTTAGGGATTTGAATGAGTACATGCACAATTAATTTGAGAATGAATTTGGGATGCACAAACCAATATTTTATAGTAAAATATTAAGGAAAAACACTTGGTGTATTGAGAGAATGAGTCACAAAAATACACTAAGAGAACATGCACACTAATATTATTCAGAAATTATTAAATTTTCAACAAGTCAAGATGATTAATTAAATAATTTGACATTCACAAGAATTAATGAGATATATAGAACAATGCAATTAATTGGAAAGGTAGAAATTAGTTCTCATTCAAGGGGAAAAACTGGAAAAATTTATTTCATCACTCCTATTTCCAAATTTTTCTCCTCTGTGTCTTACAATTACACACAATATATAGCAAAAATTTTAACCCATCCCATCCTAAAAATAGGCTAAAATTTGTAGTCTCCCATGCATGCTTTTTTTACCCCTTTATCATGAATAAATAAAGGAATAAAAATAGACATGCTAATACAATGAGGCATTAATAGCCTTGATTACAAAAATACATTCAGTCAAATTGTGGTTGAGTGATCTATTTTTAATAAAGTAGGATGAATAATCTGGCTATTAATAGCCCTTGTTTACTATGTAAGTCTCCTCCAATGTGCATGTAATCTTTGTCTTCTATTTCTTGATGCGACACTTACAATTTGATCCACTTGTAGTGATAAATTTAGCACTCTTTAATCCTGCCCCTTGGATGCACATGCAAAAAATAAATGTCTTTATGTGAGCAAAAATAATTCTTTATTTGCAATACTTTACAAAATAATTTACTCATGTATTCCATCTTGATGTGGACCACATTTGGTTCTGATGTCAACATTTGTGCACATATTCCATTTTGCATGTTAATAATGACATCTTTATCTTTTGTGAATACATGAAATACTATCTCCTGCAAGTATAATTTATTCAACCTCTAATACTTAGCAAAAGATACATCCCACACTGTGGGGACCACTTGAACACATGAGTGTGGGTCCAAATTTGTTTCCATCTTCTTTTGACAGATAATGGTCACATGCAAAACTCTTCCCTTTCCTCTTTGTACGAAATTTACTTGCAATTTTTTTAAGGTATCTTTGAGGAGATTAAGGTAATCATCCAACTTGGCATCTAACATTTATCTTGACCATATATTACCATGGGGAATTTTATCATTTGTATCTATCATTGTTAATAATAATATCACACTACTTGGTAGGTCCCCTTTCTGATTAAGACATGTCATAACAATGTGATCGGCACATATACTATGGTTTTTCGGCTTTTGATTATCTTTGGCACATACTATAGTTTTTGGTTTGAAATTAATCATTAATTAACATCATTCAATCTTATCATGACATGGGCATGTATTATTATGTTGGGCCCTTTTTTATTATCATGGTATCGACATTTGATTTTTCAAAGCACTATGGTTGTGGACCTTTAATAGGTCAATGCAAATGATTTCTTCAAATGATTGAGGGTGGCCTCCCTTACACGATGACTCACCCCTTTGAACTGTGTCGGTGAATTTACGAACCTTGAGTTAACTAGGTATTTTTATGGATCGACACATTGGCACATCTATAAAATTTGGTGGAGTTATGAGAAAATGTGGTTTGCATTAGAAACAAGTTGTTTATATTACTGACCATTGATAACAGTACCTTTAAATTTGGATCATTGATTTTATGATGATAATAAATGTAATATTACGTAGTACTTGGCAAGGGTTATAGACCATCGTTCATCTATTCTTTTGCATATACACCATTGATATCTACATTTTTCTCTGCTAAAGTTAGGGTTTGCCTATGGTTAGGCTTGGAGTTTGTATGGAAATTGGCGAATGAAACTTGATCATTGATCTCTTTACCTTTTTGGTCTCCACCATTGATGGCTCTGGATCGGGTGCTGAGGTAGGAGAACTATGGATTCAATGTGAATTGTAGATCTTGGTACCAACATGATCTGAGCCACCAATATCTTGAACCATGGTTGATTTTGGTTACCATGGGTTGGCTAGTGAACATGTTTATTTTGTAACCTGAACTTGATCATTTCATATGCATGCCCAATTTGGAGGGTGAAGCCCTGGAAAATATTTTATTAGACTGCCATTGTTGCACCTCGAAGCTCTCTAATTTTGATTCTTTGCATTACACTGTGAGGTATATTTTCTCGTTACAGAGCTTTGTGTGAGAATTTCATGGATGCCATTGTTAACGCGCTCGATCTCACCCTAAGAAACTATAAATTTTCTTAATGAGGAAAATCTGAGCATGAAGCTTGGATTCATGGTTATTTTTTGATTCTGAGTGCTCTCAGTCTTGTATATTTTAATCTTTGTGTTGTTGTTTATGGAGAAGGTGAGGGTGTATTTCTTGAGTACTATATCTCAATTTTTCCTTCATTTATTCATAGCAGTGATATAATATTTCTTTCATGTTTATCTATGTCTTCTTGAATGGTAAACTCTCCTCTAATTCATTCTAGCCTTAAATACTGGATTTATGACTTGGGGTTGAAGAGATAACTCAAAAAATGGTGAGTTATTTAATCTGATTTATAAAATTCATGCTATCTATTTGGGTATACGAGTTCTTCTCTGTATTTGGATCTTGAGCTTTGTGTTTTTTATTTCTTGGTTCTAGAGGCCCTAGATCTAGCCATTCTGAATGTTATCTCAAGTTGTGTATCTTTTCTGCCTTTCTTGTATCCTTTGCAGTCGTAGCCATGGAAGTATTATTTCCTGAATGTGTAGATTTAAAAAGTTTGTTTTATATAACCCAAAATGAGAATTACTCCTTTGTCACATTGAAAATAGGTAATTTTGTGTTGTATATTTGAACATTTTTATTCGTGGGCATTCGTCATTGTTGTTCCCATTTGAATCTATCTTAATATGTTTCAGATATATGCTTCGCTATAGTACTTTTGAACTCTCTATGAAATGTATACATATCTGCTTCTTTATTCTGGAACTTTGCATCTCCATGGCATACATATAGAGCTTTGGTCCTTGGTTATTTTGTCAGCTCTGAGTTTCCATTTTGACTGATAATTTTGACCTATTCGTTTGAACCTTGAATTTTTTTTTATCTTTGTTTTGTCGTTTGCTTATTTGTAAGCTCTCTTTGAGGGGTATTGTTTATGGTTCTTGAGCCTCTGTGGGTTTTTGTAACTTCAAACACTTGTCATTATTTTATTATTTTTCTCCTTTCGAGCTTTGTGTTATGTTTCTTCATAGTCGGCCACCACTGTCGAGAATCTTCGAGCTCATTTTTTTCTGTGTCACCTGAAACTAAATAAGATAAGGTCATGGTTGTCTTTGAGCACTATAAAAACATTTCTTATCATTTTTACTTCTCATTTTAATCAATACTCATTCCAAAATATTTTTTTGGGTTCTCGTAAAATATTATTCCTTTGTTACCACTCCTCGGTTTTTGATGTATTAGACTGAAAAACAAGTGACTTTTCCAGATTTTCAAAATTGTTTGCAAATTTTAATAATGTTATGGAAATAAGACCTAAATTTCTAGGTCTGTAATCCTGAGATAATTATTGTTTACAAGTTGTATATCTTCTAGGCACCAATCAAAGAGTTCAATGTATGACAATAATTTTATCTTGTGAAAACCTATGTAACTTTATATCTCCTTACATATATCAAACAAGTAGTTGATCTGCTTGCACACTTGGTAAGTTACTTTGCCTAAGAAATGTCCTCTTCTGTAGTGTAATATGAATTTTATATTTATTAAATGGTTGTAGCTTGTGATCAAATTTATCTTTCATACCATATGTGAAGGTAGTACCATTTAATTTTGATAGCAAAATTATATTATGTGAGTGTCAATCTCTTAATTAAAATCGTGTTGAATTACTTAGATTCTGTACTAAAAACTGTGATTGTTCCTTACTGATAATATGAACTATAATTTTCAACTGCTCCATATGCAATTCTATGGTAATTGGTCCTTATATGTGCTAAATTTGAAAAATGGAATGTTTCTTTGAACAATGATGATCATGACCTTCTGAACCATACCTTTATAAAGCACTTTTCTTAAATAGTCAATGTATTTCCTTTTATGTTAGAATAATAATTTCCATTCATGTTCTGGTACTCATGATTAAAAAAAAAATTCCTCTGTTGGATTGTGCAATGCATCTCTGAAAGTTATATCATACTATCCTTTAATGGATTTATCATTAATTCATATTCATAAGGTTCACTCAAACTTGCTTGTCATAATTGTACCCCATTTGCAGTGGAACACTGCTATAGCATTTTGTCTTCACTAATATGTAAAGGTGTTCATATTTGAAAATGGAATTTGAGAAATAAGTGCTTTTACTATAATCTCATTTTCATTATCAAATCTAGAACTCTTGATATCTTGAGCTCAAATTTTTCTATTGTGTGTTGTGGCATATAAATTCCTTCAATCCTTTGGAAAATTGCATGATTATGAACTTATAAGTTGTTGGAAAGTGGTTGAATTTTTAGGCCTTTCCTAAGTCTGTAACATCATAAATATGGGTGATTACCTTTAGTTTAAAACTAAAACTTATCCCTCTTCGAAAGTATCCTGAAACTGGAAAATTGCATCTTCACCACCTGTACTTTTTTTATCTTTGAAGAAATTTGCTAATATTTTGATATTCTCTAGTGATATTGTCTTGATTATTTAACAAATTCCTTTCTTTATTGACTTTGAAACCCAAAATAGATTTGTAAAGGAGGAAATATCTTCTTCTATAATCTTGATGCTTTTCATCCCATTCAGTTATGATTCTCAAACACTTTTAAGGCAATTTTTAAGTTTGTGAAAAACACTTTGTTGCTCAAGTATTCCATCCACTTATGTATTGACAATGGAAACACTTTCCTAAGTTAAATTCTTGAAGGTTTGTATCCTGAAATGATCAATTAGATATTTTACTTTATCACTTTGTTTAACTGGAATTCGTGAAGATTTCTGATATAAGAACACTTTACTTCTTTTTATGAGTGCATACTAATATTACATTTTCTGAAACTGCACTTGTAACTTTTGAAAAATGTACTTTCCTTGTTTTATTGAATTCTGAAATAGGGATTTGAAGGTTTCTTTACAGATGTACTTTGACCTTTTAGCTTTGGTTGTAAGTTGGAAATGCCATCATGTCCCTTATAATAGCTTCTACATGAAATTTTACCTGGCTAATATATCATTTTCTTGTTGTACATTCTAATCTCTTTTAATTGTTCCTTAAAACTTGTATTTTTTTATCTAAAACCTTAGAGTTTTATCATTTTTGGTATCTCTTGTAATTATCCTCTTCATGGCTAATTGTAGAGGTTTGTTAATAGAAGATGAAATATACCTTTTTCTCATTTCCCATGCTTTAATGAAAACCTTGCTATGAAAGAATTGTTACTTGTATCTTGCTTCCTCACTTATGATTTAGTGTCCTAATGCCTTTATTTTGTACATCTTCTATCTTTCTTCCTCACTTATGAATAGTTACTACAGATTCTAATACTCAGTATGTACTTTACACTTTATTGTAATCTAATGAAAAACTTTGATTAAAAGCTTTGTTTTCTGCTTGCATTTTCCTTTTTCCTAAATTCCTCCAGCAAGCACTTCTTTTTTGGACAATAATCTTTTTTTGCAAAATATTTTCTAATTTTCATCTACTTCCTGTACCTGCACAGTTAAATAAATAGTTAGAAAATATTTAAGATTTTTGGCCTCTCTTATGTTCCATAGTTTTTTCTTTTCTCTTTCTTTTCTGAAATGATTTTGGGAATCATATGTGCTGATGTAGGATGTTGCTCTTATCAATTGTGTATTTGTATGTGATGTACCTTATACTTCTTATTTTTATAAATCCATTTACATCTAGTTAGATAGTACAAGGGCACAGATTAAACCTTGAGCTCAATTTATGATGACAATTCTCTTTCATTTTTTAGGTACATTATGACTATTATGAGAGCTGAGTAAAAGATGGAGCTGGAGCTGAAGTGAAGAAGACTAGAAGAGAACCCAAGGAAATGATGGGTTTCTTATATACTCTTGTACTTTTAACTGCATGCCTATCTTTCAGAATACATCAGGGTAGTGCCCAAAATCACAAGTATCCTAAGTTATGGAGATCAAAGAAAAAAATCAGATACAGAGTCTAAATAATATTAGACCATCAAAGATAACATGTATCATATAAGAGGATTATTATCAAATAAAGAAGTAGGTTGCACTGATCAAGATAAATAAAATACTAAGTTACATCTTATATCAGCTCCATATTCAAATCAAAGAGAACACATTACACAAGATAAATCACAGAAAGCTTAGAATATGTTAGCAATGTCAAGGGGGTGAAGCCAATGAACATAAAATACATATTTAAGTTGTAATAAATTCAAAATCATGGCAACTCTACTAGTAATCAGAAATTCCAGCAAGCAAAACAAAAAACTACTTCAACAATTTTGAAACATATGTAGTGAATGAAACCCTCCACACATAGTTCTAAACCATGAATGAACATGAAAAAATCAAGAAAAAAATATTAGACAAGAACGAATGAATACCTAAATATTTATTCGTGATGGCAATTGTATTCAAATGTAGAAATACAAGAAATTATGAATATAAATTAAAGCTAGAGAAAGAATGTATTTTTCTAAGCCACATCACAAAGTTGTAGGTATAGATCAAGAAAATGGCTCATAATTTCATGGCCGTTCAAAGTTTCTAACACAATCTACAGAAGAATTCAAAAGGGTAGAGAAATAATTAACCTTTTTGTTGATTCTTGTCCAAACCCTAAGGGGAGTCAAACCCAAAGCAAATAATGACTACCCATAACCAGGTCCATGCTCAAAAGTGCAATATGATCACAAGAATTCAAAAAATACAAGGTTTTGAAATATCAGTGATATTAAACTAAAAATAGCAAAAGACAAATGACCTCAATTACCAACAAGTAGAACTGAAAAATTCCAAACAAGAATGATATCACAAAGCCAGACCAGTCATGGAGTAAAGAAAACTAGAATCATTCGAGCTAGAAAAATTTCACATGATATATCGAGGTCAGGTCATGAAAAGTAATGCATGGCCATGAACAGTTCAACAGATGTAAGTCAAATCTGAAATTTCAAAGCCATCATGAATAAACAGAGTTAAAATAATAACAAGTCCACGACACAAGTTCATATGAAGTTATAGTAATGCCAAAACCCTTCCATGGAACAAAGTAACAGATGCCCAGATGGAAATGGAATGATAAGCTCGATTTACCAGACTAATGAAGGCCACAAGACCTCTCAGAGAGCTCAAATTAAGTGAAGAACGAAAAATAATAGAAGATACGACTACTCAAAAGTCATTCCACTTTAAGAAAGTTCGCTGAAGCATAAGACATTGATAGAGTTTGAAAATATAAAAATATCAGTTCTTATGAAATAAGAAATGACTAAGGTTCTTTTCATTATTTATTTACAATAAAAGATCTCAAAGAAAAGGAAATATCAAGCTTACAAATGAAAAATATCACCTTCAGGAAGGAAATCCTTGAAAAGAACCAGAACTCTCAAGTTTGAAGCTTCCACGACTAAAATAAAGAGATAATCATAATTTTAAGCTAAGAGATCAAACAACGATGACAGTGGTATAGTTTTTCAGAGAGAAAATAGTAAAAAAGAGATCTCGAAGCTATCAAAATGGCGGAAAATACTATCAAATTGTGCTCACAAGCACAATACAAAACGAAAATGACAATGTCCATAGCCTCATAAGACAGCTTGACATAGAAATTGAGCTTTCAGATAATCAAAAATATCTATAGACACCAAAACTGGGTCAAACTCCCCTTGGTCCCTCGTCAAATAATCACCTTGAACACACTCACCTAACCATGGCCCCTTTGACACTCCACACTAATATTAATTTAATTAAATTAATCCATGTCCTCATAATAATAATTATTTAATTATCCTAATTAAGATCATTCCCCCATAACCACCTCACCTATACACCTCACTTAGCCACTTCACCCCAAGCCTATTCTTAGTATGTTCCTATAACTAACTAAGACCTAACTAAATCCTAAAAATGAAAGCCTACATTCCCTCTAACCACATTCCTTCCCATTAGAAAAGAATCTTTTGTTCTAATCCACGAGGGGAAACTGAACTGGATTCAAGAAATTAAGTATATTTGCCCATTTTAGTAAACCTAGGAAATCCCGCCCTAACCAACACCGATCATCCCTAAACCGATGCCGGTTAACCTAGAACCATCATTCAGTTACCTTTTATTCCCTTTGGTAACCTTATTTCGAGGTTGGCACATTCAAAGAGAAATAAACAAGACCAGAGCTGAATGCAAGCAGAACAAGCATTCACACATGCATCCGAACATCCACAGCCAACATCAGAAGTGACCACAGAGCCATTTTACATTCACAGGAGCATCCTGGGAAGAGCCATTACCACACCAAACTCCATCCATCAGATCAACTACCATTTCCATTCCAACCATCAAGCTCATATAATAGTAAGTATCCCTCCACCAACTTGGTCTAATACACTATAATAGCTCTTATTATCTCTATTATCATATTAATCTATTGCATCTCCATTTCCTCCTTTCTTATCAGTTTGTAACTAGGCATTTTCCGTTATCTACATCATTAGATTACCTATCCTCACTTTTCCATTCATTCCTGACCACATTTGAGACATCTGTAACCCTCAAACCTACCCCACCACCTACACCAAATCCCAGATCAAGCCCTCTAATAATTTTCTTTTGAGTTTCCTTTACCTCGACCATACCAATGCCAGTTACCCATAACCATCACCGGTTTCACTTAAACTGACACCCGGTCATACCAGACCGACATCAGTCTCTATGTTTTACCCTCAGACTAAGAACAAAGCCTAAATTCTCCACCAAAACAACCCAAAACCAGACCTTGACCAGTACCAGTACTCTGACAGAGACCTTTCCCTTCAAATTCAATCATAGCTTAGCCTGTTGTGAACGAATTTGGTTATTGTAGTCGAATGAGATACCTAAATCATTTTAACTACAGTAGGATTTCATTTATTGTTAATATTGAATTGTTTTAAACAGTGGATTGACAGCCTTCTAGGAGTATCACACTTCCCAGAACTAGCATATGCTAGGTAATCCACTATCATATGCTATTTAATCTCTTTTGGTGGTCTTGTTGTTCATTTCATGTAGTTCCTCCCAGCTAAAAGGAAGCTCTCACGATCAGCTATGGATCAAGAAGTCATACGCATGCAACAACCTTCAACCCATCTTTAACAGGTATTCCTCTTAGCCCTTTACCCTTATCTATTTCGTCACATTCCAAGAAATGCTCTAAGAATCAGGTGAAACATTTTGGCATGCCCAGTGGGACCCATTCGGGGTTCCTTGCATTTATTCATATCTAGGTGAAAATTTGTATGTTTATTTCCTTTCTGAAAGGTTCTCACATTAAATTTCTCCCCTGGAATCTTCTCTTCTTTCTATTGTCTCAAAGTAATCGTGTTTTGGTGTTATAAAAAGAATTCTTCTTTTCTTTCATTTGTATTACATTAATGAAAGATCATATTCTCTCATGTTCATATTTTTGTGTCATCAAATTCAATATTTTGATTTGGGCTTAAAATCAACTACATTTCATTATTGCTTTACTACATTAGCTCACATTAAATGAGGGCAACCTATACATTGGAAGTCATGCCCAGCTGATGGTTTACAAACAAATCTTAGAAAAGCACTTTCTTTCTCTTTCTCTCTCTCTGAGTCTTACCAAACATCACAAAATTGAAAAATGCACACATTCTTAAACAACATCTCACTCAAAAGAAGTTATAGGTGATCACACGATCATGGTATAGTAGGCACCCATCTCGTTACTTCTTTTGAGTCATTATCTCAGAGGACGGCCCACCCCCACCATAACATAACCTGAAACCTCTCCTTGTAGATCTCCTTCTTCGTAGGAAGCCTTCCTCACCAAAAACTTTATTCTAAAGTTCATGAGTCACTCTTCTAAATAGCATAAGATGAACAAACATAAAGGAAAGAACACTCTTAGGATCATATTTTTCTTAGTGTTTTTACTTGGCTTGTGTTTTGAGGTGAGAGGACACATTCTTCATCTTTTTATTTCTCCTTGCACACTCCTCATCATAGTTGAGTGTATTCCAACTTTTTCTGAGTGTTCCTGGACCCCATTTTCATCATTCTCAGAATTTTGGGTTTGATTCCACACTTGATTTTAAATCATAACCACATTTTTCTTCATCTTTGTTTTAATTTCACAGTAACCGGTGTCAGTCCAGTGACCATCATCAGTTACCCTCTGACCATCACCGGTCTTACCCAACTGGAGTCGGTTTACTATTCTTTTGGTTAACCTACCAAAAAGGACACCTGTTTCATATTATTTGTTGTTCAGAGTCTCTGTAACTCTCATCATCTTCTCTTTCCTGATAAAACCCATCTACAAGTTTATCTACCTAGTAGATTATCAGTCTTTTACCTTGTTTGCAAACTGTTCTTTTTCCAAAGTGATCGACCACGGTTACCTGTGATCGACATCGGTTTAGCCTAACTGGCATTAGTTAGCCTGTGTAATTTTCCAACTGAAATTTTTACCCAATCCACCTGCAACTGCTTGTTTTTCCCATTTTCTGTTGTATTTCTGTGTCATTTACAAAAAGTAGTCCTACCAAATCAGCACTTGTTCACATGGTGCTGACTCGTAGCCAAGAAAATGCCCTCATATTTCATGCTAGTTGTCAACCACTCCCACCTAGTCCTTCACCACCTTCCATTCTATCACATATGGATCCTACCCAACCTATCACCATCGCCACATGTGATGAGGAGTTCGCATGACTCCTAGACAAGAACCATGCCGCCTTACAATTCTATCTTTCCCACTCATCCACTCGAGATGCCTTTGGTTAGTTGATATATGACATGCCCATATCTATCCCCCTGACACTTGTTCCTACTTCTGCATTCAACCCCTTCTAGCTCCGCACTACCCGCACCTTCCTTGCCCCCAGTCATTTCATAGCTAGGCCCTATACCTGGTATGACCGCCACATCTGCCACATCTATTGCACCCGCAACATCCACTATACCTTCTTCGACCACCTAGAACATAACTTCATCTGCACTTATGATCTCACATATACCCATAACAACACAACCACCCTTGGTTTCAATGACCCCTACCCCATTTCAAAACATTGTCCTTTCTATTCCACAGTCCTTAGCCCCCATCGCTACTAGAGTTACCTCGACCCTTCCACCTCCATATACGTACTATCAGCAGCCTCCCGTTTCATCTATCATTCATTCTAGGTACATACCCCTATCTCACTCCCTCATTCTCAACCTACCTATGTGGCATCGCCATATACTAGAATTCCACCTCCATCATATGTCCAACATCAACCCTCTTACGCTATAGGAGGTACCCATCCATCACCACCTACCAATGACCTCATTAAGTTAATGATGGACAAGATGCAGACACTGGAGGCATCGGTTTCTAGCTCACGTAACTCTCTCACCTATGATGAAATTTGCAATGAGCCCATACACCCATCCATTCCTATTTGTCCATATCCCATACATTGGGAGATGCCTAAATTTAACCGCTTCAACATCAAAGAGGACCCACAACAACATTTGTGGTCTTTCAAACATGGGTGTTATCTGATCGCCCATGATGATGCTTTGCTTCTGAGGACCTTTCCCATGTCTCTGACCGGGACCACATTAGACTGGTATAGTGGGTTACCTAGACATTCTATCTACTCATTTAATTAGGTAGCCCAAGCCTTCTTGGATCACTTCTCCATCAACGTTGTTAAGAAGGTTACCATGACTGACCTCTACTCTACGCGTCAATATGATGATGAGTCTATCATAGATTTTGTCGCTCATTGGCGTAGCCTAATCAATCAACTCACATTCCAATTACCAACAAACCAAACTCATAGAGATCTTCACTTCGGGCTTGTGCTAGACATATTTCACTGACCCTGCAGGTGTAGACCTTTCTAAACCTTTGATGAGGCATTCACCATGGCACAAAAACTAGAGATTCAGGCCATCGAAGAAAAGAAAATCCAACTACGAAATAAGAACATCGGATGTTTAAGTCAAATGATACCTCTTCTTCTTTGAAACCATAGAATAATTATTCAAAATCCAAGGGAACCACTAACGCAGGTGGTACTCAAGGCCGGCCCAGCTCATCCATCAAATCAGGTCAAGCCCTCATCTAATCTTTCTCCTGTCTAGACTTTTCAATTCAGATGAGAACAATAGAAATACACCCCAATTAGGGAGCCTTATTCTTCTATTTTAGAAAATCTCATTAAAGATGGGGCCATCACCCTTCCTCCTATAAAACCACATACTGGTTTTGCATCCTACTCGCCCCACACTTATGTGGTACAAAGAGCATGACTTCTGTAACTATCATCGGGTAAAAGGTCATAATGATGGCAATTGCATCACTTTCAAGAAAATTGTCTAGGAAATGCTTGAGAATGGTGAGTTAGTATTGGATAATCCTAACACACCTGCCAACCAAAACCTGTACATCTTCAAGAAACCATTTCCTAATCATGCCCCTTCTTCTGACCAAACTGGGGAGACCTCAACTAATGATAGCAATACCCGCGAGGTCCATGCTATTTTCAGTGATGCACCAGTTACTTCCTAATTACCTCATATTCCTTCCATAGAGGAAATCCTAGCCCGAAGTCCTCCACCTACGCATGAACCCACTTCACCTATTCCTCCACCCACAGAGGAACACCCTTCATATTCCTCCCTCACCTGTGAAGGAGCCTTCTATTAACATCGAGACCACTTCACCTTTGGCTTCTCCACCTAGAGAGTCCATCACCAACAAGTACCTCTTCAACCCATGGGAGAAGCTTGTTCATCTCCTCCACCCATAGAGGAGCACCCATCATCTCCTCCACCTATCAAAGATCTAGTAGAAATTTTGTTGCCTCTAGGTGACCATTCTCCATCAGCCACCCAAGATCCTGCTAACTTACTTTCGGCTCTCTTACCCACAGAGGCTGAAGCTAGCGATTTCCCCATTTCTAAAACACATTTTATGGGAATCGCCATTGGATCCACATCGACCTCACCCACATCAGTGCCATTCTCATGCTTAGCCAATTGCCTAGATTATGTTGATAGATCCTTACTTTGGGGGCGTCTTCTACTTCCTTCAACACAAATGCAGATGTCACTCGCTGACACCTCCACTATCTATCCAAAAGTGTTTCAACTGATCAAACCAAACACAACCAAAACTATCAAAAATTCTCCCACGATACCACTCATGGCTCAACTCACACCTCTACCCATAACCCAACATGCATCTACATCCAAACCCACACCTACATCATCTTCCTTGCCTAAACCTATTACTACTTTAGGGGTCATACCAATAGCTAGCCTTACTCATCCACCCATCAAATTAGATTTAGCTACGTCTTCCAAAACTAACACCAAATTTAACCCAAATCCTAACATAGAAGAATCAATCTCCTAGATCTCATACCCCAACCTTTCCAACCACACCCTTATCACCTTCACCCCTTCCATCCATCCTAGGACCTCACCCCTCGACCCTGGCTAAGAAACCCCCATCCACCAGTAAACCAAGAATGCAACAACCCATTTCCCCATCACAAACCTCTAATATACCCAAGCGCCCGACACAACCTCTGCCCACACCTGTAACATTTTTACCACCCATACCTCCAATACCATCAATAACTTCTTCACTACCCACGACACTTCCTTCCCTTTCCCTCACACCTCCTGACCAACCTATGCCATCTACCTCCACAGCACCTCGGTTACCCCATGGGTAACCCACCCTCTTCCACCATCCACTTTTCCCTCTACATCCCATGTGCCCATATCACCTTTACCCAAGAAGGTGCAACCTAAAGGAAAAAATGCTGCTACCCTCTAATAAGGTAGTTAAACCAACCACACACTCTATTACCAATTCATCTACCATGCCCCTACCCAAGCAAACACGACCAACACCTAAGACCATAGCTCAACCCACTCCTCCTCTTACAAAGAATCTTCCTATACAATCAACCACACCTACACCCAAACCCACATTCACCTCCCATTGTGATCCACTAGCGGGATCCTATGCCAAAATATTAACCAATCTCCTCAAAACTTCCATCATCACATTACCACCTCTTAGACCTTATGAACCCACTCAAACCCAAACCAAAAGGGTTTGAATGAAACCAAAATTTGCACCTACCATTGTGTGCCAGGACATGATGTAGAGAACTGTAAGGCTTTGAAAGCCGCTCTTGTCTAGTTGTGTCCTCTTGAAGAAAACTTTGACGATGATGATCTTCTCGATGAGGACCCCATTTCACCAGCACCAATTTCCATAGTTCTTCCCTCATTGCCTACTCAGCGACAAAAATATCCACCCCCACAACTCTTAGATCCATCCCCGAGATTTGAAATTAACATGGTTCATATCAGAGAACTCACCAAACCTCCACCCAAATTTCGGTGTTCCCAACTCATTTCACAAGGTTCCTTCCCACCTCTTGGCTTCTGCCCTTCCTGTCATTACACCTTTCATGGCTCACCTACTTCATCTACCTCCCCACCTCAAATCAACATGATCCACGTTGATCGACCCATGCTCAGAAGGACAAAGGAAAGGAAAAGGAAACCGACCCACCAACCAACCCTATACCCAACATACCATCTGCACCCACACCTAAAGTCACTATCTGCGGCCCCACATATCCTATTTCTAATGGGGTTACACATCGCGTGATGCTCAAACAATTACATCAATCCTCCCTCAAAATTTCCCTATATCACCTCATTCAAACCTCTGAGTCTGATCGCCAAGCTCTCATGGAGGTTATTTAGTCTATTGAGGTCTTACCCAATGACCCTACACCCCATAGCCTCCATTATTAAACCTCATCATGTAGCCTCTCTCACCAAATTACCACCTTTTTCTACACCTTCACCTACTCACGAAGTGGCCACCCTCAGCTTCACATATGAAGAAATCACACCACAACATACTAATAACCCTGATCTAGACCTTTTCATCTCTGTCCATATTGATAATATATGGGTACGACATGTTATGATCGATGGGGGTTCTAACATTAATATCATCTCTTCCCATGTATTCGACCAAATACGCATACCCGAAAATTACATGCATAAACATCCCATCCTGTTGTGTTCATTTAATGACTGCTATCACATCTACACTTGGCACCATCATCCTCCATGTTCATGTGGGTCCTCATACTATTCTAGAGTTATTTTACATCTTAGAGGCGGAGTTTCAATATAACATGTTGCTCGGTAGACGCTGGATTCATGTCATGGGTTGCATTCCTTCCACTTTGCATCATTATGTAAAGTTTGGGCATGAAGGACACTCCTATACCACTCTAGTTGACCCATCACCTTTTCAAAACCTACAACATGCTTTACTAACCCAACGACATGCTTATACCCATTAAGGTGTCTACCTCCATGACCACTTCCTCTTCACCCCACACCTCAACTCAGCAGTACCGTCCGCGACCTCAACCACACCTAAATTTTCCATTCCTACCACTGCCACGACCTCCACTACTAATTCATTCACCCTCCCAAATCAGCTAGCTCTTTCTCCGATTCAATTTCCAACACATCATCTATCCCAGATACCCACATATCGACCAATGATCCCTTAGAAGGTGTTTTTCAACACCTCACTCTGGGGGAGTATCACGTTTGTATAATCTCAACACATTCCTTACTCCACAAGAGTATGAAATCCTTCGCCAACACCCTCACTACGACCACCATATAGGAGAGCGTATCCTTTATGGTCCTCCCCATCTTCGCACCAATCTCACCTATGGGGGACTTGATACTGCCACTTATAGACCTGAACCACCATCATAATCCCACCATTTTTTTGGTTGACCTCCAGTCACTCACCAATTGTCGCTTCAACCACACCTTCTTAGACCGATGTGCGTGGAAATGTTTTGGTTTCGGATTCTACAAGAGCAAGGCCATAACACTATTATTCCATGTATTACCTATAAACAAAACAACTGTAGTGGTATCAAATTTTTTGAACTACCTACTAAGAAAGCCCACATTGAACTCATTGAACGGATATTGACTCCTTCTCCGCCTTCTTCACCTCCACCTTCTTCACCATCTTCACCACCTTCACCGACAGAGTTCGATACATCTAGAATGCATTCCTCCTAACTTTGTTTTTTCATAAACACCATTTCCTTGGGGCCTCTGGCTTATCAACATGCGAGGGTGAGGCTCCCTCTTCTCTTCCCTTCCTGTATCCTAAAATGATCAAGGACGATACACCTTCTATTAACATCGTTTAATGTCAGGATGATGAATCTATAATCACCTAACTTGGTGTAAAAGACTCTGATGATTCATCTGTCATTACCATCTGAGATGCCTACCATGGGTGAATGAATTGGCTATCGAAATCAATATCCATACTCAAGACGACCCACATAGTCTAAAGATTGGCCAATCTTTAGATACTGTTGAACAAGAAGTCATCACTTCTTTTCTCAAAAATCATAACCATGCTTTCGTCTGGTCTTACACTGATATGCCCGGTATTGACCCCACCATAGTGGTCCAAAATATCGTAACCATTCCTTATGCCAAAGCCGTAAAACAAAAGCTGAAGAAAATGCACCCTCACATTGCTCTTCTGGTCAAAGAAGAACTTCAATGCCTTCTTTTTGTTTCCTTCCTCTTACCCATTGATTATCCCTGATGGATTTCTAACATTGTCCCTATCACTAAGGTGACAGGGGGACTTCACATTTACATAGATTTATGTGACCTCAACCTAGCTTTCCCCAAGGATCACTTTCCTCTACCCAGTACTGACCAGCTAGTTGACCTTACTACTAGTCACGAGATGCTATCACTCATGGATGGTTTCTTAGGTTATAGCCAAATCTTGCTTTCCCCAGAGGATCAACAGAAATTTATATTCATCACCCCTTGGGGGACCTTCTGCTATCAAAACCTGCCTTTTGGTCTTAAAAATGTTGGTGCCACATATCAGCGGGATATGACTGACATCTTCCATGACATCATGTACCGTATATTGGAAGATTACGTAGACAATATCCTTGCCAAATCTAAATTCCTGCTGCCAAGCACCTCATTGTCCTAAAAACAAAAGTTGACTGCCTTATTAAGTATTGTGTTTTCCTTCAGCACAAGAAGTGTGTCTCTGCGGTTCTCTCGGGAAAGCTCCTGGGATTTATCATTTCCTTACATGGTATAGAGGTTGACCATGCTAAAGTCAAGGCCATTATAAAATTCCTCTGCCCACTAATCTTCGGAAACTCCATAGCATACAAGGTAAGTTGCATTCTATTCATGGTTTCATTTCACAACTTATTCGATTGATGTCAGCCATTTCATCATCTTCTCAAAAAGAATGTCTCCTTCAAATGGGATGATGACTGCCACAAAGCTTTTGAGGCCTGAAAACAATACCTTTTCCGACCACACCGTACTCATTTCACCTAAAGACAATTAACCCTTCTACCTATACATATCTACTATCAATCACTCCTTAGGGGCCATGCTCACTCATCGCATGATGAACAACATAGGGAGTAGGCTGTTTACTATATATGTCGTACTCTTCTTGGACTAGGAAACCTAGATACACCTAGGCTGAATTTTTTTTCTTATCCTTAGTTTTTCGCTGCCACCAAACTCTGTCATTACTTACTTAACCATAAAACCTATGTTATGACCAACACCGACCCCTTACACTTCATGTATACCAAACCTTATCAAAACCAATGTGTTGCAAGTTGGCTCATGCTTTTGGCTGACCTTGGAACTTGAATTCATTCATCAGAAATTCTATCAAGGACTAGGCCATTGCTGAGTAGCTCGCTGATGCACCTATTTCTCGGAAACAAACTATCTAATTTTGACTTCCCCGATGAATCCATCACCACCATTTCCTTAGATGATACCTATTTGCTATATGAAATTATTCTTTGATGGATCTAAATGTCAAGCGTGGGAATGAGGTGCTAGGAGTTATCCTCATTCTGCTTGGATGGTGAACCTATGTCGCTTTATCCTTCAGGCTTGATTTTAAGTGTACTAACAAAATTGTCTGAATATGAAGCACTCGTATTAGGCCTTCAGAGCCACCCTTATTCCTTAAATGTCAAATTGATTAACATCTTTGATGACTCTTAGTTGGTCAGTAAACCAAGTTAATGGTATTTACCAATGCCACAACGAAGATACTTCAAAAGTACAAAAACCATGTGGACATACCCTCTTGGCCTCCTTTTAACAGTTATGAACTACAAACCATTCTAAGTTCCACTAACAAATTTGCATAGATACCATGGCCTGTCTCAGATTCCCAGATACCTGCTTCACCCTCTGATTCTAAAATATTTGTCACCATAGTACAATGGTTGCAATTACCTTCTTATTCACACTCGTGATGTCATACTTTTTTGGCACTCTCTGAACGCTTTACCCACCTAACATTTGGTATTAGCAATACTGCAGACTATCTTTCCCTCTCCATCTTACCTCCCGACCTCACTCGTAATGGACAACGCACCTTTCTTAAAAGGGTCTCTCATTACGTCATCATGGGTGGCCTCCTCTATAAGCGTGACTTTGATGGTATTCTCTTACGGTGCCTTACAAGTTATGAAATTCCCTATACCATTAAGGAAGTTCATGATGACATATGTGGAGGTCACTTCAGTGGTCTCGTGGTTGCTAAGTGTATTCTTCACCTAGGCTATTACTGGATGACCCTTAACCATGATTGTTTCGACTACATTAAGCGTTGTGTAAAATGCCAACAACATGCCAACCTTCATCATACACCCAGTCATGCCTTTTAGGTCACCCGTGACCTTTGGCCTTTCTCTCAATGGGGTTTGGATCTTGTCGGAGAGATCAATCCCCATTCTTCCCAGAGACATCAATGGATAATCACCGCTACCCAAATATTACACCAAATGGGTTGAAGCCATACCTCTCATCTCCATGAAAGCCAAGAAAATATGTGAGTTCATCAATCATCACATTATCTGTCCGCTTTGGTGTCCCACATCGCCTCATCACTGATAATGGAAAACAATTCAAAAATAAAACCTTGCGTAAAACTTTGTGATGCCTTTGGTATTCAACTAAGTTTCTCGTCACCTTATTACCCACAAACCAATGGCCAAGACATGAATCCACTAATAAAACCCTGAAACAAAACTCTCATGAAAATGATTAATGATACTGGGAAGGACTGGCATATGCACAGTCCTTTCACCCTATGGGTGTACCGATACTAGTATTCGTACTTCCACTACTACCACTCCTTTCTCTCTGGTCTATGGTACAGAGGTTGTTCTTCCTCTCGAAGTTCCATATTCCATCTCTTCGTATTTCTCTCCATGACATGCTCAATGATGATGAATTTCGTCAGGACCGTTTAGCACAACTTGAGTTATTAGATGAATTCCATCTTCATGCTCTTGACCATCTCGAAGTTTACCAAAAACGTATCAAACGTGCCTATGAAAAATGTGTTCATGAATGAACCTTCCAAGTCGGTGACCTCATCCTGAAGGAAAATCAACATGTAACCAAAGTGGAAAAAAGTAAACGGGGAAAATTTTCTCCTAATTGTCTTGGACCATACATCATGACTCATGCTTATGGATCTGGTGCTTATCATTTATCTTCACTCGATGGTAAACCCAAACCTGATCCCCTTAATGTATTGCATCTTTTGACCATTCTACTATTGAATTTCAGTCCTACCTCACCTTCTGCCTCTTTTCATGCTCGTCCCTTGAGCACCATTCACTTCCATCCTTTCACTATGCCATCCCCAATGATTAAAAAAGAATCATGTGTGTACCCATCACTCTTTTACCCTCTCTTAAATATGTGTACCATGGCTCTACACATGGCATGATTCTCATGGATACTTTTCGTCTACTTTTAGATGAGATCCCATGGTTTTTGTTATCACTGAACCACAGCACCCCGGTGTTTATACAAGTGCATATACTTGAATTCACGGTGTGATCGGATAACATGGGTACTATCTCCAAGTTGTGGGACTTGCTACTTGAGATAGACCTCCAGAGAAAGCTGGTTCTTGCTCCCAAACTACCTGCCACAATCTACTCTAATGCAGGGGAAATTAACTATTCTAATCTAACTTTCCAAGGGACCAGAGAGAGAGAATGCATAAAATGAAATCCTACACTAAAGCGGTGACACACTAGAAAAGGAGGGTGTGAGAGTAGTCTTCAAATGTGTGAAATACAGAAGCAAAGTGCACACTAGAAGAGGTGATGACAGTTCTCCACAATCTAGCAAAATGCATTTTACAACAACATTCCAAGCATACACAATGATAATGAATCCCTGCAAGAACATAATAATAGACACAATATTCTTATAGAAAGATTAAAGGGGCAAGAAGAATACAAGAAAACACAGCAAGGGAAGATACATCCACAACTGATATTTTATTGCTTCATGATATGCACAGTTCAATCTATTGCAAGATAAGGGTCTGGATCACCATGCAAGGAGTCCACTACAAGGGCCTACAGCACATTGGCTTCACAAAGCAATTTTGACAGAGCTTTACTACAAAGAACTACTTTTTTTTTTACAATGAGCCCAACACTCCAATTTATAGAAAAAATGAGAAGAGAGAGAGAGGGGAAAATGGAAATCCCGAAATCTGTCCTTCAACCACCTGTAAGAGGCATTAAATTGAGTGAAATGATTATACATTACTTGCAAAAGGCTCCTCATATTGTCCCATGTGCTACAGCAGAGAAAGAATGATGACCATGCCTCTTAAATGCACTCCCAGCTACCAAATAAAACACTGTTCTGAACCCGACCACGTTTTGTTAAAAAACTCGATCAATCTCTCATCAAATCCAGAATTTCTTGATTGCTGTGCATTGGGCTCAGAGCCACGATTCCAATGGTACCAACTGTTATCCAAAATTCACCCCTCAAGGTAATTTTGATAACATGCATCAAATTCTTTAGTCCTAAGAAATTATATTGATTCAAGGAAAAAGATCATGTTTCTGGGGTCCCCTTGGGTTCTTTCTAACTCTTCTATCCAAGAAGAAAACCCAGCAAGTTTTAAAAATGTGAAAAAATTACAAAACAAGCTCGGGCCAGAAAAAATTGTGAAAATCGGCTAAGTCCTTGTCCTAGAAATATTTGGGACATTCAGGACACCAAGGCGCAGTTCGGCCGAAACGCCTCCAGGCGGCCCACGAAGCACTGGGACAAGTGGAACAAATGTACGCGGAGGGCGCGAACCGGTCGGATTGGCCGAAAAGGGAAATTTCAGCACAAGGACAATCGGGCCGCAGGGACGCGAGGGGCGCGGAAAGCCGGTTTGGCTGAAGGAGAAGAAAATCGACTAACTGCTCGGGACATTTGGACCTTAAGGACGCGAACCACCTAGCTCATCCGAAATGGAGAATTTTCTTACTAAACAGTTGGGCCGAAGGTACGCGAAGTACGCGAACCGGTCGGATCAGCCAAAATGAGAACAAACAGTCCGGGACAGGCGGGACAAGTGTACGCGAACCGGCCAAACCGGGTGAATCGGAAGAATTTTTCCTAGACATTTCGGAAGTAAATGGGACATCTGGGCCGTGAGGACGCGAACCGGCCAGTTCGGCCGAAACAGAGGACTTTTGTACTGGGACATCTGGGCCGCAGGGACGCGAGGGACGCGGATAGCCGGAAATGCCGAAAGCGAATGGAAATGTGACACGTGTCACCAGACGAATGAGGGACAAGGAAGCCCATTTCGGGCAGATCGGGAGTTTATGTCCCAAACGGTTTGGGACATCAGGGACAGAGGGACGTGAAGGGCGCAAAAAGCAGGCAAACCCCCGAGCCAATCAGAAGAGAACACGTGTCCTATGGAGCAAGGAATGCGGAGCAGAGAAGGAGAGATAATTACGCATCCAATCAGCACGTGCCACATGTCATCCAGGTGGCAGAGCGCGGGAAATATCTTCAAAACGTAGTTTTGCTTGTTTTGTGCCATGGAACTTCAAACGGCCATAACTTTTGGCTCCGAGCTCCGATTTTCATAAAATTGGACTTTCTGGAACGAGCACGATGTCCTCTACGCCACAGAAACTAGATTTATTATTTTTAATGAGGGTAGATATATTAAAATTAAGGAAACTGTGTTCGGCTCCAGCCAATTAAAGCTCATTCCTGTCAAATGACAGAAAACGCCTGTCAGACCCAAAATAGCTACCCGCACTCAGAAGGCCATAACTTTTGCGTTTCTCAATGAAATCACACAAAATTTGTATTGTTGGAATTGTGGCTCCGAGCCCGACGCACAGAAATCAATAAATTTAGGATTTGGTGAGAGATTGATTGATATTTTTAAGAAAACGTGGCCAGGTTCAGAACAGTGTTTTATTTGGTAGTTGGGAGTGCATTTAAGAGGCATGGTCATCATTCTTTCTCTGTTGCAGCACATGGGACAATATGGGGATCCTTTTGAAAGTAATTTATAATAATTTCACTCAATTTAATGCCTCTTACAGGTGGTTGAAGGACAGATTTCAGGATTTCCATTTTCCCCTCTCTCTCTTCTCATTTTTTCTATAAATTGGAGTGTTGGGCTCATTGTAAGCAGAGATTTTTTGGGTAGCAAAGCTCTGCCAAAATTTCTTTGTGAAGCCAATGTTGTAGGCCCTTGTAGTGGACTCCTTGCATGGTGATCCAGGCCCTTATCTTGTAATAGATTGAACTGTGCATATCATGAAGCAATAAAATACTAGTTTGTGGATGTATCTTCCCCTGCTGTATTTTCTTGCATTCTTCTTGCCCCTTTAATCTTTCTATAAGAATATTGTGTCTATTTATTATGTTCTTGTAGGGATTCATTATCATTGTGTATGCTTGGAATATTTTTGTGAATGCATTTTGCTAGATTATGGTGAACTGTCATCACCTCTTCTAGTGTGCACTTTACCTCTGTATTTCACACATTTGGAGACTACTCTCCCACCCTACTTTTCTGGTGTATCACCGCTTTAGTGTAGGCTTTTCATTTTTATGTATTCTCTCTCCCTGGTCCCTTGGAAATTTAGATTAGAATGGTTAGCTTATCCTGCATTAGAGTAGATTGTGGTAGGTAGTTTAGGAGCAAGAACCAGCTTTCTCTGGAGGTCTATCTCAAGTAGCAAGTCCCACAACTTGGAGATAGTACCCATGTTATCCAATCACACCATGAGTTCAAGTATATGCATTTGTATAAACACGAGGGTGCTATGATTTGGTGATAACACCAACTTTGTGCGATTTCATTGAGAAATGCAAAATTTATGGCCTTCTGAGTGCGGGCAGCTATTTTGGGTCTGGCAGGCATTTTCTGTCATTTGACGAGAATGAGCATTGACTGACTGGAGCATTGACTTGCGTAGAGGATGTCGTGCTCATTCCAGAAAGTCCAATTTTATGAAAATCGGAGCTCGGAGTCAAAAGTTATGGCCGTTTGAAGTTTCACGGGTCAAATGTTGAATTTTCTCCTTTTCCTTCGGCCACTTCGGCTTTTCGCGTCCCTCACGTCCTCGGTGTACTTTTGCTGAATTTTTCCATTTCGGCCAAACCGGCCGGTTCACGTCCTCATGGCCCAGATGTCCCATTTGCTTTCGGACTGTCTGGGACAAATTTTGCCGATTCGGCCGGTTTGCGTACGCTTGTCCTGCTTGTCCCGGTGTGAAAGTTCTCATTTCGGCCGATCCGGCCGGTTTTCATCCTTCACGTACCTTCGGACCAATTGTTCTAGGCTGCCTTTAGTCTTTTCGGCCAAACCGCGTCCGCCACGTACTAACTGCCTAGATGTCCCAAACTGCCTGTTTCAACAGTTAGTCAATTTTTTCCACTTTTCGGCCAGTTCGGATTTCCGCGTCCCCCGCGTCCCTTTGGCCCGGATGTCCCAAATGCTGTGCAGACCGCCTGGTGGCCTTTCGGCCGGTTCGCGCCCAGATGTCCCTTATGTCCCGACTATTGCGAGGACTAGGACTTAGCCATTTTTCATGATTTTTTCCTGGCCCGAGCTTGTTTTTTCAATTTTTTTTACATTTTTAAAACTTGCTGGGTTTTCTTCTTGGATAGAAGAGTTAGAAAGAACCTGAGGGGACCCCAAAAACAAGATTTTTTTGCCTTGAATCAATATAATTGCTTGGGACTAAAGAATTTGATGCATGTTATCAAAATTACCTTGAGGGGTGAATTTTGGATAACAGTTGTTTCACCTTGCTTTCTGAAAAAGAATTTGATTCTTCACCTAAGTCTTGTACATGACTTAAAAGCCCTCACATGGGATCCAACTCCTTGATTAAATGTTCCAATAAAAAGATGACTCCCTCAAAAAGGACATCTTTCTCTCTACATCGCTGGTATAAATAGACTGCTCCCTCAAAGGACAACTATGTAAAGTCTTCTTCAAAAAAAAAAACTGAAGCTTCCCGTATCAATTAGCTTCGCAAAGACCTCAAGGAGTTAATTTCCTCATCCCATATAGACTTCCCGCATCGATCAGTCTATCTCAAATAAAAGTCAAATAGAAAGCTTTTTCATCATGGACTTGCTCATTGTGATCATGGATCTCTTGCCCAAAGGCATTGCTACCTCATACCATATAAACTAACCATTTTTCACCTTCTCACCATTTGCACCTTCATTTCCTACCGCCTCAAGGGACCTACTGGAATCGTGAAATTTGGTGATCATGTGACTATTCTTCACCATTAGAATAATCAATCATGTAATGTCTTTAAGGTCTTATGTTTACCAGCCTATCTACGGTATGATCCACTCGTTATGATCCTCACCAATCAGGTGGCTCTCTGGCCTCTTATATTTTAACTTCTTCATTACGTATTGATCATCTTATACATGACTAGACCCTTGACGCTCATCTCTGTGTAATTTTCCTCTTTTACCACAGTCAACTTAAATCATCCCATACCAATGTTCCCACAATTCAACCATGCCTAACCAAAACCTAGACTCAATCATACCTATAACCTACCAACCCATTTCGATACCTCCTCACATTTTCCCCTAGCTTATGGGAGAACTACATCGGCCTAAGGTCCCTGTTCACCGGGACTCTATAGGAAGAACTCCGAGGTCATGGGGCCCTTAGAGGTTAACTCAGCCACTCTATACCCTAACCAATTCCCTCTCCCCTTTTCCTAGTTACATTCTACACTAGTTAGTTTCCTTTTTATATCAATAATTGGAAATTAAACCAAAAAAAAAACAATTGCTTCACATTTTTATCATTATCATTCATACATTCATTATGTCTACCATTTATTTCCCATTATCACACATTTTACTACAAAACATCTCAACGTGACCCCATATTATCATAAAATTTCACAAATTAATGAATTACAAACTCAACCAATATCAACTCAACCATACCTAAACCAACCTAAAATTCATCATACCTAAGTCAAAACTGACTCAATCCATGCCTCAATCAAAAACCTGACTCGATCCATGCCTATGACCTGGCTCTATCATGCCTACACTAAGTTTCCATCACATATATAAATCAAAATAGCAAGTTAAACACAAAAATGTATACACCATGCCACAATCACCATCATCTCTATAAATAAACCATCTAAACATGTGTATCCATATACATGAATGTTAAATATCTTTACCACGCAGGCCGGTGTATATATCAAAATCTCAAAAAAATATCAGGTATGTCCTCACTATCTTAGGCATGCTAGCCGGTATATATGTAAAAAAGGTGAGTTCCAAAATAAAGCTAATCACACATGGATCTCAATCATCTCCCCATCTGATATTTAAGTCTGTCTCATTTGTCTCCTCCTTTGCTCCTCTATCCCGACGTCTGGATGACCTCCCTCTTCCTCACCCTGATCTGGCTTTGGATGGTTCTGTCTCTGGAGCTAGCCTCAATGCACTAGTGGCCTTACCTTGACCCAACCCTTGGGCTCGTTGGCCCCCTGTACTCTCCACACTATGTGTGTGGGATCTGTTCCTCTCACTTGAGGCGTGTTGTTCTCTGTGCTTGGCATATGATAAGACATATATCCCCACTATCATCAAGTGATCCTAGTAGTATCTCACCTCACCCATGGCATCGCTCAATCTAGCTACAGGTATTTTCTATGGTGGTGCCATTAGCCCCTGACCTTTTCCTACTCATTCCTAAATGATGGGACCCTATTCTTGCCCTTGTGGTGGTGCAATCAGCCCCGAAGCCTGCACCTGTACCTGGTCCTGAAGGGCCACTATTTGTGCCTATGCAGCTGCCAGCTGGCCCTGCAAACCTGTAACTTGTCCCTACATCGTGGCCAACTAGCCCTACAAACTTATCACCTGCGCCTGTAGGGAGGCTACCTGTACCCCATCTCCATCTCCATCCCCACCCTACCACTCTCCCCCCGGTGCGGGTGCTAGTCCCTATACTCCCTATGTCTAAAAAGCAGCCACCTATGCCTGCAAAGTCACAACCTGTGCCTCGGCCTCTATTAAATGTCCATGTACTATGCCCAACTGGATAATCAGGGTAGCCACCTGCCCCTGAGGGAATCTCTTTGAACCATGATAGTAGCCAAATCTTGTTTCCCTAACCTTGGCAGTACTGCTCGTAGCTTTGTAGCCCACCACGTTTTGTACCTGTCTGTCACCCCTACATCATCTATCTATCGGTCGATCGGCTACTCCTCCTACCCATTCAGAACTATAGGTCATGGCTAAGACATAGACCTCTCCACATCATCTCTCCTATACTGTGGGAATGGTGGGGGTATATCTTACGGCAACCCAAACTGCCGTATGAACCAGTCTATGGGTATCATCTCATACTCCCCGGCCTGCCGCCCCTTTATCCACCTATAAATTTGTAACCCATCCATCTCTACCGAAATCTTCCTGTAAGAAGGGAATCCCACATATGGCCTCCAAATTATGTCCACCCTAGACAGCCCCTCCAGTAATCACTTGTAATAGGCTACATCATGTGTCACTCTCACCACTTGGTGTTCTCCCATAACCGGCACACATCACCTATAGCCCACTTGAACAAAACGTGGCTAGAATGCATCGGCATGGGGCACACCAATTGGGGGAACACACACAATGCTATCATAGGCCCAACAATGTAATAAGAATGTGCAGCACAAGCTGAATCACCATAGTCTCCCATAAGCCCATAGCTCCCTGTATAGTTGTACCAAGAACGCAGGCACCCATACAAACTGAGTCCTGCTCTCCACCATGTCATGTAAGACCCCCATCAGTGACCTGGAAATATCCCACCCTCTACATCTGGAAGTGAAAAAAATTAGACTACCTCCATCAGAAGCACTACCAGCCTCATCTCCTCGAGGTAATCTTGATACATCACCCCATAGCTCATACTGGCACTGTGGAATCCTAACAATACCAGGCCCTCTACAAACACCTCGGATACCTCAGAGGAGATTGCGTAAACTTGTGTACCTCCTATAGGTAATCGCAGGATCCTGTAAACATCCTCTAAGGTGATCATGATATCACCTATCAACAAATGGAATTTATTGGTTGTCGAATCCCATTTATCGATGAGGGAAACCATCAAACTTGCCTCCCAAACTACGTGCCAGTAATGTCTTACCCAAATCATGCCCACATCTGCAACATGGATCCACTCCTCATGTGTCGTGTTCCCATGTATCTCCATGAGCAAGGGAGGTATGCTATCCCTCATCTGTAGCTGGTCCCTAGCCTGCATAAAACCAATCATATCATTAAACATTTACCACACCTACATGCAACCTTTCTACCCCCTACTATACCACTTACCCTAACTACATCAACCTTTCACCTATATTTATGCCCTAAATCAACACTACCTCTCTACCCATGCCTCAGACCCTCACCTATTTTCATTTTCCCCTCTCACTGATCTTCCTTATTCACCCACCTACCCATACCCATAAATTTTCCCCCTAACTAACTCTCCCAACCCTTACCTATCTATCTGTAACCCATCCATTTTTGCTCCTCGAGGGCCTACCTCTTTAGCCTGCCAACCAACATCGGTCATCATCGACCAACCATGGGTGAACCATAACCGACATTATTCACCATATATGTGACTGATACCGGTCCTTACTGACCAATTTCGGCTAAGAGTTAGCCGACGTCGGTCAGTGTCGCGACGAAAAAACCGCAATTCCCTGCCCTATTTCTACCTACACTTCTCCTTTCTACCCATTTCCCCCACCAATGTCAACCCAATACCTATGCCCATCCCACACTTACCTAAACCTACGCTCCTTCGTTCCCCTTTTCTCATTACATTCCCTCCCTTCAAATTTTAAATACTCCCCCTAAAACCCATTTTCCTCCTGTTGGTATCCATATTTAATCTCCATCACAACTTGAACAACATCATGAATCTGCACAAGAAACTCAAGGACAAATAGATGTTTTGTATGTCATTTGAAGCTGGGGATCACACCTACCTGCTTGTTTGCATTCAAGAATTGTGGGAGTGGATAACACCTTCATAAGGATTTTGATCTAACCCTCACTATTTTAGATTGTGCCTATCAACAAAGGTAAGAGAACCTATATTGCAGCCCCTATATGGTAAAGAGATGGAGATATCCTTGTATTTTGTGTATGATGTGGAGAAGGATTTGTGAAAACATGATCAAATATCCATTATCCAAACTCAAAGGATTTTTCACTACTAAATAATGGAAATGTTCTAAAAAAAAAGCTAGAGATGCTAAAGACATGATAAAACCCTAATCAACTTTGTGCATTTTTGTGAAAGGATTGAATTCTTTTCTGGACATACAATGCAGATACAGGGGTATTGTAGGTAGGATGAGTTAGTTTAAAGTGAAATTCTAATGAGAGATGTTAGGACAAGAGTAGTTAGGAGTCATCACCTTCTTTGAAAAACTTTGCAAAAGAATTACAACACCAAAACAACAGAGATATTTCAATGAATTTGAAGTGCTCTTTCAACCAGGATGTGTGCACACATGGATGCCCAAATCTTCACTATTCCATACAAACTTTGATATCCTACCACAAAGGCTTGAAGAAAAATATAAATAAAGCATTAAGAACCCCTTGTTAGATCATCTCCTAAGGTGCACCCAAAGGTTTACAAATACCCTAATTTTACAAGGAAGGTAAGATGAATTTAAATCTGTTTATCTCCACTTCAATGAATGCTCTTCTGAATCGAAGATTACAGATGCCTTTAAACCCTCTACAATAAATGAGACCATGCATGATCAATAAAGATCCCAAACACAAGATTGCAGCATGAGCATGAAACACAAATTGAAAAAATACTGAAATACAAGTGCATGCAAGCTTTGCCAAGAGATAAAACCAGTTAATCCAAGAATTTGATCAAATATATCAATAAGGGAATGTTATTTAGACAATCTCAAAGCTTTTTGATGGCTTTACAGCTGAAACCAACTCAACATGATGAACATTTGATGCAAAATAGGAATTGAAATGTCTCTCAGGCAGTTTCTCCAAAAAGGAAATGGACTTCTTCTAGTTTTCCCTGTAAAAATTCTTCTCTCTTTTCTCCAAAATTCTCAACAGACCCTCTAAAATGTTTCCAAAACTATATGATATACTCTATGCCAACTTGGATCCTTGCATCCCAAGCAAAGAATATGCCAAAGGGATCAAGTTTTTTACAAAACCCTATCTATTTGATGAAAACTGATATAAAATTGTGAAACAGCTCGCCAAATGCCAGAGATGCACAGATATTTTAAAATATTGCATGAAATCGAATCCTTATCCATCCCAGGGTAACATTTTTGGCATTCCACCATGCTAGCATGAATTTTTAATCATTTTTCACCTTTTTCCCTCATCATTTTTAACTCTGCAACTTTTCATTTTTACCTTTCACGTGTTTTTCACGGGCTGAGAAAAATATCTCACAAAAAACATTATAGGACACCAAATCAGCTCAAATAAATGATGCCATTATGTTCAAAAGGCCGAAGGGATGCAGATTCATATAAAATTTCACGTGTTTTGGTGCAAAAATGATGATTCCACACTTCTTGGAGCTCCAATGGCACCCAAAAAATGAAATTGCACAGCTTTCGTTGATTAGAATCAACTTTAAATGCAAGCCCTCCACGTGGCAGATCCAAATCCTTTCTCAAAACGTTAAAATTACCTTTTTTCCTTTGGATAAGGTGTACACGTGTCCAAAAACCATTGGCACGTGTCCCTCCCTTTTAAAATTTGCATTTTAAACCCTTTTTGATCTCGGGAAAATTTTGAACATTTTCCCCGCGAGCCCTTGGATGCACCACATGTCCTCTCGTGGGCCCTACCCAAAACCGCGGGCCGATTTGATGATTTTTGCCATATTTTTGAGAAAAGGATAATTTTCTAAAAAATCTGTGCGCCCCCGAATGCCCACTGCTACTTATGCCACGTGGTGGTCTCTTATTCACTGCAGAACCGACCCCTCCCTTTTTCCTTTACTCCTCCATGAGTCATAAAATCCCTTATGGGCCCACGCTTCTTCCTTTCCATTTGAAACATGCCACGTGTCCCCCCTTGATTGGATGCGGGGGCACACCTCCAAATTTTCCCGCGGGCATATTTTTCACCTTGAGATTTTTCGCTAAAATTTTGCAAAATTTTCAACTTTCTCTCCACACTCCAAACCCCCACCAAATTTAGGACACGTGTCCTGTTTTTGTTGGACGCGGGCCTATTCTTAATTTTTTACTCTTTAAACATAGAGGCAAAAATTCACAAACTTCTCCTTCATCCCCATATACTTGTCACCTTCTCATTAGGTGCGGGCCATCGGTTCCAAATTTTTCTTAGAGGTTTTGAGCCAAATTTTCAAAAAAAATCAACTCTTCGCTTCCCTGCTTGACATCCCTGTGCCATGTGTCACCCTTCCATTGGGCATGGGTCTTCAGGCCGAATTGTAACTTCAACACTTTGAAGTTAAAAGACTTCGAAATTTTCACAAATTCCACCCATTCATGCTAACTTTCTTGGACACGTGTCCACTTCGTATTGGGTGTGGACCCTTGAGCAAATTTTTTCCTTTTGCATTTTGAAACCAAAATTTTTGAAATTCTTCTAAGTTCCCTCTATTTCGGTTGATCTCCCTGGACATGTGTCACCTTTCCAATGGTTGCGGGATCGCGGGCCAAATTTTTCCCCTGACACCCCGAGCCAAAAAACATCAAAATTTTCCAAGTCCATGACCATCCGCTTCTCCCTCCTGGAAACGTGTCATCATGCCATTCACTATGGGCCTTCGGGAAAACATTTAATTTTGAGAAATTTTTCCAAAATGGAAGAAAAAATTCCTAAGTTACTTCTGCCACTTGCCAATCCTCGACCAATCACCTCGTGCCACGCAAGCACATCCCTGTAGCACTACGGGGCCGCAATGAAAAATTTTCTTCTGGCATCTTTGAGTCAAAAACAATAAAATTTTCCCAACTGCCACACTCCCTGCTTGACATCCTTGTGCCACATGTCACCCTTCCATTGGGCGTGGGCCCTCGGGAAAAAAACTTGATTTTGAGAAATCTACAAAAATGAAGGCAAAAATTTTTAAGTGACCTCCGCCACTCAATGCTTCATCTATCCAATCAAATCATGCCATGTAGGCACAGTAGGCAAATGTGGGGCCGCGGAGAAAATTCTCCCTTCACCAAAATTGAAAATTTTGACAAGTTATAACATTTTTTCCGACCGCACCGGGCCAATGAGAGCCTACCATGTCAGCATAGAGTTTAAAATGATAAATTTGAAGGCCCGAGAGCACATCAAAAATGTGAAAAATTCAGGGAATGCCCTAGAAACCAAATTTTTTGACAGGGAAGGTAGAATTCTTCATTTTAAAACAACTGAATCATCTCTTAACATCATTTGCGACCTTGGGATTGGGGAAATACTTGCACGAATTCAACATTTGATCAATTTCGAGCTCTTTCACGATTTGGCAAAGGAGAAAACGGTACAGCCTGTGAAAGTGAATAAATCAGGGCACGAATGGGGGGGAGAACTTGGATTTTACTTCAATCTAGGGCAGAATAACAGCATTGAGGGAAGTTTGAAAATATTCAACTGGATAAAACGAGTTACAGATCCTCAGCTCGAGCCACAAGGACGTTTTGGAGTAAAAAAAATGGAACATGGAGAATTAGAGTATAGTGTGCAAACCCATAAATTGCACCAACATTGGCTCCTGCTTGGGGATGGGCACTCCCAGTGAGTGCCACAAGATCACAACGTAGACCAAGTGCCAAATATCCATTGGGAAATGAGTCAAAACATGCATAGCAGCCCAAAAACTAGAATTTTCACCAAAAACAGACCGAGAAAACCACACCAACAATGGTTGCCAAGGACAAAAGGGAAAACCACAAGCCAACAACAGCAAGAACAAGGAAAAGACAACACAAAAACAAGGGCTATACAAAATGTACAACTTGTGCATACCTCCTTTGGGGATTTAATCCAAGAAATGTTTTAAATGTCTGTTATTAACAGGCAGCTCTAGCAAATCCCCATCCAAATCCTTGAGAAAAAAATGTATTTTCTCCAATCCTGATATCAATGGCATAAGGGCCCATCCATAGAGCATCAAAATTTCCATGCTTACCCTTGTCTTCATGCCTACTATCCCATAGCAAAACTAGATCTCCAACACTGAAAGCTCTAGGGGTGACCTTCTTATCAAACAAATTCTTCAATTTCTCCCTAAACCTAACATGCCTTTGATGAGAAGCTCTCCTTTCTTCATCCAACTCAATGATCTGATTGATTCTTGATTCGTATGGACCATGTTCTTGATCTTCCAACTACTGGGCAAACTAAAAAGTGGATAATTGTAGGTGTAATGGCAGCAAATCCTGAGTTCCATACACCAGTTCAAATGGGTTGTTGCCAGTTGATCTTTTCAGAGTTATTCTATCAGCCCAAACTAAAAATTTCAACTGTTCTCCCCACTTCTTCTAGTTGATTTCCAAGGTTCTTCTAATGATCTTGAGAAAAATTGTGTTACTTGATTTAGCTTTCCCATTCCCTTGTGGGTTATAGTTTGAAGAATAGGTCAGATTTATCCCATATTCATTGCACATTGCCATCAAAGGCTTATCTCTAAAACACATAGCATTATCAGACACAATCTTAACTGGAACTCCAAATCTGAATATGATATGATTTAGCAAGAAATCCAATACCAAATGTGTGTTTCCTTTCTAGATGGAATTGCCTCAACCTATTTTGTAAAATAATCAATTGCTACAAGGATCCATTTATAACCAGCACTAGAAGGATCTAAAATCTCACCAATAAAATCCATTCCCCATTGTTTGAAAGGAGCTTCAACTGATACAGGTTGCAAAGGAAGGGAGCCTGAAGCTCTCAATCTTCCTGAAAAACGTTAGCAACTATCACACCTTCTAACTAACCGGTTTGCATCTTTGAAAAGAGTTAGCCACCAATAACTAGCTCTAAAAATATTATGTGCTATCACTCTCCCAGAAAAATGTCCTCCACAAACTCCCCCATGTAAATCAGCAATCAACTTGGGAGCTTCATCTTTAGTTATGAATTTCAAGAGGACACGGTCAGGGTTCTTCCAAGCTATCCCAAGGTCTGTTATGACATATTTATGAGAAGCTAGCTTGAGGGATCTTTTCTGATTTTTATTCAAGTGACTGGGATAGCATAGGTGCTTGAGGTAATAGACCACATCCTTGTACCACTCAGAAATCATCAATTTGTCAAGGAGATCTGCCTTTTCTTCCCCTAGCTGATTCACTTCTACATTCTACAAATTACTCTCAGCCATGAGTTTGGCAAGACCTAAACCTCTTACCAGCTTTTTTGTTTGGATATCCATATCACAATCTTGTAATTTGTTAACCCATCTACATCTCTTGTTTGATATCTCCATGTCAGATAAGATGTCTTTAACCATGGTGTGGAGAACATAAGCAACAACCTTTGAACTCAAAATGTAGGGCCTGAAAATCTTTGTTGCTTTTACTAATGCAAATGCTTGTTTCTCCATAATTGTGTACCTCAATTCAGCTGCTTGTAAAGCCTTGCTAAAGAAAGCAATAGGCCTCTCAGCTCCATTTTCACCCTTTTTTAACAATACTGAAGCAATAGTAAATTCATATGCAAAAGAGAAGATTTAAAAAGGCATCTTATAGTTTGGAGCTGCCAAAATAGGTGCATGCTTGAGTGCATCCTTTATCCCTTCAAAAGCTTGGATGGTAGCCTCCTCCCACTTAATAACTTGATCCTTTCTTATCATGCTTTTGATTGGAAGAGTCAACTCAGAAAAATTGGAGACAAACCTTCTAATGAAATTGATTTGGCCAAAGAAATATTGAATACCCTTCTTGGTTCTTGGAATAGGCACCTTGCTGATTGTTTCCACTCTCTCACGGTCTATCATAACACCTTCTTTAGATACAATATGTCCCAGCAACTTGGCCTTTGGCACACCAAAATGAAACTTCTTTGGATTAAGTGAAATGCCATACTCCCTACATTTGCTCAGAATCTTCTCTAGGTGTTGCAAATGGTCTGCTCGCTGTCTGGAAAAAACAGTCACATCATCTTGGTAAACTACAATAAACTCATTGATATAGCTAGCAAAGGAAACATCCATTTCCCTCTAAAAAGTAGCACCAACATTCATCAATCCAAAAGGAAACCTTACAAAAACATAAGTCCCCCAAGGAGTAGTGAAGGCTGTCTTAAGTCTTTCTGATTCTTTGACAACTACTTGATTGTATCCGAAAAAACCATCCAAAGTAGAAAGCATTTCTGACCCTGTCACAAGCTGCAGGATATTCTCCATGTTTGGAAAAGGATAGTTGTCCTTCATAGATGCTTTTTTTAGATTCCTAAAATCCACAAAAATTCTGATATCTCCGTTCTTCTTTCTAACTAGCACAAGGTTGGCAACCCAAGAAGAGTATCTAGTAGGATGAATGATGCCACCATCTCTCAAATTATTCAACTCTTCTTGCATTTTCATGGAAAGTAGTGGGTTAATAGGACTTTGTTTTTGTCTAAACGGCTTAGTCTTGGCCTCAAGGGGAATCTCATGCTGAGATAAATCTTCTCTATATGCCTTCAGCTCTGAATAAGACCAAGTAAGGCAGTCTTGATATTTCTTTAAAAGTTGCGCATAGGACTGTTTTTCTTCTTTGCTGAGATGACTGCCCAACCAGATCTTCCTTGGTTTGTCTTTAGTTCCCAATTTATGCTCTTCCACATCCCTTAAAGCAGACATCTTTCTATTAATGATGCAATCAGCATTGCTAAAATTGGATTCAAGTGCAACAAGACCTTTAGGAATGGTATTTATTTTCAATTGTATAATATCCTTGTCAAAAAAAATTTCTCTACCTTCATTCATGCACACCATTGGTTCCCAATCAATATTATGACCAGAAAAATCTCCTTGGCATCTTAAGAATCTCAACACTTGTGCATCATCATCAAAAATCTGCCAATGTTTCACATTATTCAGGACAGCTAGCCTTGTTAGCACTTCAACATCATATTCACAAAAAGGTGAAACGGTGCAATTGTCAAACCTAGAACCCAAGACATCCAACTGATCAGCAACAACATTAAGACTTCTATCATGGTAAACAATGTTAAAGGAATCAAACATTTCAATCAAGTCCCAAACAACATGCTTATATTGTTTCATACGCTGATTTTTTGTGGCATACAACTTTCTTACTTGTTTGACAACCAGCTCTAAATATCCTTTAGCAACAATATCCTTTACTCCTTACTTCCATGCAATCCTTAATCCAAATAATAATGCCTCATAGTCAGCAATGTTATTAGTACATTCAAAATTGAGCTTGAAGGAAAAAGGAAACTCTTCTAAACTAGGGGAGACCAACACTATGCCAGCACCATTTCCAACTTTGGAGCAAGCTCCATCAAATAGTAATGTCCATGGAGAACATTCCATACCAAGGCACTCTGATTTTTCCATCTTATTCTCTTTTCCATTAGCGAAACCAATGAAATTTTCGACATCTACATCAGCAAACAACACTTCATAAGAAGCTTTGTTGGGATCTTCAATCAAGTGTAACATCTTCTATTCACCATAGAGTTTGAAAAGGCTGCCCTCAATGGGAATGGTGGCATAGGACATGTCCATTTCAACACTACCACCAACACTTGCATACCACTTTCTTTACAAAAGCATACCCCATTTGGCAGGGCAGTCAACAATTACAACGTCAAGTTTTAAATTCTTACCCGGATAGGCTGCAAGTTGCACTACTAAACCCTTCACACATCCAACAACTAGCACTTCCCTTGAATCCATGGCTGTACACTTTCCATATACTATTGTCACCTTGATATCCAACTCATTCATAACTTCTAGAGGCATAACATTACATGATGCACTAGAATCAAACATGCAATTGTGAAGCAACCTACCTTTTATGAGAAAAGTTGTGAAGAATGGATCAACATTTAATTGGGAATCAACCAAGGATGTCCCCAAATATACTTCAGGTGCCTCTCCAAGATCTTCCACTGGTGGTGGTGTTTCAAGGCCAGCAATGCTTTGAAGAGGACTCTCAACAACATTTACATTTCTGCTTGGTATAATCTTTTCTTCTTTCAATCCCAAGTATTCAAAAGCTCTTTTCTTGTGCTCAAGAATCCTAAGTAATTAAATAATGGGAACACTCACTTTCATTTGGCTCAATACCTAGGCTATATCATATGGAACATTCTTTGGCAAAATAGCATTGGAAGGGAAACAAGAAGGTTCATCAGATGGAGAAGTATTCTTGGCAGCCTGGGTATGGAGAGGACTGATATTTTTTGCATGGGACAGTAGGGTTCTTAACAATTTTTTTCCCTTCTAGGGTTATCTTTGGGAATGCTTGTGAGCAAGGGTGTCTTTGGCTTGGCTTGAGGACCAGCTCCTCTAACAAATTTACTTCTAGTATTGTACTCCTTTTCTTGACCAACCACAACATTCATTAACAAATGTCTATCTTCTTCCGAAGGAATACCACCATCATACTTCTTGATCATTAAAGCCCTTAGGTATTCAAAGTCATTATTAGGATTTTCAAAGGCCCTAACTACATCTACATCATGATTTTGAGGAAGAGAAAGAAACGGTATCCTCTTTATGCAATCCCAAAAGGTTGTAGAAGTCCTTGCACTTATCACATCTGTTGATGTTCCTACTTGCTGTGAGCCTGAAGAACTACCCATCATACAAATTTCATCATCCATTTCATTCTCATTATCCTCATCAATATCTTGCTGGTCCATTTCACATGGCAGATGAGGAAGAAAACATCTGTCACACCAATCTGTATCAGAAACTTCTTGAACAGTAGCAACTCTTGCAGTCAAAGGGTCAGGAACCACTCTTTTCTCATGTGGTTGGGGTTGTCTATTTGCAGATCCAATAAGCACTTTACCTCTATCATATTTCCTTTGATCACCCCTAGGATGATTTCCAAATTTGTCATGGTTTTGAACTCTTTTTTGTCCTTGTGAACTTTGCCCAATTCCTTTCTCAACCTGGGCTAATTTGTAAGAAATTTCTTTGACAGCCCCTGCCAAAGTCTTGACAACATCTTCCAAATCAGCACCCTTGCTAGTTTGAGGTTTCTTAGGGTTTATCAGCTTCAAATCGTCCCTCTTAAGTGGTTTACTAACAAATTTAATATTATTTTCAATTTGAAGTGCCATGGTGAAAGCTTGCCTCAAGTTTGTAGGATTTTTATCTCTCAAGTAATAGGCTATCTTTTTATCAAATGCATCTGCATATTTGATCAAGCAAGATTCATCCCAAGGCCTCAAAATTACAGGCATCCTTCTCAGTGTCTTATTAAACCTTTTATTGAAATCATGAACGGTCTCATTTGGGTTCTTCTTGATGTTCTCAAACTCGGATAGAAGGAACCTTGGATCTGTTTTGTCTCCATATTGTAATCTGAATGCATTACTCATCTCAGTCCATGAATCAATAGAGTTATCAGGAAGAGCTTTATACCAATCTCTTGCATCTTCCTCAAGTGTATGGATAAACAACTTGATATACACATCCTCAAATTCTATTTCAAAGTCTTCCATCATGTTAACAAAGAGTTTGAGATTTTTATATCCAATTATGGCATTGTTACCTTGTAATTTTGGTAACCTATTTCTCACATCCTGTGGGACAGCATTTGGATAACCATCCATTCCTCCAAAATTTATAGGACCAAAGGTGTTTGCAATAAATGAAGGTCGAGGTTGAGCAATATTGTTTGGTGGGGGTGATCTTGGAGGTGAAACAAGCTGATGAGGAGTAGTAGTGGGCCTGATTGGAACGAATGATTGATCTTTAAAATGATAACCCCCCAAAGGCTCTCTCTCTTGATAAACTTTAGCAAACTTAGAGACCACAGGAGCAAATTTAGGAGCAAGTTTTTTAAATACACAATAAGGTCCCTCACCTGATGGAGAATGAAAATCAGCAAGAAGATTTCCTGAATCAGATCTACTTGAAGAGGAATTATAATCTTCAATGACAGGCTAATCTCCTTCAAATTCAACTATGGGGATTCCTTTCCTTGCAACCAAATCACCAACCACTTTCCACACTCTTCTTTCTTCTAGTTATGAGATTCTTGATTCGGTGAACAACTTCTTAGAAGAGTCCTTGATGAAGAGGGATCTCCTTCCCTCCAGTTTGATAGATTTAAACAACAATTTTCAAATGATAAAAATGTGTTAGACAACTGGTATTTTCAAGATCCCAATAACATGGAGTCGCCACCAAGGATTTTCACCTTAGTTGTGCAAGAAACTACTAAAAATATTCTGTCAAATGCATGCTATACTGAAAACTTGCAGGGATTTACAAATCAGATTTTTGTCTTCTTAATTCAACCAAAAATAGTGCATCCAAATCACATAAAATGTTGGTAGATGAGGAGAGCAGGCTGATTTTGAAATCTTTCTTACCCAAAACATCCAGATCTGAAGTATGAAATGATATCTCAAGAATATAACAGCTCAAATAATTGATCACACAAATGCTCAAAACCTTTCAAGTACTTCAAAACCACCAAGAAATTTCAAGAAGCCCTCAGAAATGGCACCACTCGGGTGTTGGTATCTAGATTTAATCTCCATCACAACTTGAACAACATCTTGAATCTGCACAAGACACTCAAGGACATATAGATGTTTTGTATTTCATTTGTAGCTAGGGTTCACAACTATCTAATTGTTTGCACTCAAGAATTGAGGGAGTGGATAGCACCTTCATAAGGATTTTGATCTAACCCCTCACTATTTTAGATTGTGCCTATCAACCAAGGTAAGAGAACCTATATTGCAGCCCCTATATGGTAAGGAGATGGAGATATCCTTGTATTTTGTGTATGATGTGGAGAAGGCTTTGTGAAAACATGATCAAATATCCATTATCCAGACTCAAAGGAGTTGTCACTACTAAATAATGGAAATGTTCTCAAATAATGCTAGAGCTTCTAAAGATATGATAAAACCCTGATCAACTTTGTGCATTTTTGTGAAAGGATTGAATTCTTTTGTGGACACACAATGCATATATAGGGGTATTGTAGGTAGGATGAGTTATTTTTTAGTGAAATTCTAATGAGAGATGTTAGGACAAGAGTAGTTAGGATTCATCACCTTCTTTGAGAAACCTTGCATAAGAATTACAACACAAAAACAACAGAGATATTTCAATGAATTTGAAGTGCTCTTTTAACCAGGATGTGTGCACACATGGATGCCCCAAATCTTCACTATTCCATACAAAATTTGATAGCCTACCACAAAGGCTTGAATAAAAATATCAATAAATCATTAAGAACCCCTTGTTAGATCATGTCCTAAGGTGCACCCCAAAGGTTTACAAATACCCCTCATTTTACAAGGAAGGTAAGATGAATTTAAATCTGTTTATCTCCACTCCATTGAATGCTGTTCTGAATGGAAGATTGCAGATGCCTTCAAACCCTCTATAATAAATGAGACCATGCATGATCAATAAAGATCCCAAACACAAGATTGCAACATGAGCATGAAACACAAATTAAAAACATACTGAAATACAAGTGCATGCAAGCTTTGCCAAGAGATAAAACTAGTTAATCCAAGAATTTGATCAAATATATCAGCAAGGGAATGTTATTTAGACAATATCAAAGCTTTTTGATGGCTTTACAGCTAAAACCAACTCAACATGATGAAAATTTGATGCAAAATAGGAATTGAAATGGCTCAGAGGTAGTTTCTCCAAAAAGGAAATGGGACTTCTTCTAGTTTCTCCCTATGAAAATTCTTCTCTCTTTTCTCCAAAATTCCCAATAGAACCTCCAAAGTGTTTCCAAAACTACATGATATACTCTATGCCAACTTGGATCCTTGCATCCCAAGAAAATAATATGCCAAAGGGATCAAATTTGTTACAAAACCCTATCTATTTGATGAAAAATGATATAAAATTGTTGAAACAGCTCACCAAATGCCAGAGATGCACAGATATTTTAAAAATATTGCATGAACTTGGATCCTTATCCGTCCCACGGTCACGTTTTTGGCATTCCACCATTCCAGCATGAATTTTCAATCATTTTTAAACCTTTTTCCCTCATCATTTTTAACTCTGTAACTTTTCATTTTTACCTTTCACGTGTTTTTCACGGGCTAAGAAAATATCTCAGGAAAAACACTATAGGACACCGAATCAGCTTAAATAAATAATGCCATTGTGTTTAGAAGGCTGAAGGGATGCAGATGCATATAAAATTTTATGTGTTTTGGTGTAAAAATGATGATTCCACACTTCTTGGAGCTCCAATGGCGCCCAAAAAATGAAATTTCACAGCTACCGTTGATTAGAATCAACTTTAAATGTCAGCCCTCCACGTGGCAGATCCAAATCCTTTCTCAAAACACCAAAGTTACATTTTTTTCCTTTGGATAAGGTGTACACGTGTCCAAAAAACCATTGGCACCTGTCCCTCCGTTTTAAAATTTGCATTTAAACCCTTTTTTATCTCGGGAAAATTTTGAACATTTTCCCCGTGTGATCTGAAAACGTGTGTTGTATTTTTTTTTCACTTTTAAAAGTTTTCAAAGATCGTGATTTTCTTAACCAATTTTTAAGTATTCTAAACTCCACAAATTGATTAAATTCTGATTATTATGCATCCATAGAAGTGCGGAAAACTTGTGTAGCAAATAAATAATCAGAAAATTGAAAACATTCAGATAACAAACAAGATTGTTTACAGGGTTCGGAAATTCCTACGTCCCTGGGTTCATATTGAACCGATCCATTAATAATATTGAAATGCAAGTACAATAACTCTTACAAACAACCAATAATGAATCACAACCTGCAAATGAGCTGATCAATGTCCCAAGAACTCTGAAAAATAGTAGAAATTGTCCCAAGAACGATCCGTGGCCCCTACAGTGTTTTCACAATGTGATCTCCCTGCAATTGTGTTATAAAAACACCTAGAAATGGATATTTAAAAACATTATATTAAAAAAAATCATATATATGAGATTATCTCTGAATTCTGAACATTTTTCATGTTTACACCAAGTCACAATTCGGACTAGAAGTGCATTGAAATTCATGTTTTCCAACTCGCTGTCTTGAAGATCCCTATTAAAAACTTCATTAAAATCTTCCAAAAATAGGTTAAAAATTGAACAAAAAATATCAAATCTTACAATTTTGGAATCATCTCAAAGTTTCCTTCATTTCATCTTTTTACTCCAAGTCCCCAATCTGAGTGCAAGGCCTTCAAAAATGTCATTTTCTGAAACTTCCTCCTCTTGGCTTTACACAGACCTGTCTCCCTTGTATAAGTGGAAGCGACCCATTTTATAATGCGCCCAAGCCTCTAGTCGAGTTGGTTGGAGGATTGGTCTTGGAGCGATGAGGTCGGGGGATCAAATCCTAGTGGCCTCTTTTTTGGTGGATTTGCATTTAAAATGGGATTAAATCCCAAAAGAGGTGGATTTGATAATGTTTAAGGCTTTAAATAGCCTTCCCCCCACGCAAATGAAGTGGTCAAAAGACCACGTGGACATAACCGCCCCCCTCCAACACCACTTCATCCTCCATCCTTACCACGTGGAAACATCCACGCATGGGTTAATGTTGGCAGTTTAGAGAATTATGTATGGTTTAATACTAATGTATTAATATATATAGTGGTTTGGCATATATGCGTGGCGTTTGGAAAGTGGATTTACCAAGATAATATAATTTCGACCCATATAATGTGTGTAGAAATAATTAACTCAATCAATAATATATATTCCACTTGTTGTCTCCCGATAGGCAATTCGATCGAATTCGATGAGTGGTGGCAAGCCATGTGGTGGCTTATGGACCCACCACATTGGCGATAATACCATAGTCCACACGGTGGTCGGGCTCCCCTCCGTAATAAAAGTTGAGCCTCTTGCATTCCCGTGCACCATTTTTATGCTCGTCGAAGACCGGTGATCGAAAACCAACAAAAAACTCCCTTTTGCCTTTTTGCCACGTGTCACAGTGCGATTGGTCCATTATTGACTAGTTGACTAGAGTTGACTTTCTTGTTGACTGAACTTTGACTGGACATAACTAAAGCTCCCGATGTCTGTTTGTCGTGTTCTCACAGTCGTTGGAAAGATCTCAAAATGATCTTCTGCTCTGACATCTGTTAGGGATATTGAGGGAACTTTCAAAAATGATCCCCTGATCACCGTGAGCCCTTGGATGCGCCACGTGTCCCCTCATGGGCCCTACCCAAAACCGCGGGCCGATTTGATGAGTTTTTCCACATTTTTGAGAAAAGGATAATTTTCTTAAAATTCTCCGTGCCCCCGAACCCCCGCTGCTGCTTATGCCACGTGGTGGTTTCCTATTCGCTGTGGAACCGACCCCTCCCTTTTTCCTTTGCTCCTCCGCGAGTCATAAAATCCCTTATGGGCCCCGCACTTCTTCCTTTTCCATTTGAAACATGCCATGTGTCGCCCCCTGATTGGATGCGGGGGCACACCTCCAAATTTTCCCACGGGCTTATTTTTCACCTTGAGTTTTTTCGCTAAAATTTTGCAAAATTTTCAACTTTCTCTCCGCGCTCCAAATCCCCGCCAAATTTAGGACACGTGTCCTGTTTTTGTTGGACGTGGGCCTATTCTTCATTTTTTACTCTTTAAACATAGAGCCAAATATTCGAAAACTTCTCCTTCGGCCCCTTCCTCCATTTCATCCCCGTATACGTGTCACTTTCTCATTAGGTGTGGGCCATCGGGTCCAAATTTTTCTTTGAGGTTTTGAGCCAAATTTTCAAAAAATTCAACTCTTCGCTTCCTTGCTTGACATCCTTGTGCCACGTGTCACCCTTTCATTGGGCACGGGTCTTCAATCCGAATTGTAACTTCAACACTTTGATGTTAAAATACTTCAAAATTTTCACAAATTCCGCCCATCTATGCTAACTTTCTTGGACATGTGTCCACTTCGTATTGGGTGCAGACCACGAGCAAGTTTTTTCCTTTTGCATTTTGAAACTGAAAATTTTCAAATTCTTCTAAGTTCCCTCTATTCTGGTCAATCTCCTTGGACACGTGTCACCTTTCCAATGGTTGTGGGATCACGGCCCAAATTTTTCCCCTGACACCCCGAGCCAAAAAACATCAAAATTTTCCAAGTCCATGACCATCCGCCTGGCCCTCCTGGAAACGTGTCATCATGCCATTCGCTGTGGACCTTCAGGAAAACATTTAATTTTGAGAAATTTTTCCAAAATGGAAGAAAAAATTCCTAAGTTACTTCCGCCACTCGCCAATCCTCGACCAATCACCTCGTGCCATGCAAGCACATCCCTGTAGCACTATGGGGCCGCGGTGAAAAATTTTATTCCAGCATCTTTGACTCAAAAACAATAAAATTTTCCCAACTCCCACACTCCCTGCTTGACATCCATGTGCCATGAGTCACCCTTCCATTAGGAGCGGGCCCTCAGGCAAAAACTTGATTTTGAGAAATTTTCAAAAATGAAGGCAAAAATTTTTAAGTGACCTCTGCCACTTGATGCTCCATCTATCCAATCAAATCATGCCACGTAGGCACAGTAGGAAAATGCGGGGCCACGGAGAAAATTCTCCCTTCACCAAAATTGAAAATTTTGACAAGTTATAACATTTTTTCCGACCGCACCCGGCCAATGAGAGCCTGCCATGTCAGCATAAAGTTTAAAATGATAAATTTGACGGCCCGAGATCACGTCAAAAACGTGAAAAATTCAGGGAATTCCCTAGAAACCGAATTTTTTGATAGAGAAGGCAGAATTCTTCATTTTAAACCAACTAAATCATCTATTGACATCATTTGCGACCTTGGGATTGGGGAAATACTTGCACGAATTCAAGATTTGATCAATTTCGAGCTCTTTCACGATTTGGCAAAGGAGAAAATAGTACAACTTGTGAAAGTGAATAAATCAGGACACGAATGGGGGGGAGAACTTAGATTTTACTTCAATCTAGGGCAGAATAACAACATTGAGGGTAGTTTAAAAACATTCAACTGGATAAAACGAGTTACAGATCCTCAGCTCGAGCTACAAGGACGTTTTGGAGTAAAAAAAATGGAACATGGAGAATTAGAGTATAGTGTGCAAACCCATAAATTACACCAACACCTCCTACCCAATTTCCCTTCTCCACCTACTCAAAACAAACAAAAATAGGAATGAGCTCTTACTTCATCACACTTTCGTCTGTGTGGTGGCACCTTGGGCCACTCCGTAGGTCCACCCGATCCCTCTCCTACCTCTTCCATCACCGATTACCCACTCGCTCAATCAAATCAAATCAATCACCCAATCAACTCACCGCACTCGTAGACCCACCTATCAACCAATGATAACTCGCTTTGCAACTTGCCAACTCAGCTGTCCATGTCATTTAGTTGCTTTCCACCTCTTTCTCTCTCTCTTGTCATTTTCTCCTATGTGGAAATTAACAAATGATTTTCAAAAATACTGCACTTTTTCTTTTTATAGCCTTCCTGACTTGACCGGAAACGGTTTCACCTTGACCGACATCGATCCTGTACCCTAGCCTACCGTGGTCAGTCCATGGCGACCAACATCAGTTCATTATGAATGTTTTCGGTTATCCTGCTTAGTCTTATTACTACCCACTACCCCTAATTTGCTGGCCTGAATCCTTTTTACCTCACCTACATCTGACTTAGACACTTCACTTTACCCTCTTGACCTCATCATTTCTACCTAACCTCTTCATCATTTGGGGACTCATTCTTTTTCCCATACCTCAGCCCTACCCATGCCATGACCTAGCTACTTGGACTTGGAAAATTGCTATTGACATATGACATCATGTGCTCGCTATACCTTGCGACACTCTTACCCATGTTGTTTGACCTAATGACCTTACCTTGCCTTTTTTCGTGACCGTTTATCCTGACCCAACCTTTAGTGTACCGAAACATACCTAAACATTCTTGCACCAGACCTGCGATGTGTTTCCTGACCATATCCTATACCTTGGATACTGAAATCACCTCAACCTTGTTTGGATAAAGCTATCGACCTTAGACAATGTAGATTTTGCATGCTCTTTAACCTGGTACCATGCTGCAGTTTATACGTGTGCTTGCATTTTACTGTTACTGCCTTTGACCCTGACCCATTACTTGGATTACTCGACTGGACCTTTACCATCTCACCCCCATTGCCCACCTTCCTCTTCATCACATTCACCTTTTATAAAACCACTCACTGATTCGAACTTCTACCTCATCAGTTCTTGGTTCGAGGGGGATCACCTTCACCCACACATGGGACAACCATATCTTATTTTTGTTAGCATTGCTTACCAATACAAGCTATGCAACAAAAAGGGGGAAAATGTAGACACCAAAATTGGGTCACACTCCCCTTGGTCCCTTGTCAAATAATCACCTTGAACACACTCATCTATCAATGGACCCTTTCACCCCACTCTAATGTTAATTTAATTAATTTAATTAAATTAATCCATGTCCTCACAATATTTATTATTTAATTATCCTAATTAAGATAATTCCCCCACCACTACCTCACCTGTACACCTCACCTAGCCACCTCACCCCAAACCTATTCTTAGTATGTTGCTATAACTAACTAAGACCTACCTAAACCCTAAAAATAAAAGCCTACATTCCCTCTAACCAAATTCCCACCCATTAAAAAGGAAGCTTCCATTCTAATCCATGAGGAGAAATGAACAAGATCCAATAAATCAAGCAGATCTGCCCATTTTAGTAAACCTAGGAAATCCCGTCCTAATCGACATCGGTCACCCTAAACCGCCGTCATTCAACCCAAAACTATCGTCGGTTACCTTTTATTCCCTTTGGTAACCTTATTTTGAGGTTGGCACATTCAGAGATTAAGAAACAAGACCAGAGTTGCATGCAAGTAGAACCAGCATTCACACATGCATCCAAACATCCACAACCAGCATCAGAAGTGACCATAGAGCCATCTTACATCCATGAGAGCATCCTAAGAAGTGTCATTACCACACCAAACTCCATCCATTTGATCAACTGCCATTTCCATCCAACCATCAAGCTCATATAACAGTAAGTATTCCTCCACCAACTTGGTCTAATACACTATAATAGCTATTATTATCTTTGTTATTAGATTAAGCTATTGTTTCTCCATTTCCTCCTTTCTTATCAGTTTGTAACTGGGCCTTTTGTGTTATCTACATCATTAGATTACCTATCCTCACTTTTCGTTCATTCTTGACCACATTTGAGACCTCTGCAACCCTCAAACCTACCCCACCACCTACACTAAATCCCAGATCAAGCCCTCTAATCATTTTCTTGTGAGTTTCCTTTACCTCGACCATACTGACGCCGGTTACCCATAACCATCACCAGTTTCACTTAAACCGACACCAGCCATACCTGACCAACGTCGGTCTCTATTTTTTACCCTCAGACCAAGAACAGAGCCTAAATTCCCCACAAAACACCCAGAATAACCAAAAACCAAACCCTGACCAGTACCACTACTCTGACAGAGACCTTTCCCTTCAAATTCAATCATAGCTTAGTTTGTTGTGAACTAATTTGGTTATTGTAGTCGAATGAGATACCTATATCATTTTAACTACAATACAATTTCATTTATTGTTAATATTGAATTATTTTAAACAGTGGATTGACAGCCTTCAAGGGAGTATCACACTTTCTAGAACTAGCATATGCTAGGCAGTCCCACTATCATATGTTATTTAATATCTTGTGGTGGTCTTGTTGTTCATTTCATGTAGTTCCTCCTAGCTAAAAGGAAGCTCTCACGATCAGCTATGCATCAAGAAGTCATACGCATGCAACAACCTTCAACCATCTTTAACAGGTATTCCTCCTAGCCCTCTTACCCTTATCTATTTCATCACATTCCAAGAAACACTCTAAGAATCAAGTGAAACAATAGCATCCTGGAATAATTTTTCTAGGGCTTCGCCTATAAGACCAAAGAATGCAAATGAGAAAAATGATTAGGGTTGAATTGTTTTAACTCACCAACCAAACTCCACAAACATATTTAGGGTAAGGTATCAAGACATGTCCCCCACCCCCCCCCCCCCCCCCACACACACACATTTCCCTAAGTGTTTAAATACATATGCATGTTTGCATTTGAGATATTAGCTTACTTTATTCAAGGAGAAGAACCAACACGATATCTTGCTATATATTTACAATGGTTCTCTATAACCATTAATTTTAATAGTATTTGAATGATTTTATTTGATATTTTATCTAACCCTATTGTGGGTGGATCATTTCTTTGCATACATAGAGAATGTTGAAGAAACGCACTCAAAGCAAGAAGTTGGAAAAACACTTCTAGCAAATCTTGAATCATCAAAATGTAAACAATGTACAATAGTGGGAAATGAAACACACACACACACACACACACACACACACACACACACACACACACACACACACATTAAATGAAAAATTCCAGGAGGGATAAGTTTACACAGTCTACAATTTTCACAGAGGGCTGACTACTCAACTCACGAGCTGCGGTGGGGTTTATTATTGGTTGGGATATATATATTGGTAGATAGAATTTGGGGTTGGGTGGAAGGACGCTGACCCCACCCCCATCCCATTAATTAATGGGGTGGGGGTGGGGTTGGCGACCCTCCCCCCAACCGTTACCTTATTTACAACATACCCACAACCGCAGTCTTTACGGCTTCAAAAAAATTCAATTAGTTTTTGTTTTATTTACATTATAAGTTGGTCGATTTTATTGAATATAATTTGTTATATATATATATATATATATATATATATTATATCAATTTTTTATTACTAATATCAATAAGCAATAACATTAATTAACCTATGTCTTTTACTTAAAATTTTCTTTAACATTTGATAGTAAAATATAGAATGTAAAAGAAAATTAATTCCATTTCCCTTATAAATTTGCAATAAAAAATTTCAACCCAAATGAGACTAAGTCTAATGGTAGCCATACATATCTTTTTTTGTTTTCTTTACTCAATTTGATTTAAAAGGAAAAATAATCCATTTGTTGACAAAATAACAAATCAAGAATTTTTTTTAAAAAAACTTTTTGATAACCACATGATTTTTAAACAATCTTCAATCAATACAAAAGAATGAACAAATGTAGTCTACTTGCTATTATATGTCTTTCAAGAATTTCCAAAAGAAACTTTCAACAATATTTTCCAATAATTTTAAAATGAACAACACAACTAATGAAGACTACAATTCCACTAAATTAAGAGCAAGTTGTTCTCTCTCTTTTTGACACATTTCCATAATAACAAGAACTTGTACACTAAGATTGTTTCTCTTTCCAACAATAAATTTCAACTTAATAACAATGTATTCAATAAAGTTTTACTTTCAAATACAATATTATAAATGTTCCACCTTAAGTGGGAATTTTTACAAGGAAGGTAGCTATAATGAAGGATTGCTTAGTCTTCTACAAGTGCTCCAAGTATCAAATCTCCAACAAGGCTCCATATTTTCTTCACTTGATCACAACAACAAAAATGGGAGAGAGGAAACACTCTCCACCCAACCAAAACTCTAATGAGAATAAGAAGCAATTCTCTTCATTGGCATTAGAGCCCCAACCACAAGGAAATAAGGGATGGATCCAATAGATGGGAACTCTACAGTGCTTCTACAACACAACAAAAAAATTTCACAACTATTTCAAGAACATTCAACGCAAGAATAAGAACACAATAATACAACTTTACAAAATACACAAGGCTTGAAATACAAGCCAATGGATCAAGGATCTATGGGGAGATCACTTATGCCTCCCAATGGGATTAGGTGCCCACCTTAAAACCCTCCAATATAAATCTCACAACCCATACAAAACTCTTATGCCTCCCTCAAGATCCTTTTATTCCTCCCACATTCTCTTGTGCCTCCTTACAATCTCTTATGTTTCCCTCATAAAACAAAACAAGTAAGAAATGCAAGCATTTTCTTGTCCAAGGTGGGGCACCCAACCCAACTCCATCCAAAACATGAAATAAAATCTTATGTCTCCCTACATATAATATCCCCGTAGCCTTCTCCTACACTATACTTAGGCAATATACCCAAAGACCCAACAAGCATACCAAAACACTCAATGACATACACGTATACAAAAGTAAAATAAAAACAATAAAACAAGGGTATAGCTCCTACCTTTCCATGGTAGAATTTATTCCAAGAGTCACATACCAAGCTCCTTTAAGTCCAATCTATCACCAAAAAGCTCCAAAAAAATCCACAAGCACTCCAAAATCCTCCAACTCCAAAAATACAAGATCACCAAAAGAAATGAAGTAACCTCCAAACAAACAAAAGAATTAGAATAAATAGACAAGGGAGAGAGGAGTGTGGGGTTTATCCCTGTAGGATGCAACATCACTCATCCTCAACTCCACCTCACAAGTAAAACCTTAACCCCAATGCATAATAAATTGGTGTTTGAAAGGAATGACAAACCTCTTAAACACACAATTCCAGACCACACCCCTTAAGGAAAAACTTTAAAATCCATGTAATAAAAGTGCAATGAATGCCACTTTTTGTCTTAGAAAACACTTAATGGGGTATATTTTTACACCCCCAATCCATAGGTAGGGTTGGTATAAGAAATTAAGAGGTGTGGGACAAGCTTAGATTGTCCCACAAGCCTCCAAAATTGGCCCTTAAGGCCAAATCCGAATCTCCAAGGTAAAATAGAGTGTACAACACCCAAGTTACTTACACTCAACTTAAAAACACCTAGACCAAAGCACCAACTAATAAAATAAATGAATTCTTTTGTCACATCCATAATTAGTTTAGTAACATGATTAATATAATAATTTAGACACATAAATCAATTAATGATAAAAATCTCAATTAAAATAACATACTCCAAAATTAAATAAAGGAAAAGAAAATAACAACACACAAAACCCTTGGTCACAATTGTAGGTCATCCCCCCATGGGGACATTCTAACAACAAATAAAAAAACAACAACATTCCACAAGTTGCCAAGGTGACCATTGTCCTATCCATCTAGTATTCCATTGTGGTTGGTCTCCAATCCCCCTTTGATTGTTGTGATATAATTACCTCCAAAAATCACACAATACCTCCTTCGGCATCATGGCCATATCAAAACATCCAAGATAAGATATACGCATAAAAATCAATAATAATCCATATATAAATTGAATCATCATCCAGACTAACAAAGTTATTATTTAAAAATTCTAACAACATGTCTCAATTCTATATTTCATCAATACCAATAAGATCACAAGATTAGTTCAATTGTTAAATCCTACTCAATATGACGAGAATTTCGAATATCAGAAATATATAAATATGTCAACAACATATCATCATTAATATAAAATGTCTCTCTAAGAATCCACCAAATCATACTATGAATTGAAATCAATCAATAGTCAAAGTATTTCTATCGTCTAACATCATGCTAAGCCAAAATGATACAATAATATCTATGCATATAGTCAACAGTAATCAAAATCAAAATATAATAAGTTTCGAAGGGAAGTGGGCACTACATCATACCTATATAAATTTGATAACTACACTATAAACACAAGGAGTTATAATAGATATGGAATATTAAAATACGCATTCTCAATTTTTTTTCATGCAAAATACATAAGGATACAGTAGGTATTTCAAATCTAATTTTTTTATGAAAGCAATGTTTTATGCACATTATTAGCATTTGAGATCATAGTCATAAGCCAAATAGTTTTTTAATGGTGAAATAGGTGTATTATACTTGGTTAACAACCCTCAAGACAAGGACAATTTTTCAAATAAAACTACTAATTTCATTAATTCATAGCTTAAGATGCACACCACCTTCATGAAGGTATTTTTATACATGATTTGTTGTTAATTCAAGGAAGTATCTATTTATGATATCCGAATAAGGAGAGATACATAAACAAGATTGTGTTTTTGGTCATCACATAAGATGTTTTTTTATCATTTATTTAAGTATGAACACATAGTCATGATGATATATTGTATCATGTATGTTCCACTATAGGAATTGGTTACTAAAATGATCCACTAAGAATTGATACCTTAGATGACGTGGTATAAGGGTGTCACTCCAAACTCTAAACTAACTATTCCATCAACTTTAGGAAATTATCAGGAATATATAGTAATATTTCTATAACTTAACTCTTATCAAATCCTTCTATACAAATTAAGTATTGTTTGCCTTATTTTTTGCGTATGTACCGCAACATCCTCAAAAATAACAAAAGAAAGAATCTAATAGTCATGTATGATAGTTGTTGAACTTTTTGTAATGCCAATAACATCTCACTAGATTTTCCTACTTAAACAATAACATATTGTATTAATTATTTGAGTATTAATGCTAGATAAGGTCCCCCAATTACTACATATAATCAACCACTTAGATCATCATATATAGATTTTCATGGTATAACATTACGGTTATAGTTCTATCGTGTTGTCTTCTTGATCATTTTTCTCTCTCTACAACACTCATATATTCAATAATATATCATTCACATTTATTTATCACATTCTGTAACTTGTCTAAATTAATTTGAATGTTTTTCTCCTTAGTTATCTTTGTGGTACATGGACCAATAGTATTAGATCATACACTTCATATTAATCACTTTAGTATTAATTTTTTGTTTTAATTAAGGGTGAAAGAGGATTGAGGGGACACTTCCTTGTTACAAAAGTACCAATGGAGACAAAAATATATCAATAAGTAACACATAGGGCTGACTCTTCCAACAGAAAACAAGGAAAAAAAGACGATCAAAAACAACAACACGAACAAACACAAAATTAAACTAACCAGAGAACTAACCATGAGAATTTTTCCCATGGGATATAAGATGCATCTACAGGGATTAATTGACTTTCCCTTTCTTTCTTCTGCTCACAGTAGACCAATCATCACCAATGTTTGGATTTTAATTTTCATTTGTGTGAACCGGTATACAAATTTCAATATGTTAGGAAATAAGAGATAAAATATGTAGAATAACAGCTCACAGAATTGCAACAATAGAAATTAATAAGCAAAAAATATTAAAGATATCAAATAAAAGTGTAGAATAAAATAACACAACACAAAGAGATAGTATTTAACGTGGTTCACCCAATTTGGGCTACGTCCACCAAGAATCACTTGGTCGGATTTTATTACAAGTCATCGCTTTCTCAATACAATACCCAAATCTATTTGGAGCTATGCTCAACAAACTCTAGAGAATTCACACCCAAATTCAAAACACATTTGTAATGTTACATTAACCCTACCATATCCACAAAACCACATAAGTAGACAGCTACATAAGCATTTTTACAAAACTGTGGGTATCAAAACCATGGGTCAAAAATCCCACCCATATGAGATAAGAAAGTTTCCCGGTATATCAGGCATGTTTTAAGGAAAAATTTATTTTTCTCAGGGGTTACACCCCCCAACCCCAGTGAGAGAACTGTGGAAAGTGTACAATACTCTTAGTGTACAGTCGTCAACACTTTCTCACATGAAAACATAATCCACAACCTAACAATCTCCCACTTGGAGACTAGTTTTCCTTTGAGCAAGCTTCTCAACCCTTCACTAGTTTCTGCGCAAACCAACCAGAGATGAACAAAAATTTAGTTTTTCCCTTGTGACCACCTTGGTCATAATGTCTTTAGGATTTTGATAGGTATGAATCTTCTCCAGGTTCAACTTCTCTTCCTCCAAAGCTTTCCTGATTAAATGTTACCTTAACTGTATATGCTTCGTACTAGACTGGAAAGCAGATTTCTTAGCTAGGTGTATAGCACTATGACTATCACTATGCAGATTTATTTCCTCCTGCTTATGCCCCAACTCCTCAAGAAATTGTTGTAACTGATCATTTCTTTTCTTGTCTCTATGGTAACAACATACTCAGCCTTTATGGTTGACAGAGCCACCAACTTTTATAGTCATTAAATCTAGCTCACTGTTGTCCCACCTACAATGTAGACATAACCTATCATGCTCCTCCTGTTGTCTATGTCTCTAGCCATATCTAAATCTACATAACCACACAAAGTGGTATCTGAACCACTGTAGCAAAACACTACCCCCATGGTTCCTCTCAAATACCGAAGGATCCACTTTACTGCATGTCAATGATCTCTACTTGGATCACTCATAAATCTACTCACCACTCCCACTGTATGGGAAATATCAAGCCTGGTGCACACCATGGAATACATCAAAATTCCAACCATTGATGAGTAAAGTACCTTCAACATCTAGTTTATCTCTTGCTCTGTCTTGAGACACTACTCCTTTGATAACTTGAAATGGTCTTCCAAAGGAGTCCCAACCGGTTTAGCATCCTGAATATTAAACCTCTCCAAGACCTTCTTAATGTACTCTTCCTAAGATAAATTCAGCTTCCATTCCTTCCTATCCTAAGATATCCTCATGCCAAGGATTTGTTTTTCTGCCCTCATATCCTACATGGCAAAGGATTCACTTAGCTGCTTCTTGAAGACTTTTATTTCCTACATGTTTTTACCTACAACCAACATATCATCCACATACAAACACAAGATAATATAACTTCCATCCTCAAATTTCTTTGTATACATGTAATGGTTAGAATGGCATCTAATACCATTGACCATTGATGAGGTGCATCAAGCCATTCTAACCATTGCATGTATACAAAGAAATTTCTTATACCATTGACGTGGAGCTTGTTTCAAGCCATACAAGCTCTTCTTCAATTTTCACACCAGCTCCTCTTTACCTTTGACCTCATAGCCCTCTGATTGCTGCATATATAGATCCTCCTCCAAATCACCATGAAGAAATACAGTATTTACATCAAGATGTTCTAAGTACGAGTATTATGTTGCAACTATTCCAAGAACAGTTCTAATAGAAGTCATTTTTACTACAAGAGAAAAAATCTCATTAAAATCTATACCTTTTTTCTATGCAAACCCCTTGACCACAAACTGGGCCTTGTATATTTTCTTGCCTCCTTCTTCCTCTTTGAATCTGAACACCCACTTGTTCTGTAATGCTTTTTTTCCTTTAGGTAGGTTCACCCAATCCCATGTCTGGTTCTCCATAATAGCTTGATGTACCTCATCCATGGCTTGCTCCCACTTCTTCCTGGCATCTATCTGCATTGCTTCATCAAATCTCTATGGATCTCCACTGTCAGTGAGTAATAAATAATAAAGAGAAGGAGAAAAAAAATTAGGTTCTCTTCTTACCCTAGAAGACCTCCTCAATATAGGATTTTGGAGTTCCTATTGAGGAGGTTCTTGAACTGATTCATGTGTCACTTTCCATCTGGGAGATCCTCTGCCACTGCATATTCTTTCTTGGATTCTTCCCTATTTTCCTGCGACTACTGCTTATACACAACTTTCTCATTAAATACCACATCCATAAATCGAATGATTTTCTTGTCCTTAATAATCCAACATTTATATCCAAATTCATCACCACTATAACCAATGAAAGTACATTTTTCTTATTTATCCTCTAGTTTGGTCCTATCATCCTTGTCTATATGGAAAAAACAGCTCACATCCAAAGACTTTAAGAAATGAATAATCAAATTTCTTACCATACCAAGCCTTCTCAAGTATGCCTCCATCCAAGGCACTTGACTGTCCTCTGTTTATCAAGTACACATTTGTGCTCACTAATTCTTCCGAAAAAGAAAGAGGTAGTCCTGCATGTAACCTCATGCTCCTAGCATGTTCCATTATTGTTCTGTTCATCCTTTCTAACACCCCATTCTGTTGTGGATTTCCTGGAACTATATTTTTCCTGTGGATTCCATTATTAAAACAATAATCATCAAATTCATTGCTGCAATACTCCCTTCCATTATCTGACCTGAGAAATGTTAGCTTAAGACTTGTTTCATTTTCTACCAAGGATTTCCATTTAACAGAAGTGTCAAATACATCATATTTGTTTCTAATACAATAAACTCAAACTTTCCTTTTTGCATCATCAATAAAAGTAACATAATAACTTGAACCCCCAAGAGATAATACCTAAGTCGGCCCCCAGAAATTAGAATGCACCATCTCTAACTTACTCTCTTACTTTGTAGGTCCAACCTTGAGAAACCTTACTCGCTTTTGTTTCCCATATATGTAGTCCTCACAGAACTCTAAACATGTTTCTGTATATCACAGAACTCTAAACATGTTGTATCTATTTCTGAAGCCACAAGATTACTAACTGTAATGTCCCCTTTCTGTAATGCCCCTTTTTCTACACCAAAGGACCCATGGGTCATGTCGGGTCAAAATTGTGACCTTTCCCAAGGGGTTGTGGATGCTGGGGAATTTTGGGAAGGGGCCCCATGGTTCTAACTTTAGTTACTTGCATAAATTTGGTTACTCTTATTTTATTGGCCCCTCCATGGTTTGAAAGGAATCAAGGGTTATTGGGCTCGATTGCTGAGGGGAAGTATATAAGAGCTGGTAGAGAAAGGAAATAGGACTTTTTTGCATACATTTTATTGACCCCTTCACGTGTAGTTGTTTTTGTTGTGCATATTTAACTTGTGGAGTTAAATCCCACATGGACTGTAACTTTAGTTGTGAGAGACTCATCCCTAACTAGTACGGCATTCTTTGGTAGTGAAAAATCTACCCTAGTTTATCATTTTGGAGTCGCTTTCTGGGTCGTGTTATAGAGATATTTTAGAAGGTAAAGAGGAAGGGTTTTGAATATTTTTGGTGGTGTTTCAAGAGGATAATCAATGGGCTCCAGATCTAAATCCCTGTAGTAGATCAGATCCATGACACCCATTTGGGTAGAGCGTGGCAGTTCATTGGAGGCATCTCGTTGAAGGATTTCACAGGTTTTGGGGGTATTTGGGGAAGAAAATAAGAGGGGCCCAGATTAGAGTCATGGAAACCTTTTGGGCTGGGCATGGCAGCACATTAAAGGCACATCCAATATTTTGTGACCCCTGTCCCAAGCGTGGCGACTTACAGCCTGTACAGAGAGGGTTTTAAAGTTATCTAGGCTCACTGTGATTTTCAGGTAGTATTCTACTCTGTAATATTCCAAAAAAATAGTTTCCCTTTTTCATTTATAATAATATCAAGCCCTATTTGTATTTCCAAGTAATTTGGGTGGTCATTTTGGGGAAATATTAAGTTTATTTAGTTTTATGTTCTAACTATAAAAATTGGGTATAATCAGTATTTGATTTGGCTTCAAGTTTTCAATATTTTATGTGTTTTTAAGTGGTATCCCGTTGGGGATATTTCAGTGGTATCAGAGAAATTTTTTTTCTCTAGCCTGTTAGGATTGAAAGATGGGGGACAAAGATAGTGAGGATATGGGGGTAGATCTGATCAGACAATTTCTCACCAACATGGTGAAGCAGCAGGAGACTACCAATCTCTATTTGAGCTAGATCACTAAGAGATTAGTGCAGGATAGATCTGATACTAGGTGAAAAGAGGAGAAAATAGCAACATGGGGCAACATGGTCAAAGAGGTGAGGGTGGTCATTCAGGACAGCGATCCCCCCATTCTTCTACTAGGTCTTTGGGGTTTCACGAACTTTCTTTCTTGAAGGATCCGAAAGTTTAACAGGTACGACAACCATGGGATATTGTAGATGAGAAATATTGTTGGGAAAGGTACCAGAATTTAAGTGATGGCTTTTGTGATAACATGCCATTCCATGAATATTGTAAAATGAATACTGGCAGCAGTTCTAGGAGAGATTACCAAGTATAGGTACCAGAGATGTAAAGGAGGTTAGGACAGATTTTTGTTCCACATTTTGATGGCTCTAAGAAGTGTATTACATAGTATTGGGTGTAGAATTTGAAGACATACTTCGACTTGATTCCCATGTGAGAGGAAGATGCAATCAAGTTTGTAGTCTTACATCTATAAGGAGACGCTCATGATTGGTGGCATCAAGGGTTGACCAAACATGGACACATACACAACACGAATTATGCATAGTTCACAAAGAGGCTAGTGAGCAGATTTGATAAGAGGGAACCCGACAAGTATTTTAGAGAGTTGACTCAACTGAGGTAGACCGGTTCCGTGGATCAGTATATCACAGATTTTTAGAGACTATCGGTCATGGTACTTGATGTTACAGAGATGAGGTTGATATTCCTATTCATAGTAGGCTTGACAGATGCTCACATTGGATTTGTGAGGGCATTTGACCCTTCTTCGTTGTATGAGGGTATTAGGAGAGCTTGTGAGTTGGAGTTATCCATGCCTAAGTCGAGGTTTCGACTTCGGGTGTATCCTAAGGGTTTCCTTTAAAGAACTAGGGGTTCACAGCTGAAGGTACCTCCACCTAGGAAAGATACATCCTAGAGACCATTTGGAGCTATTGAGGACAGGGAGGAATTGAGGCAAAAGAAACTATGTTTCGATTGTCGTGCACCTTGGGTTCCATGACACGATTGCAAGGGTAGAGGGAGGACCCAATACATATAATTCCATTCCATGACAAGATGAGGCATTAGATGATGTGGGTGTAGAGTAGGATAGCAATAATTTCCCCCAGGAGACTATCGCCACCTTTTCTAGTACCCCGAGGTATAAGGAATTAAAAGTTAGGGGATTTTTGTAGGGACGGCGAGTGGTGGTACTCATTGATAGTGGGGAAACCCACAAATTTATTTATGTCTCATTAGTTGAGAGGTGGGGGTTATGGACAGAGGAATTTGAGGGCTTCAACGTGGTTGTAGCCAATTGAGATTCTATGAGATGCACACGATGGGTTCCCCAATTGAGCATCACGATGGGTAACTATACAGTTACCAATGATTTCTATATTGTTGGTATTAGAGTGACCAACATAGTGCTTGGGGTACAGTGGCTCCATTCCCTTGGTGAGTTTTGGACTAACTTTCAGATGATGGAGCTGAAGTTTAAGTCTGAAGGGAGGAATGTGATCTTGAGGGGCCTCTCTTTAGGGGCACCCCAAGTTGTTACGGCCAAGAGGATTGATAGAATCTATAGGCACGATGGGGTGGATTGAGCAGTACATTGTTTTGTTTTGACCAAGAAATAAGAGGATGGACAACAGGAGTACCATGTAGATATACAGGGCTTATTGGGTAGGCATAGTGCGGTGTTTAGAGACATACCTCTGGATAGAGGATTTGAGCATGAGATTGAGCTTGAGGATGTTAGACCAGTGGTTACTTCTCCTTACCATCACCCCAAATGGTTTAAGGATGAGATCGAGAAGACTATATAGGAGCTCATGGATATGGGGCATATTAGACTGAGTTCCATCCCTTTTTCTTCTTTGGTGGTATTGGTGAAGAAGGATGGGACCCTATGGATGTGTATGGACTACCATTCCCTGAATAAGAAGAAAATAAAGAACAAGTATCCCATACCACGCATTTATGAGTTGTTGGAAGAGCTAAATAGTGCAAATTTTTTTCGAAAATAGATTTGTGTTCGGGATATCATCAGATCAAAGTCAGGGAGCAGGATGTGCATAAGATGACTTTCAGATGCCATTACGGTCACTTTGAGTTCTTGGTGATGCCTTTTGAGTTGTCTAATGCTCCAGCTACATTCCAGTATTACATGAATCATGTGTTCAAACACCACTTGTGGAAGTTTGTATTGGTTTTTTTTATGATATTTTAGTCTACAGCAGGACTTGGGAGGACCATATCAGGCACCTGGGTGAGGTATTGGGGATATTAGAAGCTAGTTTGTTATATGTGAAAGCCTCTAAGTGTGATTTTGGCATGACTGAACTTCTGTACTTAGGATATGTAATTGGTGGGGGTACAGTGAAGGTGGACAGAGAGAAGATACGAGAAATCCTAGATTGGCCGCCACCTAGAACATTGACACAATTGAGAGGATTTGTGGGGTTGTACACATAATACCAAAGGTTCGTGAAGAATTTCTCTCAGTTGACTACTCCATTGACGAATTTGACCAAGAAGGGGGATTTTTTTTGGTGAGATGATGCACAACATGTTTTTGACCACCTCAAGTAGGTAATGAGTTTGTGTCCTGTCCTCGCATTACCATACTTCTCCCTCCATTAATCCTAGAGTGTGATGCATCAAGAGAGGGTGTTTGGGTAGTTCTTGTGCAGGGTCGACATCCCATTTCCTATGAGAGTTGGAAACTGAACCCCGTGGAGAGAGGGTATTCAATCTACGACAAGGAGATGTTGGCCATTATGCATGCCTTGGACAAATTCAGATAGTACCTTGTGGGCAGCAAATTCATGGTTCATACGGATCACAACAATTTGAGATTATTATTGGGACAAAAAGAGCTCAAAGATTGCCAACAGAGATGGATGAACAAGGTGCAAACATATGAATTTGACATAGAGTCAATAGAGGTAAGAATAATATTATTGCAAACACTTTATATAGGAGGCCTTACCTCACTGCTATGCTTAGTTCTATGTCTGATATTTTAGCGGATTGGAAGGCTCATATTCTTTTCAAGTATTCCAAAAATCAGTTTTCATGTGAGATCGTAGATGGTATGATACAGGACGACCGATACAGAGTAGTGGATGATATCATTTTCTACAAGGATAGGATCTTCCTTGTACCAGGATCCAAAATGAAGGGGAAGATCCTTCGAGTAGTACATGATACACCACTAGCTGGGAATCTTGGGTATTTCAAAACATACATGTTCATCAGGGAGAAATTTGCATGGAAGGGGATGAAGGATGATGTCCTTAATCATGTCAGAGAGTGTATGGTTTTCCAGCAAACCAAATCTGAGTGCTCTTTCCCAACAGGATTACTTTAGCCTCTCCCCATTTCCGAACAGAAATGGGAAATCATGTCTATGGAATTTATCACTAGGATTCCCTTGGTGCATGGGCATAGCTACATTTATGTTGTAGTTGATTGGATAACTAAGTATGCTCATTTATTTTCCCTACCCAAAGGGCATGAGGCAGTGGATGTGGCCCAGATGTTCTATACTGGTATTTTTTGGCTACATGGGTTGCCTACAAAATATCATCAGTGATAGGGACAAGATCTTTATGAGCACATTTTGGCAATATATCTTCAGACTAGGAGGAACAGAGTTAACTCCTAGCACTAGCTACTACCCATAGACAGATGGGCAGACGAAGATAGTCAATAAGTGGATAGAAGGCTACTTGTGGAGTTATGTGACAGGACACCAACGGGCATAGATTAAACGGTTACACATGGGTGAGTATTGCTACAATACCACCTACCATATGGGCATAGGTATGACCCATTTCCGAGCCTTGTATGGGTATGACGCAAGGACATTTGTAGATTTGGTATTACTAGATAGCTGAGCTCCCAAAGCTCGAGATTAGTTGCAGGAGAACCAGGATATTCTGAAGGCTCTCAAAGAGAATCTTCAAAAGGAACATAACCAACAGAAGGTATATATGTAGATCGGCACAGGATAGAGAGGTTTTTTGAGATTGGGGATCTAGTACTCCTACGTTTATAGCCATATAGGTAGTCCTCACTGAAGTAGAAGGGTGCAGAGAAATTGAAACCACAATTAATGGTTCATACCGAGTACTTCGTCGAGTTGGGGCAGTTGCATATGAGCTAGAGCTATTGGAGCATAGTAAGATACATAATATCTTCCATGTTTCATGCCTTAAGAAGGCACTCGGACTGCATATCTTGCACCATCTGCAAAGTTACCGCCACTAGATGAGGAAGGGAAATTGGTGCTTGAACCCGAATCCATCATTGAAGAGATACAAAGGGGGCTCAGGAGCAGAGTAATCACTGAGTATTTGGTGCGTTAGAAGGGATTGCCACTTGAGGATGTCACTTGGGAGGGTGAGAAGATTTTGCAGCATCCTAATTTAAAGTTTCTTGAGGACAAGCACAAATTTGGGAAAGGGAAGACTGTAATGTCCCCTTTCTGTAATGCCCCCTTTTTCTACACCAAAGGATCCATGGGTCATGTTGAGATCCAAACCGTGACCTTTCCCAAGGGGCTGTGGACGCTGGGGACTTTTGGGAAGGGGCCCCGTGGTTCTAACATTAGTCACTTGCATAACTTTGGTTACTTTTATTTTATTGGCCCCTCCATGGTTTGAAAGGCACCAAGGGTTATTAGGGCTTGATTGCCGAGGGGAAGTATATAAGAGCTGGGAGAGAAAGGAAACAAGACTTTTTTGCATACATTTTATTGAACCTCTTCACGTGCAGTCTGTTGCTGTTGCCACATATACAACTTGTGGAGTCAAATCCCACAGGGACCCTAGCTTTGGTGGTGAGAGACCCATGTCCCTAGCTAGCAGCGGCATTCTTTGGTAGTGAGAGATCTAGCCTAGTCTGTCATTTTGGAGTTGCTTTCATGGGTCGTGTTACAAAGATATTTTAGAAGGTACAAAGGAAGGGTTTTGAATATTTTTGGTGGTGTTTAGAGAGGATAATCAGTGGACTCTAGATTTGAATCCCGACAGCAGATCAGATCCATAGATAACCATTTGGGAAGAGCATGGTAGTTCGTTAGAGGCATCTCATTGAAGGATTTCATGGGTTTTGGGGGGAATTTGGGGAAGACAAGATAGAGGGGCCCAGATTCAGAGTCATGGACAGCCTTTTGGGCTAGACATGTAGTAGCACACTAAAGGTGCATGTCCATCATTTTTCTGACCCCTGTCCCAAGCGTGGCTACTTACAGCCTATACGGAGAGGGTTTTCCAGCTGTTTAGGCTCGCTATGATTTTCTGGCAGCATTATACTCTGTAATATTCCAAAAAAAATAGTTTCCCTTTGTCATTTATAATAATATCAAGCCCTCTTTGTATTTCCAAGTAATTTGGGTGGTCATTTTGGGGAAATATTAAGTTTATTTAGTTTTTTGTTCTAACTGTAAAAATCAGGTATAATCAGTATTTTATTTGGCTGTAAGTTTTCAATATTTTATGCATTTTTAAGTGGTATCCCATCGGGGATATTTCAAAAACATTGATGTTATAAGTGGTTAAATACAAGGTTCCAACCTTCTTACCTCTTGCCACCACAAGAGCACCCTTGATAATTGTTATCTCTCGAAATTGCACCCTGTAGAGAGATGGATGCAGGTGTTATAAGCTTGCAAAATTGAACTCTCTCTTTCATAGATATAATGGAAACACCTCAGGTTTGTGGGTATACATATTTTGAGGTGAGTCTCCGATATTAAGGATGGTTCCTTTTTTGATGTATCCTAAATTGATTTTCTGGGGTTTAAGGGTAAAATGAAGACTGTAAAACAGTTAAAACTGGGGTGATATACCAAATTTGTATGACGTCTTTGACTAAGTATATGCATAATCGATATGGAAAGGATTTTTGATGCACAAGCCAACAATTTTCTACAAAATATTAAGGAAAAACACTTTGGTGTATTGAGGGGAAGTATCACAACAATATTACTAAGTTAAACATGCACATTAATATCACATAAATTACTGAATTTGTGATAGGGTAAGATGATCAATCAGGGAACTCACATTCACAAGATTAAAGGAACATACACAAGACTATAAATAACTGGAAAGGCAGAAAATACTTCACTTTCAAAGGGAAAATCTGGTAGAAATTTTTTTCAGCACTCCTATATCTAAAATTCTTCCTTTGTGCTTTGCTAAGGCACACAATATATAGCAAATTTGATCCACCCACCCTTCCTAAAAATAAACTAAAACTGTACTCACCCATGCATCCTATTTTTATCCTTTATTTAATAATAAATAAAGGAATAAAATAAAAAACTAGTACAAAGAGGTAATAATAACCTTTAATTACATCTCAGTCAAACTGAAGTTGACTGTTCTATTTTTAAGAATAGAATGGTGAATAATTTGCTAATAATAAATCTTGCTTGATGAGAAAGTCTCCTTCCTTATTCATGAGAATTTATCTTCTTGTTGATCTATCCTTTTCTGAAGGTATGAAAAAAATACTCCATGTGAATGAACAAAATAATTACAATACTTGCAATATTTGTAAAATAATTCATCCACACATCCACTTGATGGGGACCACCTCGAAGCTCAGGTTCTGATGTTTACATTCCTCGTCTTCTAGTGGTCACATGGGTGACATACTGTAAATCGTCTCCAACTCCTCCAAAATTTGGGACCACCTTTGCACTTCACCATTAGTCCTCATTTGTTTGGCCACTCTTGTGGACTTAAAAAATTACCATGGTTTTGAAATAATACAAGGGCACTTTGTAAAAGGGGCACCATACTACATTCAGCACCTTTGCCAACATATGGCATATTATAGTATGTCACCTCTTATCAATATATAATATAAGTTCTAACACCCTATAGTTGTCGGCCCTTGCATTTTTGAAGAGACTAAGGTTTAAATTTTACCTTTTCCGGGATCATTGTTGTTGGCATTCCATCATGGTGTTGGATTATAATTTGGAATCCCTTTTGATAAGTCAAATGCAATTATTTTAAAAGATATGGGGGTGGCCCCCTCTCCATGATGACTCACCCCTTCCATTTGCATTTTTAGTGGCATCTAACTTGGGTCGAGTTTGCTTTGAAAATTGGGATCGATCTCGGGTCGTTGATCTTTGTATTGTTTGATTCGGTTCCATTGATTCTTGACCTATGGTTAGGGTTTTTGATTTTAATTAAATGAGGTAGTGTTACCGTAACCATGGTTGTTTGCTTCAAACTTGGGGATCGATCCTTGAGTGTCGATCTTGGTAATTTTCTTTCCCTACCTTTGATTCTCTGACTGTTGTTGAGTTTCATTTAACTCATCTCTCAAGTTTGCGTGCTAAATCTTACTTGACCTTAATGATCACTCCATTTGGTTTTCTGGCTTGCGAGCGAAGCCCTGGAAAATTTTTGACTCGAAACCATTGTCATGAACTCCTTGAGCTCAGCCCCTCTGCATATTCGTTCTCTGATTTTTGAGTGAATTTGGATCTCTATTATTCTACTCTATTCGAGTTTTCTGTGAAAGGTGGTTATGGGTTCACCATCATGGTTGGTCTCTTAGAACTCAGGGCTGTGTTATTCTTGGTGTTTTAGTCTGTGCTTCTTTTGAGCTCTACGAAGATCCTGTAGGTCTTGATTCCTTCGTATTTATGTGATCATTTCGTTGTTGGTTATTGAACTCTCTGTGTGGTTTATTTTTTGCCATGGTCAACCTTTTGGAGCTTGGATTTTCTTCAAATGAGATCATTGTTTTGATGAAGGATGGTAAGTTTTATTTCTAAGCTTTGAGACGGTTTCATCACTGTCGTTTTGAGTTCAATATATTGATACTTATTTTTTCTTTGAATTTTCTGTGATCTCTTAGGATGACCTTGGTCTCTAAGCTAAAAACCCGTAATAGGTCCTTCATTTTAGTCTCAAACTGATCACCGTTCAAGGGTTTGGCTTAATCAGTAAGTCCCTATTTCATTACTCTGATTTGGATATACCCATTAATAGGTATGTGATGAAAACCAAGATCTGTATTTTATTCTTCAATTCTGCTACTTGAAAATGATTTTTCAATGGAAATGTTGACTTCTGAAGGAAAAATTCGAAGCTCTCTTTAGCTTGGAAGTGCATGTATTTTTGATTCAAGGTTTTTTGTCTTTCCTTGCTATGATTAGGCTCTCTGCAGGATCTTATGGCCACCATTTTCTTATTATTCGAGCCCTGTGTTGATTATGTGATGACTTTCTGGCCATAAGGGATCAAACATTTTTATCTTTTGTCATTTTGAGTTTGTTATTTGGCCTCTGTCTTGGAGTTCTAGGATTGAATTCTTTGAGTTTCTTCATGACTGTAGAATGGTCTCCTTTCCTTGATCATTTTCAAGCTTCTTTCTATGATATTTCTTATTTATTTTTGAGTTTTCTTAGTGAATCATTGTTTGATGCTCTGATCCTGTGTTTTATTTCATGTTGAAATTCCTTGAAAATCTCTAAATCTAGATTTATCATTTAGCTTGCAACTTCCTATTTTGTCTATTCATGCAATTCTTATCTCTTTTCAATGGTTGTTCTAGCTGTATCCTTATCATTTTGTTGGCACTTTTTTTGACCCCGGTGATTTGGACTTGTACTTCAACTGTTTTTACATCGTGCTTTTGGAAATGATACTCTACATTCTCCCTTGAGAGGAGTTAATTTTGATGCATAACTTAGAATTTACTTTTGTACTTTCTTAAATGAGCTCATCATTTACACAAAGATATTTATTTTTATTTCTTGGTAACTCGACTCTAGGTATCTATTATTTGTTCTAAAAATATACTCATATAAGATACACCTAATTGTATATCTATGGACCTATGCTTCTCATAACTTGGGTCTTCACTTGATGATGCCTCAATTCTTGGTTGTACTACTTTGCTCCTAACTGAGATTTGTTTCTGTTGGAACATAATGATTAAGTCGTATGGCCAACCCTTAATTAATATGGTTGCATCACTATTATATAGGTTAAATATTTAATAATATGAAATACTTTTCTATTATTAAATATTTATACCTGTCGGAGGAATGACGAAGATCTGGAGGGAATGCGTGAGCATCAACACGTTGCACTCAACCGCGGAAATGGCGTAGCTTCAAGATCGAAGCAAGAACTCACTCGAAAAGCAATGTGCATGCATTGAGGGAAAAAAGGCTCAAAAGAGGCCCATGCTCCGTGTTCATAGATCAGGAAAGGTGTATACATATAGGGGAGTAAATGTGTAACTCCCATGTAAGAAAAGATTCCTCCATAATGGAGAAGAGGAGTTACTTTCCCAAATGGAAATGTAACTTCTTATGACGCAACTTACACATATGACAGATTCTATAAGAGAATCTATCATAACTAAGATGACACCTAGATCCATGTCCACCTAAGGAGATGACTCACATGGTGAGGTGGCAATAACATTGAATAAGTGAATAAATATACCACCTACACCAACACCCCCCCTTCATCGTAACTTAGGATGAGGCGGAAAGTCAGAAACAAGAAATGGGTCCCGGCACAAAGCCTGATGAGGCACCCATGTACAAGAAAGAAGTACCAAGCAGTGAAGGAAAACCCATTGGGAAAAACATCCACCACAAGAGAACAACACACTCTCTAATCTAAGAAAGATGCCAAATATGGGCTCCGGCCATAGACGAGCCTGAAAGGGTACCCATGTACAAAGAGGCAATCTCTCGGAAAGAAGAAGAAGAGAGAAGAAGAGGGAGATGAGAGGAATGCAGAAGATGCCATGGACGGATCTGAACTCTGCAGCTCTAGGAAGTCTCCCAGAAGAATGTCGATGATGAGATCCTCTGCCTCTGGACTGAAGAAGAGCCACCCACAATGAACTGTGTGCCTGCCCTTAGGAAGGACAGAAATGACGTGCTAGAATTCCGCCCACTCCACAAAGGAAAACGAAGGCAGCAACACGAAGAACTCTGAGTCTGGTGTACTGAAGTGTTACATAGGTCTAGCGAGTGAGTGCCAAGGAACCGAAGGTAATGCCACATGCGTAGAAATATCAGAGTGAAGAGGAACACCTGCAGAAAGGATGTCCAAGTGATGTGAAGGGAACAAAACATCCTCCACAATAGAAAAGGGATCCACAACTGAGGGTGGATCAATGAAGGTCTCTGGAAATGTGGAAGTGACATGATTCCCAGAAGGGGCACTCCCAACAACAGAGATGATAAACTCCTCTGAAATACCTGTAGATGGATGAGGGACCTGTAGAGCATCACAAGTGGACTCTGCGAAAAGATGACTAAGGTCAGGCAGATACTCGTCCCAATGAGGGGGCTCAACAAATAGAAGAGTGACGTCAAATAGGTATGAATCATCCAATGAAGGTGGAGGAGTGAAATGGGCCTCGCACATAGGAATTGGAAAGGAGGCTGGTGTAATGATGGTGTGATACTGAGTAGAAGACTGCTTGATATCTGATGAGATGTGGGGGTGACAACAATGTCTGGAATAGTGAGAGAAAGAGGAGAAGAGTCCTCTGTAGTACTCTCGACATCAGAACTAGATGCACAATCCTCGTCATCAGAAGTAGAACCAAATAATCTTGTGTCAGTGAAACTGTCATCACACGAAGAAATGGAGGAGACAACTGAATCAGCAGCAGCAACGGCGGCGGCAGTATGTGAAGGGTCTCCATAGAAGGACTGAAGAATGCTCCAGACATGGTGAGGTGGATCTGAGTCTGCCACGTGAAACCAGAGAGAACGAGAGACATGCATCATCATGTGACCAAAGACATGGTCACAAGTGTCAAGGAAGTCCTCTAGATGATGATGATCAGCAGTTGCAGGAACTGGCCCAAGCAAGAAGGGTAAAAGACCCTCGTGGGCGAAGTAACGTTCCATGGAAGCACACCAAGCTGAATAGGTCTCTCTCCCTGTGAGAAGTGGCGGAGGTTGTAAGGCGATCCTTTGGAAATCACGTCTGGAAAGAGCACTCTCCATGATGAAAAAACGCAAGATGTAAGGTGCAAGACGTCGGACTCAGCCGATAATGCGTCTGCGTGTGTAGGCCCAAGAGTACAAACAACCCCCCCAGAATACGGCACTTTATAAAATTAGTGCGTTTACAAAATTGGAAATTCCATCACGTAGTGTGTGAGAAATCATGCAACTTTGTACTCTTGGAAGTTTTCGCACATAGACGTATTATCTGCCGAGTCTGACGTATTGCTTATCGTGCACCTTGTATCTTACGATTCCCGCAACTAATGGAGAGTGATACTTTCCAGACTTGAGCATACATAGGATCGCCTTAACAGCCTCTGCCACTTCTCACTGGTGCAGAGGGAACTATTCAGCCTGGGTATGCTTCCATGGAAACGGTATCAAATTTTCGCCCATGAGGGTATTGTTACCCTGCTTGCGAGGGGGGATTAGCCTCCTGCCAACCCCGGACCTAATCATCCGTCATCTACGAGCGAATTCCTTGACACTAATGCGAGCCACATATATGAAGCTCACACTGATTATGCAATGTCAATAATGAAATGTTTTGTCTCAGTATCATGTAAAAAAGCAGGACTCAGATCCACCTACAACTTTGTCTAAGAGGCATTCTTCAGTCCCACGTCTGGAATGGAGGTGTCAACAGGCTGTTGGAGCATACGTGCCAGCAGCATTGTCTGATTGTTGTTGATACACGTCGCACTGTCTCCTCCATTTCTCTGTGCTGATGGAGTTTGTCCACATGGAGGATAGACATTCAAACGCTAGGAGTCTACTTTTGAATGGACGATGGATTGATGCACCCAAGTTGTTGATGTCGAGAGTACTACAGAGTTGACTCTACTCCTCTTTCACTCAGCTATTTTAGGAGACGTTAAAAACGACTGACACTAGCCAGCATCTCATTAGATAACGGCTGAGCTAGTGCGTGGAGAGGTGACTCACATGCTCACACTGTCATGTACACTAGCCTCCTGTTCCACTTCTAGGGTGCTATGAGGTAGAAACGCCCAAGGCCACGTGCCAGAGGTACCTGTAACATTGCCGATGACTCATACCTATCTGCACATCACTTTTTCTATTTGTTGAACCTCCAACATTGGGATGAGTATCTGTCTGACCTTAGTTGTACTTTTCGCAGAGTCTACTTGTGATTCCCTACAGGTCCCTCATCCAGGTGCTACAGGAGCCGTTTCAGGAGCAGAGGTCAGTTCATCAAGACTGTTGTTGGGAGTGCCCCTTTCAGAGTTGAATGCACAGAGCGACTATCCACATGTTCTAGAGACCTTCATTGATCCACCCTGCACCTGTTGGAGACTGCCCGAGGTTTCGGGGTTGTGGAGTGATGTTTTACTTCCCTTCACGGAGTTCACAGGGGGCACATCCACTTTCTACGGGTGTTCCTCTTTTTCACTCTTACAGTTCTACGCACGTGGCATTACCTTTGAAACACCTTGAGCAACTCAGCTAGATGCTAAAAGACCTAATGTCACAGGGTTTCAAACTGATGCACCAGACTCAAAAGAGTTCTTTGTGTTGCTACAATACTGATGCAGTTTCCTGGTTGTGGAGTGCAGTGGACTATCTAGCAACGTCAATTTCTGTCAATTCCTAGAAGGGTATGGAAAACCCCAACCATAGTTCGTTGCGAACCAAGCTCTTCTTCAGTCCAGAGGCAAAGGATCTGAGTCATTGACATTCTTCTAGGACGAGCTTCTTAGAGCTACAGAGTTCAGATCCGTCCATGGCATCTTTTTCATTCCGAATCATCTCCCTCTTCTTCTCTCTTCTTCTTCTTTTCGACCGAGATTGATCTCTTGGAAACCCACTGGGTCACCCTTTCAATGCATCGTCTATGGCACAGTAGACACCATACAAAGAGCATCTTTTCAATAGGATTACGAACCAGACACGTGTTTTTCTCTTGTGGTGGATGTTTTTCACAAAACAAGGGTGATTCCTTCACTGCTTGGGACTATTTTTCTTGTACGTGGAGTAACCTCATCAAGATTTGTGCTAAGACCCATTTCTCGATTTCTAATTTGCTGCCTCATACCTAATTTATGATGAAGGGGGGTGATCTGGTGTGTGTTATGCGTCCAGCATCGATTAGGTGAGTCATCTCAACTTAGATGAGATTATAGGTCCATGTAGTCATTTAGGGGTCGATTATGCAGATTCCCTTACGCATCAGTGCGTCAGCACATCAGTGTGTTAGTGCATCATATGCGTCATTGGGAGTTACAGGCTTCTATTTTGAGGCCCATGTAACTCCCCCCTCTCATAGATCAGAAAAGGTGTGTTCATGATAGGGCAGTAACACTGGGGGTTACTCAACACCTCCTATATGTACACCCTATTCCTCCATCTATGGAGATAGAGGAGAGTTTTATGGCTTAACCAGGTTTTGCTCATGTTTCAAATCTTCCTAATGACACATTCGGTTACACATACTGACAGATCCTCTCAGAGAATCTCTTCACGTTGTCGTTCGACATGTCCATTGATGTGCACGTCGTCACCTAAGGTGATGACTCACCTTGTGAGGTTTTAATACCCTCTTTCAAAATATTTAATAATATGAAATACTTTTTTATTATTAAATATTCATACCTAGGTAATATACATGAGGTAAGTATTTAATAATGTGAATCATTTATGTTTATATTTATTAAATACACTCACCTAGGTATATGTGTTAACCATTTTAATTTGAAAAGGTGGGTCAGGAGACATATCTTGATCACCTTATATAAAAATGACTTTTAGTCCTCATTTGATATATTTGAGAAATATATCAAAGGTGTACAAATCAAGTGATTTAGTTTTACCCTTAGTAAATAGGGTTTTAAAGGAGGAGGTGATCTTACTGGATGTAAAATAAGTTCTCTGAAGTAAAAAGTTATTTTCAAAGTGGTTTTTACCCTTATGGGGTTTTCCACTATAAATACTGTGTCACCTGTGTTATTTATATACTATAAATACTGTAAGTATTTCTTTATTTACTTATGTTATGATGTAAGGTTTATTTAAATATTTATTGTAACATTATATAATATGTAAGTTGATTAAATCTGTATTTGTTAGAATCCTCAAATTCTAACATGGTATCAGAGTAAGGTAAATTAAATAAATTAAGATCAAATGTTTTGTATTTTATTTATTTAAATTTGTATGGGTTTTTTCAACCAACCTGGAAAGATAAATTAAATAAATTAAGATCAAATATTTTGTATTTTATTTATTTAATTTGTACGGATTTTTTCAACCAACCCGGAAAGGTAAATTAAATAAATTAAGATCAAATATTTTGTATTTTATTTATTTAATTTGTACGGGGTTTTTCAACCATCCCAGAAGGGTAAATTAAATAAATTAAGAGTCAAATGTTTTGTATTTTATTTATTTAATTTGTACGGGTTTTTTCAACCAACCCAGAAGGGTATTTAAAATAAGTGCAATCTAAATTTTTTTCTTTGTGAAGAATCAAGGTGAATTCACAAGTGGAAAATTTGGAAACTTCTTACCTTCCGTGAAAATTTGTGTAAAGGTAAGGGTAAAATATTTGAAATATTTCTTTTCTATAATTTTAATATGTGCGGGTTGAATTTTGTAAATGGTAAATGAAGGAGGAGACAAAGCTTCATCAAAATAGGATTTGAATTTTTTTCCATTGGAAGTGTGAAAAATGTTGTCTCCTCTGTAAATTCTAAGGTTTATGTAGAATTTAAAATTACATGGCCTCGTAAATGTTTTAAATCTTTGTTTTCATGAGGGGCCCCTGTAATAAGGGTTATATGTATTTTATTTTTTTAAAAAATTATATATACTATAGTTTATAATTTTTTATACGACTATATGGTTTTTTATTTACATTATATTAACTATATACCTCTTTTTTAAAAAGTGAATATATTTTTACATTATAAATTATAATAGGTTAATATAATGTATTAAAATATAACCTCCCTAATATTATACAAAGAAGAAGAAATTATAGAATTTCACATTCTGGAAATAAACAACAAGTTTTGACTCCATTAAATTTGACGGTCAAATGACCGTCACGGCAGACCAAACATAAGGTAGTATGACAGTCATTTAGACGTCAAATTTAAGCTAGGATGGATATTTGTCTACATTATTTTTTCCATAAATTTGTAAGTTGTTTTTACATTCTTAGGGGTTTCTTCTTCACTTCTATATGGTTAGAAATTTGTTTATATAAGTCTGGGGTATAATGCAAAGCCTTTTATATTGCGGGTTATTATTTTGATCATGGGAGGTTAATTAATATGCATTGTAATGACAAAATTAGTTATGATTAAATAGTTTATGTAGATCTATATAATTTAGATTTATTTCTATTAAAAGTGTTATTTTTTTTATAAATATGTATCTAATTATGTGGTACATTGTATATTATAATGGGGTGTGTTTTACAGGTTCAAGAAAACAATGACGTCCAGCTATTTCTGTCTTGACAAAACCCAAGATCCTGAATGGAATCAACTACAACATTTGGAAGATCAGGGTCAAATCAGAACTTATGGTGAGGAAACTCTGGACAATTATTTTTGGATCTGAGGTTGCTCCCACCGGTCGTCAAGCAACTGTAGATAACATGAATACATACTCCCAACGAATGTATGAGGCTTTTTCCATGATTTTGTGCAATGTGAATGATGAGTACCTTCTACACATTGGTAATATTGAACATCTGTAAAGAGGTATGGACACAACTAGAATCCATGCATGAAGGTACGCGTTTATCTAAAATTATTAAATTAGTTTTAGAATTGATTACAACTCCTATGAAAGGAGATGAAAAAGTAGTTAATTTCTTAGCCAAATTTAAAAATATTAAAGCACAATTAGATAGATGCAATTGTGATTTAATTGATGAAAAATTAATCTACTTTATTGTTCAGTTAAATATACATGAAAGATTTAGGAATTTTATTTATATCTTGAACTCTAAATATCAAAACAAAAATGATCTACCTGATTTAAATACCTTGTGTTCACTTTTGATATAGGAAGAGCAAGTGATGATGAACTTTGACTCTAAGGGGAATGCCTCTCAAGAACTTCTTGCTCAGAATTCAAAGTTCAAACCTCATAAGCCCTTCTCAGATCAAAAATTTAGATCTAAATCTTCTTTTTTTGATAAGAAATTTTTTTCTTCTGATCAATTACGTGTTAGATTTAGTAGTAAATGTCACAAATGTGGTAAATTTTGACATAAAAGGGAAGATTGCGAAACTAAGAAACCTATCCATAAAAATAAAAAATAAATTGTTTCTTCAAAATACAATTTAAGGAAAAAGGATAGCTCTAATGATATTCCTAAAACGATTGCATTATATACTGCGTTGTATTCTTCCTCTAATTCTGAAAGGATTCTAGATTCAAGTGCATCAAATCATATGACTGGTGTTTCAAATTCTTTATTTGATGTTGTGACAATCAATGAACGTGTGTATCTTGGTGATAACTCATCTTTAGAAGCAATAGAGAAAGGGAAAATAAAATTTGTTAATGGTGTGTTGAATAATATTGTATTTTTTTCTAAGCTCAAAAGGAACCTTTTATCATGTTCTCAATTAACTCATGATGATTTGGCTATTCAAATTTTGAAAGATACTTGGTATATCAAGGATAGTAATGATAATATAATAGCTGAAGGAATTCAAAGAAATGGTTTGTATATTTTATATTATTTTCATTCTGCATCCTGTTTTGTTTTTCAAAGTTTGAATAATTCAAAACTATGACATGAAAGATTAGGACTTGTTAATTATAAAAATTTATATGAAATTGCTAGATATAATCTTGTGAAAGGTTTGTGTGTGTTTTCTTCTTCTCATGATGCATGTGAAGCGTGTTTACACTCAAAACAAAGTGTTAAACCCTTTCACTCACATCTTGAAGAGATTTCCTCTTCCCCACTAGAACTTATTCATAGTGATGTTAGAGGACCTCTTAAAGTAGCTTCATTAAACGGTTCTTTATATGCTGTGACTTTCATTGATGATTTCACTAGTATGATTTATTCATATTTTCTTAAAAATAAATCTTATGTACTAGGGAAATTTAAGGAATTTAAAGCATATGTTGAAAACTCTTAAAATTATAAAATTAAGAAACTTAGAACAAATAATGGGGGTGAATATGTTAGCAAAGCATTTGAAATTTTTTGTATTGATTGTGGTATTAAAAGAGAATTAACTTCTCTTCATTCTTCCCTAATCTAATAGTATTTCATAATGTAAGAATAGGACAATTTTAGATATGGCACGTACTATGCTTTATTCCACTAGTCTTGCCAAATTTCTGTGGGCAGAAGCAATGAACACAACAGTCTACATTCTAAATAGGGTTCCCACCAAAGCTATTCATCTTTCAACTCCTTTAGAAAAATAGTTAAATCAAAAACCTGATATTTCTCAACTTAAAGTTTTTGGTAGTCCTGCTTCTTTATACATTCCTAAAAATAAAAGAAAGAAACTTGATATGACTTATTTCTCTTGGGTTTTCATTGGATATGGTATTAACACTATAGGTCTAAGGATTTACGACCCTGTAAAAAGGGAACGTAACTGAAAACCACAATGTGGTGGTTTTGGAAAAGTAACTTTTGTTCATCTGATAATGGTAAAGATGTTCGTAACTCTATTAATATTTATAATAATAGTTATGATTCTGATATTGAGAATATAGTAAATGGTCATGATGATGTTTCTTATGTTGATACTATAGATGCTTCTGAATCTCAGTAACTCCCTAGTTAAGAAATCAAAAATGGGCTCAATCTGTATTAGAGAGTTCTAATCCTATTGATCTTAGGAAAATGACAAGAAGCCACCATATGCACCATGCATTAATGACCTTGTATGAACATGAGCCTTTAATTTTGTGAAGAAGCTTCTCAGGATGAGAAGTGGATCAATGCAATGCAAGCTAAATATAATACCCTAATTCAAAATCAAACATGGGATTTAGATTCCACCTCCAGAGAAAAGAAGTATTATAGGGTGTAGGTGGTTATACAAAGTAAAATATAATACAGATGGTAGTATTGAAAAAACATAAAGCTAAAATTGTTGCTATAGGTTTCAATCAGAAACCTGGTATTGATTATGTTGAGACATTTACCCTTGTAGCAAAAATGAGTACTGTTAGGACCTTATTTGCAATTACCACTCAATTTTTGTGGGAAATCCACCAAATGGATATGAAAATTGTCTTTTTGAATGGTGATTTAAAAGAAGAACTTTACATGTCTCAACCTAAAGGATTTGAAGAAACTGGTAAAGAAAACTATGTTTGTAAATTGAAAAAATCCTTATATGGTTTAAAGCAAGCTCCTAGAACTTGGTATGCAAAAATTAATTCTTTATTTAAACAGTTAGGATTTTCCAATTGTTCTTATAAAAATGATCTATTCATTAAGAAAGAAGGATTACATATTATCATTGTTTGTATATGTGTTGATGATTTGCTTATGATTGGTGATAATCCTACTTTAATTTGTAAAATTAAAGAAAAATTAAAATAGTACTTTGAAATGACTGATTTAGGTCTCTTACATCATTTTCTTGGCATGACTGTATTTTAAGATAAACATTCTATTGTTGTTTCTCAAGCACAATATATAACCAATGTACTGAAAAAGTTTAACATGATTGATTGTAAACCAATTTCTACTCCTATGGAAGTTGGACTAAAAATTTGATCCTACTTTATATAGGCAGTTAGTTGGTAGTTTTATATATCTAACTATCACTAAACCAGATATTTCCTATGCAGTAGGAATTTCTTCTAGGTTTATGTAGGAACCTTATAAAGATCATTGGAATCTTGCAAAAATGATTCTTAGATATATTAAAGGTACAATCAATTATGGGTTGCATTATACTAAGAATGAAAATGCTAACTTATATGTATTTTTTGATTTTGATCATGTTCGTGATGTATTGGATATAAAATATACTTCTGGTTATGTGTTTAAATTTGGTGTAGGTGTCATTACTTGGTACAACAAAAAGTAGCCAACGGTTTCTATCTCTTTAACAGAAGATGAGTACAGAAGTGCAATGGAAGCTGCAAAAGAGGCTCTATGGCTAAAGAAGTTGTTCAATGAGATAAAGATGAAGGATCCACATAGTGTTCTTTTGTTTAGTGACAACCAAAGCACCATAGCTCTTTCACATAATCCTTTATAATATCAGAGGACGAAGCACATTAAGATACATATACACTTCATCCGTGAGAAGGTGCTAAGTGGTGAGATAGATCTCAAGTTCATATCGACTGAAGAGTAGGTTGTTGATATCTTCACAAAGCCCCTGAGTGCTGTAAAATTTTGTCACTTTCGTGAAAAACTTGGATTGTCAGAGTTTCCATTGAGGGATAGTGTGCATGACAATGTCACCTCCTAATGGAACTTGGTTTTTGTAAAAAGACCTTCGGGAATTTGTAAAAAAGACCTTCATGAAAGTGTAAAAAGACCTTCGGGCACGTATACTTCATCAGCATCCTTTTTAGAAAGAAGTGTAGAAATATCTTAAAGGTGGTCTTCAGTAAACTCTTTAGTGCTATTGAGTTTACTAGTAAACATCTAGTACAAGCATATTTTTAAGGAGGTCCTTGGTTATAAAAGGCTCTTATATGCTTGGGTTCAATAACGTTTAATGAGAACCTGTAAGAATATGTAAAACTCACAAATCATACTTAGCCACTGATCAGGGGATGATCTTTGGGATTCCAAATCCTTTTGTACCAAAAGGTAACTTGAGTATGATGAAGGTGTTATAATTCCTTCACCTGATATGCTAGCCTAAAACCTTTATGGTTTAAGGATTGTAAATCATGTAGTCTACCACGAACAGGGAATCTATTAGCATATGTTATCCCACTTAACATTAAGGGGGAGTGTTAGAACATAATGATTAAGTGGTCTGGCCAACCCTAAATTAATATGGGTCCATCACTATTATATAGGTTAAATATATAATAATATGAAATACTTTTCTATTATTAAATATTCATACCTAGGTAATATACATTAGGTAAGTATTTAATAATGTCAATTTTTTATGTTTATATTTATTAAATAAACTCACCTAGGTATATGTGTCAACCATTTAGGTTGAAAAGGTGGGTTGGGAGACATACCCAATCACCTTATATAAAAAGGACTTTAGGCCCTCATTTGATATATTCAGAAAATATATCAAAGGTGTGCAAATCAAGTGATTTGGTTTTACCCTTGGTAAATATGGTTTTAAGGAGGAGGTGATCTTACTGCATGTAAAATAAGTTATCTGAAGTAAAAGGTTATTTTCAAAGTGGTTTTTACCCTTTTGGGGATTTCCATTATAAATACTATGTCACCTGTGTTATTTATTTCTTGTAAGTATTTCTTTATTTACTTCTGTTATGATGTAATGTTTATTTAAATATTTATTATAATATTATATAATATATAAATTGATTAAATCCGTATTTATTATAATCTTCAAATTCTAACAGTTTCATTTTACATTTGATTATGAAAGTACAGTATTGGTACCTTGATTGTTTCTTGATTCCATGAGATCTTTGTACCTTGTATGTGGCCTTCTGGAAGTTGTAAATAGTTTATCATTCTTGATTCACTTGAAAACTGTAATTTAAAAAATGGCTGAACTTTGTAATATCATCTCAAAACTTCATTTTATTTAGTTGTTAAGTAAGAAAGAAAGCTCCAAAGTTCTTCAATTTGATAACTGAAAGTATAGTCCATATCTTTTCTTAAAATACTGCATTTAATCTTCATTACAACTTTAGTATGTATGTTAGAAAATTTAAAAATATCTATTTTTCATGGCGAAGCCCTGTCAAAATTTTCCCAGAATTCTTTATTTATTTTCTATTTCAGTTGTAATATTATATTTCTAGTTAACTTCATCTTTTAAATTCTGGTCCTTCTTCTTCAGTTGCAATCTGAAGACATGCACTTTGGTCTGCAATTCTCTCCTCTGTTCTGTACTGCAGCTTCTTTTATTTCTAGAATAGTTGTTGAACTTTGAGTTGCATTCTTCCTTCATTCCAATATGTACTGGTCCCTCATCTTCCTTCATAGGATAGAAGTTATTGAACTCTACAATCTTTATACATAGTGAAGACTGTAAGATATAATTTATTTCTTCTTGACTGCAACCTGTTCCTACACACTTGAGAAAATAGTTAGAAAATATTTAGGTTTTTTGGCATCTCTTATGTCCATATTTTATTTTCTTCTCTTTATTTCCTTTTGAGTGAGTAAATCATGTATACTGTTTGATCTTCAAGTAATCTATATCTCATGTTATTAGAGATCCATGTGAATGAATAGGACAGTATAGGAATATGGATTGTACCCTGAGCTCATAACTGATAGTTTTCTCTTTTCTATTTTTCAGGTATACTACACTCAAAAATGAAGATGAAGAGGAAACAAAGTTAAAGATCAGGATGTATCAACCAAAGGAAAAACCTCAAGCTAATGATGGTTTCACTCATACTCCTTTATTTTCTCTTTCATGCATGTGTACCTCTTATTTCAGTATTTGTACTTTACTTTCCAGTTACATCCCATGGCTTGTGTGGGAACATTTGAAATTCTTTATGAAAAAAATATTGAATTATGAAATTAAGCTGTGTATTTATTTCTGCATTTCTACTTTCTGATATGGATTGTATGATGAACTAAACAACCCAATACCATAATTGAATGTCTTAATCATGAAGGAAAGAACATTTAATATATATAACATTTAGTAATGAACTTTGATTTCTGTGCAATCTACAGTCTATGATTGCTACTTCAAAACCTAACACTTCATCTATTCTACAATTCAGTGTCTTCATCGAGATAACACAACTGTCCTTCGGGGCCTTGTGTTCTTTTGCTAAAGATAGATCAAGAAATTGCAGACTATGTGATCTGTTATTTTTGTAACAGCACACATAGCTGCAGATTTCATGTAATCATTAATTAATTCAACAGTAACAATATTGTTTGATAGAAACTCCCCTAGTTTAGGTATACTTCACCAATTTTATCCATCGTAACGAAGTTTCGAGTTGCCCATTTTTGTACAAGTGTAAAAATTGTCAACATTTCTGGCGATCCTACGGGGAAAGTTACATGCTAGCTTGTAGACTAGTAGTGCCTTGATCTTATCCATTGGGCATGGAGTCCAAACATGTAACCAAAATCTGCCTCTCTTGAAGGTCCAACCCTTCCAAAATGAACTAAAATAGGTAAAGGATCTGGTAAACCAGATCATGTGCACAAATGCACTTATTGAATTGAAAAACATTGCAATGTGTAGGAACTGCACTTATTGAAGGGAAATCCTACTCTAAACAGAAACTATAGGATTTTCAATAACAGTGTTTGAGAAACATACCATTCACAGGAACGGGAAGTTCCTCTCCATTCAGCTTTGAGAGCTGAAAAGCAATTGTGTTCTTTGCAAGATGAAATCATGTAAGGACCACTCAAGATTGTATCAAACTTCGTGTCTTCCTAGCTTTGCATGATCAACATCCCACTTTAACACAATATCTCCTTCATTGAAGATTCTGAATTTAGATTTCTTATCAAAAGTCTTCTTCATATGTTTCTGATTCTTTTCCATGTTTAAATGAGCTTGATCTCTTAGCTCTTGTAACTCCATTAATTCTGCATAATGAACCTGCAATGGTTCATTCTCAAGTTCCTCCATCTGATGCAGCATATCTAATGCGGGTAACTCAACTGAAATAGGCATTCTAGCTTCTCTTCTGTAAACAAGCTTGTATGGTGAATTGTCAACCGATATTTTAGGAGTCACTCTATCAGTCCAAAGTGTTGAATTCAATATTAGATGTCAAGCTCTCTGGTTATGTTTTTGAGTGTTCTTCTGATCATCCTTAAAAGATTCTTGTTAGTACTTGTTAATGTGAAACCACAGCACCCTCAAATGAGTTATGGATATGCTTTTCTAAGGCAAGGTCATTTGGTGTGATTGCATAACATTAAACTTTTCCTAAGGTGTGGGACCTTGTAAAAATGCGGGTAAAAGCTCTCCAGATTAAAGGTTGGTTCCTTATTCCTCTATTTAGGTGCATACGTAAGGATTTACATAGGGTCTATTTCTATACCTAATCTTTGTCCCACTTGCCAAGGAGACAGGGATAAAAAGTATAAGAAATAAGGAATAACTAACTACCAGGTGATGCACCAAAGGAATGATGAACACTTATATTGATTATAGACACAAACCAAAAAAATGCATACAATAAACAAGCACATGTAGCCAAATCTCAATGGAAGACCAGATGAAAGCAACAAAGATAAGAGAGGATCTAAAATCGATCACAGACATATTTTATTACTCTATGAATTGATACAATTCATTAGAAAGTAGCCAAAAGGTAGAAATGCATTACAAGTTTGATGGAAAGGCCTAAAATCCACAAATCCCTTTGCTAGAAGGAGAAGGAAGCCTACAAAACAAATAATGTCCAACCCTTTATAATGAATCTTGCCCCCGTATTTATAGATTCGATCAGTGAGAAGAAAGAGAGAGAGAGAAGTGGGATATACAAGTCAAAGCTCAACTACTGCTATTAATTATTCTAATAGAGTATACCCCAAATCTATATTTACTACATCGATCATTGGTTTTGTGCCTTGAAAGAAGAGGACACGATGAAATTAGATTGAATCTGATCTGGTTATTGAGATAGACAGATCTTGTATTGAAGGCCCGAAGATGTTTTCTCCATTTTCCTTTACCTAATCTCCTCAAAATTAAAGTTTCAGACCTCCATGGAGTAGATGAGGCCAAGATCTTTCCAATAGTGTCAGATTCACAATATTTCAAGCCCTGAGTCAAAAGATATTCCACTTCAAAATTTGTATCGAGTCATTATGAATGGGCGGGGAAAAAATTTGAAAAATGGGTCTCCCTTTTCATATGGGACACGTGGCAACCATATTGGAACAAAGAATCAGGTTTGTGGGTTCGTAATTTATCTTTTTCCCTTTTTGCACAAAAATCGCAAAGCTTAAAAAACTCTCGTAGCCCCATACTCTACCTGGACACGTGGCTCCTTTTGGTTGTCTAGGAAATGTGCTTCCATCTTCACCTTTGTGCATTTTGAGACGAAAGGAAAATTTTCACATTTCCCCCTGACTCCCCACCTTGGTTTTGACTCGGGCCTCAATGCTAACTTTTTCCTCAAGCAGAGTTATAGGTCATTTTGTAACTTTTACCCCTTTTTAAATAACAAGGGGAAAAGAACCAATTTGTTCCCCGACGCCCCACTTTCATCTGGGACACACGTCAGTCTGGTGCTTGTTTAGAAACTTTTTCTCTATTTAACCCTTGAATCAACGTCTTTGGGAAACTTGGCAGCCTCCGCCGACCTGTTTGTGCATTGACTATTCAACTAACTTGCCCCCTTTATAGTACATGTGGAGGCACCGCGCTTACTTGCAAACCCAACCCAAAATTTTCCTTTGGAGGAGCATCGAGTTGACAATTTTCATCCTTCGCTGATCTGTGGAATTTTCAATGGTCCCTCTTACCTTTTTAGACTTTGGGCTATGTGGCGAGCTCGCACTCATTTGGGTCTTTGCTTTGGGACCAACTCTTGAAAGATGCACCATATTGACACTTGGCATTCTCCACTTACACTTTTATACCTAGCCAATTTTTAAGCCTTTTCTATCCACCCCTTGACTCTCTTTGACCATTTTTGCTAGGTGGAGGGATGACACGAGTTTGGGCTCCCCTTTTTGGATTCACCTTTGGAGAAGATTCATTAGGACATGTGGTCTCTTCCGCTACCTCTTCCATACTTAGTCATTTTTAGGTTTTTTCATGAACCATTTCGAGCCCGGGGACTTTGGATCTTCACCATTTCCTCTCCTTCTTGTTTCTGGTTCCTCTGCAGCTTTGCCCCTTCTTGTCTGACTGTGTTATCCCATAGTTGAGTCTACCTGTGACCTAGAGAATGGATTTAAGCCATGGAAATGGCCCAATAGGAAGTTGTTTCTTTGGTACAGGATCATTTGATCTTTCTTGGCAACTGTTGCTCCATGATTGAGTCACTTTTGTGACCAATTGGCAAGATTTGAATGAGTTTTCTTAGGTTCCTTATATGCATGGTCATGACTTGATCCAATATTTGAAACAGGGGTGAAATATGGATAACATTACTTTCAGCTAACCCATTACCTTGTGGGTAATAGTTAGATGAATAACTTAGATAAATTCCATGATTAACAACCCAATCTGTTACCTTTGCACCAAGAAATGTTAAAGCATTATCTGATATGATAGTTGTTGGAACACCAAATCTGCAGACTATACCTTCATAAAAGGACAATATCAAAGTTTCATTAGCATCTTTCAAGGCTATTGCTTTAGTCTAGCTTTGTAAAGTAATCTGTAGTAGTCAAAATCCACTTGTGTCCTTGTGAAGAATGCAGATTTATCATGCCAATAAAATCAAGACCCCACTGCATAAAAGGTTGATCAACTGAAATAGGCTATAAGTGTAGCGAAGCTAAAAATTCTTTTCCAACAAAGAAAGCACATTTCTTACACTTTATGATCCATTCAAAAAATAGTCCTTGAATATGTTGGGCCAATATTAACTAACTTTCATAATATTTAAGGTTGTGGTACGTGCTGAGAAATTACCTCCTGTATGTCCTTCGTGGAATTCTGATAATAATTGATAAAAATTTTCATAGTCAACACATAGCAACAAGATCCCATTTATATCCCTTTTGAATAATACACCATCAATGAAAATGTAGGGTACAGCTTGTAATCTGAAATACCTTCATTTATTCTTATCCATACCTTCTGGATAGATACCACGTTGTAGATAGTTAACTAAATCAGTCATCCATCTTGATTCCTATATTTCTTGAGCAAGTTCAGGTTGCTGATTTTCTGGCTGAACCATAATGTATGATTGTTGATATGTAATTTCAGCATGTTCTTTTGAATCTTCAGGTTCTGTAGTTTGTTGTTTTTCCATATCAGCAATTAGATGTTCACACAAGCCTTTTCCTTCAAAGTTGTCTTCACAACACGAATATCAATATCATATTCCATGACCTTTGTTATCCAACCTGCTCTTTTCTCATTCAATTTTTTATTTAACAAGAAAGTTTTCACACTTGGATGAGAAACAAGAACATGAATTTTGTTGTTGGAAAGCATGTACTTAAAATTCTTTAGCCCTCTGACTAATGAAAGTACCTTTTTTCAAGAAATGTGTACCTTGTTTCATAATCATGCAAGCTCTATCCAAAGAAAGCAATTGGTTGTTCTATATTTTCATCATTAGCCTGAGTTAATATGGATGAGATTGTTTCAGCTCCTGCAAGTGCATACATTGTAAAATCTTTATCAAAATTTGGATTTGCAAGAGTAGGAGCTTGAGAGATGGCTGCTTTGATTGCTTCAAACCCTTCTCTCCCTTTGGTGGTCAAAGAGAAAGTCTTCTCTTTCTTTAACATAACTGTCAATGGTTTAACCAATGTTGCAAAATCTGGAACAAATCTTCTAACAAAGTTGATTTTTCCAAGAAAACTCTGTAATGCCTTCTTATGATGAGGCAATGATAGATGTGATATGGCTTCAATTCTAAAAGGATCAATTGTTAAACCTTGCTTAGAAACAATATGGCCAAGTAATTTTCCTTGATGTACTGAAAAAGATAGATTTTAGTGGATTCAAAGATATCCCAAATTGTTTGCATAACTGAAAATTTTGCCTTAGATGTATTAGATGCCCATCTGAAATTTTTTAAAATATTGTAACATCATCTAAATAAACAAGGATGCATTTATTTAATAAGCTACGAAAATCCATGTCCATTGCACATTGAAATGTTGCACCAGCATTTGAAAGGCCAAAAGGCATTCTTTTGTAAGCATAAGTACCCCACTTAGTTGTAAAAGTTTTCTTTGTACCTATCTTATTCTTGGACTAAAATAGGTATCCATCCTTTCTATAAGCATAAGTACCCCACTTAGTGGTAAAAGTTGTTTTGTATCTATATTCTTCTTGGACTAAAATCTAATTGTATCCACTATAACCATCTAGAAGAGATAGTCTATCTGAACCAGAAACTATTCTCAAAATCTGATCCATATTTGGAAGTGGGTAGTGATCTTTTAAAGAAGTTTTATTAAGATCTTTAAAATCCACACATAATCTGATTTCTCTATTTTTCTTCTTAACAGGAACAAGATTGGCTACCCAACTTGAATGCTTAACTGAAAAGATAATACTTGATTCAATCAACTTAGATAACTCTTTCCTCATTAGAGGCTCTATTTTGGGATTTACAGGTCTCTGTTTTTAGCTAACTGGCTTGGAATTTGGCTACAATTCAATAGTATGTTGTCCTAAAATGGGATCAAACCCTTTCAGGTCTTGGTATTTCCAATTGAAAAAACATCTTTGAATTCCTTGTAAATATTAATAAAAGAATATTTTTCAGCTAAAGAACATACCTTTCTGAGAAACAAATTTTTCCCTTCATCAACTGAGATTTCTTCATAATTATCAGCATGTGTTGACATCTTAGTCTTGACCTTCCTTAATTGATCATCAGTGTTAAAGATGTTTTCTAATGTGACCAGACCTTGAGGCAGTTTATTTGTCTTTAACTGAACAATCTGGTCACCATATAAGTGTTGTAATATATTTTGATTTACTGCAGAAAACTCAGCTTCTTGCTACAAAAAAACTGCAGATTTGATCATCACTTTCAAAAACCTACCAATTCAAATCATTATCAGGTATTGAAGGCCTGACAATTAGCTTTATATGAGGCTAAATTTTTTTATTTTCAATCTGTTCTAGCACTTCAAAACTGGCACCAATTGCTGCAAGTCTATCTGCATGCTTATTTTCTATTCTAGGAACGGATTGGATGTTAATAGCTTTGAAATATTCCATTAAGTCTGAAACTCTATGTATGTTAGAATTCATTAACGAATTCTTACAAACATTGAAATTTTTTACTTGATTGATAACCAGCTCAGAATCACCAAAAATATGTAACATGTTAATACCTCTCTTTCTGGCCCAAAGTAAGCCATGAATTAATGCTTCGTATTCAACTACATTACAAGTGCATGAAAATTGGAGACTCAAAGCTGAGAAATACCTTTTGTTTGTTGGGGAAGTGAGCATCAAACCTACTCCTTTTCCTTTCTTATTTTTAGCTCCATTGAAATGAAGCTTCCAAATCCCTTTCACTGCATTTTCTGTTTTAGACAACAAGGGAATTGGTGTATTTTCTTCATGTAACCAATACACACCAAACATATGTTCTTCAAATTATTTGAAAGGATCATGAGCATATTCTTCATGTGTCTTTTCATCCATAAACAGGTTAGAAACACCATCTAATGCTGAAATATGAGCTATATTATCAAAATCAGACTGGTCCAAAGTTACATAATTAGCTATTGCATAAGAAGCATGAGGCTCAATGTGAAATCTAGCCAATGGTTCTGAATTGATAGTAACTTTAGTCCCATAACGAGTAGTGAAAAATAAGAAAGACCAATCTTAAAAGAGATAGCCTCCTATCTTTGTTGTGAAATCTCTTGATAAACATATAGCAAAGTAAGGAGGTAATTCTACGACAGTAACATCTTGCAGAATGGAAACATTTGGGACAAGCATGGAAATATTACCTCTAGATCTCTGATGACACCAAGTGTATTAGTTGCATTTCCATCCAAGTTGTAGAGACACTCTTTTCTGTAGGTTCATACTACAGACCCAATTTTTCTACAATTGTTTTTGGCATAACCGTGCTAGATGCACCGTTGTCCACCATATAGTTATGAACAATATGTTCTCCAATAATTAGTGATAGATAAAATGGTGGTGGACTCTTGATTTCATGAGCATTTAGGACTTTCTGAACCATCCATTTAACTTCTTTGATGTGGTCTTTCCATTGTTCCAAGGACCATGTATCTGTTTTAGACTTCCTTTTCAGTTGTTTTAGAAGAAATCTACAACTTAGCTTAGTTCATGAGAGAGTAACTTATTGTTGTCCTGGAATACTTAGAGCATCCCATATTGAGATGTTAACATTATTTTTTTTCATTACATCAACAATGTTAAAAGAAGAAATAGTTTTAGAGATAGATTCTACTGTTTTAGCATAGGCTTTGGTGAAAAACTGATTCTACTTCAGTTGCTTTTGATATCTAAGGTATAAATAACCTTCTTGGATCAGGTTGTAGCTATGTTTTTGTTGATCTTTACCAGCTATAACACCTGTTGTTTTTTGAGAAACAGATGCACTATTAGCTGTTTTTTGGGCTTATACTTGTTGTTTTATCAGTGATAGCAGGTAGAATAGGCCTATTTTGTTGTTTTTTACTCTCTACAGTCTTTTCCTGAGCCCTAGTAGTAACTGCAATGAAATCATCCTCACTGAAACTGACTAAATTTTGTTCAGGTTCCTTCTGAACTTGAGTATATTACTTCCCACCCTCCATTTGAGGCATGAACAATGTCTCAGATTGAGGTTGTGCAACAAGACTTATGTTCAAGGAAAAGTATTTGGGCAGCTTGCAGCTGAATGAGGTTGATTATAAGGTTAACACCACTCTTCTATAACCATATTAACTAGGACTAAACTGCTAGATGAACTAGGAACCTTTGGGTCAAATTGTCTTTGCTGATAAGGCTTCCTATAATTTTGATTTTATTGGTAAGGCTACCTGTTTTGTTGATTTAGCTAATTTTGCTAATAAGGAGCCTGAATAAGGTCTTCTAGGTAATGCAAGCCTATTCTCAATTGAAGTCAACTTGTTCCCCACAATCTACAAAGCTTTAAATACGTCATCTGATGCAGCTGTAACAGTAGGTTCTATAATTGTGATAGACTAAGGAATAGGAGCTAAATCTACCAAAAAGGCATTGAAGACCTTGGTGCTAATTTTCCAGCTTGAATAAGGCTATTTTCAACTCAGATGGTGATATCACAGGCTGATGGGAGCGTCTCTCCTCCCATAGAGTGAATCATAGTTGAAATATCAATTTTTAATTCCCTGAGATAATAAACAAAAGCGTGATCAACTTGAGGCTTGATACTTGCTGGAATTCTTTCCCAAGTTCTAGAAAAACGGATGTTGAAACTAGACATAAATTCGTTAGGAGCTCTTTTAATGGTAGACAATTGTTCTATGAGAGATAAGTGATTTGAAGTTATCTTGAAATTGTTTGAGAAATGTATCACCTAATTCATCCCAAGTTCTTATGCATCCAATCTCTTAGATTTCTATACCATTGTAAGGCTTGTCCATTAAGAGATGCAGCTAAATACAGATTTAATCAACTTATATATTACATAATGTTATAATAAATATTTAAATAAATATTAGATCATAACATAAGTAAATGAAAAATACTTACAGGAATTAAATAACACATGTGACACAATATTTATAGTAGAAAACCCCTAATAGGGTAAAAACCACTTTAAAAATAACATTTTACTTTAGAGAACTTATTTTACATCTAGTAAGATCACCTCTTCCTTTGTAACCCTATTTACTAAGGGTAAAACCAAATCACTTGATTTGTACACCTTTGATATATTTCCTAAATATATCAAATGAGGACCTAGAGTCCTTTTTATATAAGGTGATCGAGTATGTCTCCCGACCCACCTTTTCAACCTAAAATGGTTGACACATACACCTAGGTTTATAATATTTAATATTAGAACTATACTCATTTAATGATATTAAATATTTAACCTAAATTATATACCTATGTTTACATATATAGTAATAGAAATATAAATATTTCATATTATTAAATATTAACCTATATATTAGTGATGGACCCATATACATTAAGGGTTGGCCAGACCACTTAATTATTAAGTTCCAACAGCACAAGCCAATAGTTTTCTGTAAAATATTAAGGGCAAACACTTTGGTGTATTGAGGGAAAGTATCACAACAATACTGCTAAGTTAAACATGCACATTAATATCACATAAATTAATGAATTTGCAACAGGGTAAGATGATCAATTAGGGAAATCACATTCACAAGATTAATGGAACATACAAAAAGACTACAAATAAATGGAAAGGTAGAAAAAACTTCACATTTATAGGGCAAAACTGGTAGAAAATTGCTTCATAATTCCTCTGTTTAAAAGTCCTCCTTTGTGCTTTGCTAAGGTACACAATATATAGCAAATTTGATGCACCCACCCTTCCTAAAAAAAAGACTAAAATTGTACTCACCCATGCATCCTAGTTTTTTTCCTTTATTTAATAATATATAAAGGAATAAAATAACAAACTAGTACAAAGAGGCATTAATAGCCTTTGATTACATCTCATTCAAACTGAAGTTGACTTTTCTATTTGTAAGAAAAGAATGGTAAATAATTTGCGAATAAATTTTTTTCCTGATGAGCAAATCTTCTTCCTTGTGCATGTGAATTTGTTTTCTTATTGATCTGTCCTTTTGTGAAGGCATGAAAAAAATACACCCTGTAAGTGAACAAAATAATTACAATACTTGCAATATTTACAAAATAATTTATCCACACATCCACTTGATGGGGACCACCTCCAAGCTCAGGTTCTGATGTTGACATTCCTCGTCTTCTAGTGGTCACATGGGTGACATACTGTGAATCATCTCCAACTCCTCCGAAAGTGGGGACCACCTTTGCACTTCACCATTAGTCCTCATTTGTTTGGCCACTCTTATGGACTTAGAAAATTACCATGGTTTTGAAATAATACAAGGGCACTTTGTAAAAGGGTCACCATATTACATTCAGTACCTTTGCCATCATATGGCATATTATAGTCTTCCACCTCTGATTAATATATAATATAAGGTCTGCCACCCTATAGTTGTCGACGCTTGCATTTTTGAAAGCACTAAGGTTTAACTTTTACCTTTTCTGGGATCATTGATGTTGGCATTCCATCATGGTGTTGGATTATAATTTGGAATCCTTTTTTGTAAGTCAAATACAATTATTTTAAAAGATATGGGGGTGGCCCCCTCTCCATGATGACTCACCCCTTCCATTTGAATTGTTAGTGGCATCTAACTTAGGTCTATTTTGCTTTGAAAATTGGTATCGATCTCGGGCCGTTGATCTATGTATTTTTTGATTCAGTGTCATTGAATCTTGACCTACGGTTAGGGTTTATAATTTGTCTTTAATGAGAAAGTGTTACCATAACCATGGTGGTTTGTTTCAAACTTGGGGATCGATCCTCGAGTGTTGATCTTGGTACTTTTATTTCCCTACCTTTGATTCTCTAACTATTATTGAGTTTCATTTAACTCATCTCTCAAGTTTGCGTGCTAAAGCTTACTTGACCTTAATGATCACTTCATTTGGTTTTTTGGCTTGCGGGTGAAGCCCTGGAAAAATTTTGACTTGACACCATTTTCGTGAACTCCTGATCTCGTCCCCTCTGCATATCGGTTCTCTGATTTTTGAGTGAATTTAGATCTCTGCTATTCTACTCTATTCGATTTTTTCTGTGCAAGGTGATTGTGGGTTCACTATCATGGTTGGTCTTTTGGAACTTGGGACTGTTTTATTCTTGGTGTTTGAGTCTATGCTTCTTTTGAGATCTGCGAGGATCCTGTAGGTCTCGATTCCTTCATATTTTTGGGATTATTTCATTTTTGGTTATTGAACTCTTTGTGTGGTCTATTTTCTGCCATGGTTGACCTTTTCGCGCCCGAATTTTCTTTAAATGAGATCATTGTTTTGATGAAGGATGGTAAGTTGTATTTTTGAGATTTGAAATTGTTTCATCAATGTCGTTTTGAGTTCAATATATTGATACTTCAATTTTCTTTGCATTTTCTGTGATCTCCTAGGATGACCTTCTTACCTCTTGTCACCACAAGAACACCTTGGTAAACTTCCAAGAGTCCATTGTAAATATCACAGTACAGCCATCACTTCCCAACTTCCCTGTTGATATCAAAATTTGTCTTAATGTAGGCACATGTCTTACATACTTTAATAGCCAAGTATTCTCTTTCTACATATTAACCTGAACATAACCTTTTCCACCTATGTTGCAAGGCTCATCATCACCAAGAAAAACATGCCCAAATCACCTTGAGCATAATCAAAAAAATAATTCCTATGTTGAGTAGCATGGAAAGAAGCCCCCGAATCTAAAATCCAAGATTCAGTAATATTGTGCAAAGAAATAATCAAATCATCCTGACATACATTAGTCGTTGCCACATTTTCCTCCTTGTTTTCTTCCTATTGTTTCTTCTTGTCCCAAAGTTCCCAACAATCCTTCTTTGCATGCCTAGACTTTCCACAGTGCCAACTTACTATCTTTCTTTTGGATTTTGACCTTGCTCAATCCTTTCGATTTTCAACAACTTCCTCTATTCTTTTGTCTCCCTCTAGTTTCCACTGTCAAAGAATTCCTTGACGTAGAATATTCCCCAAAGATTTTTCTTCACATTTCCTCACTTAGAATCACCCCTACAACATCCTCAAACTTCAACTTTTATTTATCTGGAACCGATTTGCTTACCGCCATTACCAAGCTATTCCAAACTCTCAAGCAAAGAGTACAAAATTAATAAATCCCTAAATTCTTCATCAAATTCTATTGTAACCGAAGCTAACATATTTACAACCATGTATTAAAATAATTTAAATGATTTTCTACTGAACCATTCTCATACATCTTCATATTAAACAACTTTTTCATTAAAAATATCTTGTTAAAGGTAGAGGGTTTTTTATACAACTTCCCTAATGCATCCATCAAGTTCTTTTGTAGTCTTTTCATTTTAAACATTAAACAATACATAAAGATGTAATACACATCAAAATTGTCCCAAGTGCCTTCCTATCCAAAAAAATCTCATTCCACATCTATTATGCTCAAGGGTTTTTTTCACCTTCTCAGACAGTGAAATATAAAGATCCTTCTGATATAAGGTAATCTTCCATCTGCATCTTCCAAAGACTAAAAATTTTCCTATTGAATTTATCAACCCTTGATCTTCCATCATCTTTTATAGCTCCCACTCAAGCTAAAATTTTCCCTATAATTCAACACTTCAACAAATCAAAACCATGCTCTAATACCAATTGTTAGGAAATAAGGGATAAAAATATGTGGAACAATCCCTCAATAGAATCGCAACAATAGGAACTAATATGCAGAAAATATTACAGATCTAAAATAAAAGTGCATGATATAAAATAATACAACACAAAGAGATAGTATTTAACATGGTTCACCCCAATTTGGGCTACGTCCACCAAGAATCACTTGCTCATATTTTGTTACAATCCATCACTCTATCAATACAATACTCATATTTGTTTGGAGCTATGCTTAACAAACTCTACAGAATTCACACCTAAATTCAAGACACATCTGTAATGTTACATTATATTCCTACCATATGCAAATAAAACTACATAAGTAGACAACTGCTTAAGCAGTTTTTACACAATTGTGAGTATTAAAACCATGGGCCAAAAACCATCCCATAAACCTATGGGTCAAAAAATCCCACACATACGAAAAAAAAGCACATTTTTCCCGGTATATCGAGCATGTTTTGGTTTCGAGGCCAAATTTTATTTTCCTTGGGGGCTACTGCCCCCAGACCCCTACTCAGGGCCCGACCCGGCCCAAGCTATGGAAAGTGTATAGTTCTCTGGAAAGTGTATAGTCTTCAACACTTTCACACATGAAAAACAGGCTCCACAACCTAACACATATATACATACATATATATATCCACCTGATATATAGGATATCCATATATATACCATATAGGATACAGGACACATACATATAGTACACATATCATACATACATTTTGGGCATAGGATCCTTCTCTACAGGTATGAGGAAGGGATTTAAATTTTTTTATCTAAATCCTTCTTTGAATTTTATATGCCTACTCACATGAAATTTGAGTACACGAAGCTTTGTCTCAAAACTAATGATCCATCGGGATACCTTATAATCTCAACTGATGATAGAAAATATATCTATAGAGATACCAGTTTTAAAAGTGGTTCCAAAATTTTATATATGATTATTTATAAAGGCAAACAAAATGATTTGGAGTAACATTAAATAAAGGAGAAATAAAAATCATTGATTAATTCTCTTAACTTTTAGAATGAGCACAAAAATCTCTATTATAGATCATACCTATATTGTCGAATTAACTTTTTCATGGTGTACAAGTGAATATGAACATCCTTTATTTTATGGAAAAATAGATGTATATATAAGATAATTGGCTGAACATTTTAGGGATTCATTTTTACGTGGTTAGTCAATTTTTTAAGAAATGAAATGATAACGTCCTTTTCCCTTATGAGAGTTTCCTTCTCTATAAATAAATGATTAGATAACTACTAGATACTTCTTATGAGGACGAAAAAATAGGATCTATAGATACCTTGAATGGTTTTGTATAAGCTTTGAAAGAGACCTCTTGCCTTAAATTAGAAACTATGATGACTGACACTTCATCATTGTCACAATCAATTTATTCAAGAATACATTTATTTTTTTCATACTTGTTTATGAATTAAATGTTCCAAGAAACAAAATGGTTTATTACTTCAGACTGTATGTAGGCCTCACATCTAATTAGATGTGGATTTCTCAATACATATTACTAGAAATTACAAATGAGTTAAAAACTATATCAATGAGGAGTTCAATTTTATACATTGCACAGTGATGTGCATTTTTATGAATTTTTCTTATGGATTACGTAAGTGGGAATACCATTAAATTTATTATTTCTAGATTATTTCAATGTGAAATTGTTTAAGTGGAAATTTTTATTTGAATACAAATAAGGTTGATAATTCATCTATGAATTTGTGGGGACTTTTAGAGATGAGGGGTATGTTGAATAATTTTACCAACACTTGTGCAAAAATGGGCAACTCAAAAATTTGTTACGATGGATAGCATTGATGAAGTGAACCTAAACTAGGGGATATTCTTTCAGTACTAATATTGTTTCTGTTGAATTAATTAATGATTACATGAAATCTGTAGCTATGTGTGTTGTTACAAAATGTAACAGATCACATAGTCTACAATTTCATGATTATCTTCATCAAAAGAACACAAAGCCCCAAAGGACAGATGTGTTATCTTGATGAAGACATTGAATTGCAGAATAGATGAAGTGTTAATTTTTAGAACAAAAAATCATAATTGCAGATTGCAGCAATCAGAGTTCATTGCTAAATGTTACAGGTATTCTTTAAGGTTCTTTCCTTCATGATTGGAGACATTAAATTATATTATTGAGTTGTTTAATTCATCATACAATCCATATAGAAACTGAAATGCAGAAAGAAATACACAAATCATTTTTCACAATTCAATGTTTTATTCATAAGGAATTTCAAATGTTCCCACACAAGCCATGAGATGTAACTCTAAGAGTAAATTACAACTACTGAAGTAAGAGGTACATATGCATGAAAAAGAAAGTAGAAGAGTATGAATGAACCAATCATTGCCTTGGGGGTTTCTTTTATTTCTGTTGATGCATCTCCATCTCCAGCTTTGTTCCATCTTCATTCCTCAGTGCTTAAGGGCACTGTACCTAAAAATAGAAAAAGAAAGAATGTCAAAATTGAGCTCAGGGTTGATCCATATTCCTATACTATCCAAATTCGTGTAGATGAATCTCTTAAACAACTAGTGAGGTATAAATTACATGAGAATCAAAGGCACAACTGATAAAAGTACCTTTCTGTAACAACATACATGATTTATTCACTCAGAAATAAATGAGAGAGAAGAAAAGAAAACTATGGAACATAAGAGAGGCCAAAAAGCCTAAATATTTTCTAATCAGTTTGTCTTAAGTGTGCAGGTACAAGTTGTAGTGATGAAGAAAATAAAACCATGTCTTACAAACCTCAATTAGATAAAGATTGCAGACTTCAATGACTTCTATCATGAACTAATGGTACATAAAGTTAAATTAAATTACAAGTACATATTGGTATGATGGAAAAATGAAAAAGGGAAATTTCAGTAGCTATTCTAGAAATAGAAGAAATTCAGTGCATATAAAAGGAGAGACTTAACATGCTTACTTCCACATGTCAAATATAATAGTACATGTTTAAAATTTTCATATAGGTGAATAGAAGAATTATAATATAAAAGTAGATAAGTTGGCTTTGTAAAGATAAGATTACAGCTGAAACAAAATGAGAAAGAAATCTGAGAAAATTTTGACAACACATTTTACATCTTTCCATTTCTATTTTTTAAACTAACACAAGATTATGAAAAATATGTAAATCAAAAGTAGTAATTTCAGAAAGTAAGTTGAATTGGCATGATCAAGATATAGTTATCAAATTTGAATTCAATAACAAGCCAGAATGTACATTTTCCAGCTTAACAATCAAATGAAAATGAACATGTAACAGAAGGTAGGTATTTTTCAAATGACTTTGATGCACTGATCCAAGGTACAAGATTAACCATCAATTTACAAAGGTGAAACAGAAACATATATGAATGAGTTAGAATCATAAGCAATTAAGCTAACAATATCAATGAACATAAATTACACAAATAAGTGTAAGGAAGAAAAATCACATTGAAAATAGTGAACAAATGCTATGGTAAGTGGAAGTCAATGTCATCCTTGAACCATGATTATTAAAATCATGACAATGGAGAATGATTAAGAAGCTTCAAAAGGAATCAGTTCACAGAAATCTCAGGGTGGTTTCATATAAATAACAAAGAGAACAGAAATTTTTATACCCAAATATGGGTAATTTATCAATAAATTAGAGAAACAAGTCAAATGAACTCACTGATTAAATTGGATCTATCGAACCCAAGTTTCCAGAGTGGAAAAATTGATGACCTAGTTACATTTGAGAGCTTAAGGAGATCGAAGCCATGCAAGAAATCACAGAACCTACAGATTTGTATTTCAAAACTTTATACATAAAAGAGGCAAATTTGAGAAGTGAAGTGTATGTGTCAGAGAAACATTAGCTCACCTGTAACAACTCATGATGAAAATATCATAACATATGACTCACTCATAAAAAAAAACATGCAAATGGTTCTTAAAAACTAGAAAGAAGCTCGGGAATAATCAAGAAAAGGAGATCATTCTTTAGCCACGAAGAAAGCTCAAATTTTTTAGATCATGTAAACCTCCATGAGAGGTAAAATAGAAACTCATAAATGACAAGAGATGCAACGATGCCCCAAGAACTTTATAGGCCAAAAATAACACAGTTATGAGCTGAAAGCTTCAACAATGGTGGAATCTCCTTAAAATCTTAGCTCAAAAAGCTCTAACAGATCAGAGACAAAAGATACATGCACAAGGCTTCGCAAATATGAATTTACAGAGTTCTCAAACCTCAAAGAAATAAACAAATATGCAGCCATGACCACAAGGGTTTCACCTTGAAAGTTTGAGAGAAAAGGAAATCAGACAAATTCCCATAGATTCAAGTGGTCGAACCCATAGAGCCAGCAACCATTATTTTAATATCAGAGACCTCACAGAACCAACACAGTATTGAATAAATAGAAAATGGTGGCCATAAGACCCTTGCAGAGCTCAAGAGAAGAAAAGAAGGGACAGAGAAATTCTTGTTTTAGAATCAAGCTTCAAAATCTTCAACAATGGCGTCAAGTAAAAAAATTTACCAGGGGATTCACCCGCAATGCCAAAATGTCAAAGTGATTATACCCAACTGGGGTTCGAGTTGATTTAACTCACCCAACATAACCATGGCTCAACCAAACTCACTCTGTGAGTTAGCATCGACGATCAACATTCAACCAAGTACCAAAATCAACCATCAAGGATCAATACAAGATTCAATACAAACCACCATGGTTACAATGTCAGACCAACTTTCTTTAATTTCAAGGTTGAAACCCTAACCAAGGGTGTGACTATCGATGTCTCTAAGATCCTATACAATTTACCAAGAATTATCAAGCCATCTAGAGTTCGATTAAATCCAGAGGTAATATAACTCACCCAGAGGGTTAGTAATCAATGGACAGCTGACTCAAAAGAAATAAAGATCAATGGATGAGAGGGAAGCCTTAAGACCAAATGTTAATGCACTTTAAACAGATCACAGGACATCACATGCTCCCAAATATTTATCAAAGGTTTGATCATTCTATGGGAAGGGGCCAATGGTCACCTAAATAATTACAGTGGCCATTGTATTAACCTTTTAAGGTGCCACCATAGAGGGTGAATGGGTGAGTCGTCGTCATGGGGGGACTGGCCCCATGCCCCTAAATATGAATTTGACATATCAAAAAGGGATCCCAAAATATAGTCCAAACACCATGATGAAAAGAGGACAACAATGATCACCCAAAAGGTAAAGTCTAAACCTTAGTCCATTCAAAATACAAAAAGTCGACAAACAAATTACAAGGAAATGATAATCAAAAAGGTGGCAGACTATGAATAGTATTCCAATGTTATCCCAAAGGTGGTCAAATATTCCAATCAAATAATGAAGACATGTGATCATGGTGTTAAATAATCAAAGGTGGCCGAGTATAGTGTGATAACTTTTCACAAATTGACCCCTTGTTTTATTTTAAAACATAATAATGTGTTAAGTCCACAAGAGTGGTAAAAATTCATGAGGAAGAAAAGTATGCACATCAAATGTGGTCCCCACTGATGGGATGGTTTGAAAATGACTTAGAATGTATTTTATTCATGTGATCACAAGGAGATAGAGCAAAGGTCAACATCAGAATGCAAACAACCTTTTGAAGACTTGTTACCTTACTTTTCACAAATAAGAGTTGATTATGGTTGCACATGTGCTCAAAGTGGTCCCCATGCATTGGATTGGAATTTTTCTTGCTAAGTATTGGAGATCAAAGGTATTATTTTCACTTACACAGGGAATTAATTTTTCATCCAAAGGAAAATTTTTGCAATTAGATATCACATCAGCCACAAAAGACATAATTTACATGCACAAAGAAGGAGACTTGCTCATCAAGAAAGATTTATTATTGGAAAATTATTCACCCATGCTTTTTCTTAAAAATAGAACAGTCAACTGCAGTTTGAATGAGTTGTAACCAAAGGCTATTAATGCCTCAATGTACATTAGCATGTTTATTGTATTCCTTTATTCCAGATAAAAATAGGATGCATGGGCGAGTACAATTTTAGCCTATTTTTAGGAGGGGTGGGAAATAATTTTTTCTATATATTGTGTGCCTTGGGAAAGCACAAAGGAGGACTTTTAGATATAGGAGTGCTGAAGTAGATTTTCCTAGTTTTTCCCTCTGAATGAGAAGTATTTTACTGTCTTTCCAATTATTTCTAGTCTTGTGTATGTTTCATTAATCTTGTGAATGTTGAATTCCCTGATTAATCATCTTACCCTATTGTCATGAATTCAGTAATTTCTGCATGATATTAATGTGTATGTTTAACTTAGCAGTATTGTTGTGATACTTTCCCTCAATACATCAAAGTGTTTGACTTTAATATTCTACAAAAATGTTGGCTTGTGCATCAAGAATTCATTCTCATATCAATTGTGCATGTACTCAGTCAAATACCTCATACAAGTTTGGTGTATCACCTCAGTTTTGAATTTTTTTTACAGTTTTCTTTTACCCTCAAACCCCAGAAAATTAGTTTAGGATACATCAATAAGGAACCGACCTTAATACCAGAGACTCACCTCAAAATAGGTATACCCACAGACCTGCAGGTGTTTCCATTGTATCTACGAAAGAGAGAGATCAATTTTGCAAGCTTAGAACACCTGCAGCCATCTCTCTACAGGGTGTACTTTCGAGAGATAATAGTGTTTGGCATGCTTGAGTGGGACCACGAATCAGGTCTACGATCTAATGCCAACAATTTACAGTAGAATCACAGTAAGAAAAAGTTACTTTTGGATCAGACAAGCTGCAGCAATTTATTCTAAAGATTTAAATATTTATTTGGCGACTTCGTAAAGCTAATTTTAGACCAATTTTGTAGCATGTTCCATGCCTAAAGTGACTACAAGATCATCGGTAAGAGGAATTCCTTTTGAGTTTATTTCTTTACCTTTGAATTCTACAAGAAGAAGAAGAGTTGGTAATAATTTACCTTATAATAGGCCTAGTTTTCAGCAACCCTCCTCTTAATCTTCCTTCACCACGTATCAATTTCTCTATTCAGATCCCAGTTTTTCAAATGGCTATTCAACCACCTAGGAATTTTGTGACCTTTACTAATGGCATCCCATTAGTAATCCAAGTTTATCATGATATCCCTAATGCTGCCATGAAAATCTTTCCTACATTCACTGGTGAAAATCAAGTTACACCAACAGAGCATATCAAAGATGTTGTAGCCCTATGTGCAGTTCATAACATAACCCATGAAGATGTGGCCCTGAGACTTTTAGTTGCATCCTTTAAAGGAAAGGCCCTGTAATGGTATAGAAATTTAGAGATTGGAAGCATAAGAACTTGGGATGAGTTAGGTGGAAAATTACTGAAATAATTTCAAGATAATTCAGATCATTTATCTCTCATAGAACAATTGTCTACCATTAGAAGAGCTCCTCATAAATTTATGTCTAGTTTCAACATTCGTGTTTCCAAAACTTGGGAAAGAATTCCAGCAAGTGTCAAGCCTCAAGCTGATCATGCTTTTCTTTATTATCTTAGAGCCCTAAACAGTAATATTTCAACTATGATTCAGTCTATGGGAGGTGAAACTCTCCCAGAATGCATATGATATCGCTATCTGAGCTGAAAATAGTCTTATTCAAGCCTTGACAAGTTAGCACCAAGGCCTTCAATGCCTTTTTTGGCAGATCTAGCACCTATTCCACAACCTATCATGATTATAGAACCTATTATTGCATCCCCATCAGATGACATGTTTAAAGATTTGTAGACTATGGGAAACAACCTAACTTCAATTGAAAATAGACTTCAACTACCTAGCAGGCCTTATCAAGCTCCTTATCAGCAAAACAAGCAAAATAGGCAGCCTTACCAACAGAATCAAATTTATAGGCAACCTAATGAGTAAATTCAGTTTGATCCAAAGGCTCCTACTTCATCTAACACTTTAGTCTAAGTTAATATGGCTACAGAAGAGTGGTTTCAACCTTGTAATCAGCCTCATTTAGCTGCAAGTTTCCCAAATGCTTTTTTGAACATAAGTCTTGTTGCACAACCTCAACCTGAGACATTATTCATGCCTCAAATGGAGGGTGGGAAACAAGAAACTCATGTTCAGATAGCACTCTTAGTGCATAATCACATCACCCCCGAATGGCCTTGTATATGAGTGGGGCATTCAGTGTGATTACACAACATGGGACCATCTCTCAAGCTGTGGGACTTGCAAAACTTGAGATGGCCCTCTGGAGAAAGCTGGTTCTTACTTCCTAATCTACCTACCACAAGCTACTCAAGTGCAGGAAGAATCTAGCTAATTCTAATCTAACCGATCCAATGGGACAAGGAGAGAGAGAAAGGGTGAAAGATCCTGTTATCCAAAATCCACCCCTCAAGGTAATTTTGATAACATGCTTCAGACTTTTCAGTCCTGAACAAGTAGAATTGTTTCAAGGCCCGAAACCATGTTTATAGGGTCCCCTCGGCTTCTCTCTAAATTCCCCATCCAAGAAAAAAAAAATCCAAGAAGATAGAAAAAATTGAAAAAATCCAAAAAATGAAGTCGCAAGCTCATTTTAATGCATTGCGGGTCTGGAGGCTGCGGGTTGTACTAGTGCAAATCATACCAAGGTTCATCGTACCAATTTTGCGGACAAAATACAAAGGAATCAGTGAAGTCAGAACTTTTTTTCCCAGGAAGTCCATGGGATAGTTGGGATGTAGGGACACGCGGGACACGATCGACTGATTTTTTCACAAATCAGTCTATTACGGGTGGTGTGGAGATTTTTGTCTGGGACAGTCGGAACAAAAGTACGGGTGGGACACGACAAAGGTGAAATCACCACACAAGCAGCCAAGCTAAATAGGATGTGGCCAATGTGGAAGTCAACAGCCCTCATGACCTGGTTAACAATGGATGCATGGGGACAAGGAGGCTCCGAATCGTCTAATGCGGAAAAATGTGTCCAGGACAGCCGGGACACGCGGACCCGATTTTGCCGAAATAGCCGCAGCAAAGAGGAAAGTCAAAGTTTGACCACTAGAACTTCAAACGGCCATAAATTTTGACTACGAGATCTAATTTTAATGAGGGTAGATATATTAAAATATAATAAACATGTTTAGCTCCAGTTAATTAATGCTCATTCCCGTCAAATGACAGAAAATGCATGGCAGACCCAAAATAGCTTCTCACACTCAGAAGGCCATAAGTTTTTCATTTCTCAACAAAATCACACAAGATTGGTACCATTGGAATCATGTTTCTAGGACCAACGCATAGTAATCAAGAAATTTGGGATTTGAGGAGAAATCAATGGATACTTTTCATAAAACTTGGCCGGATTCATGACAGTGTTTTATTTGGTAGTTGGGAGTGCAATTAAGAGGCATGGTCATCATTCTTTCTCTACTGCATCACCTAGGACAGTATGGGGAGTATTTTTTAAGTAACATACAATCATTTCACACCATTTAATGCATCTTACAAGTGGTTGAAGGATAGATTTTGGGATTTCCATTTTTCCCTTCTCTCTCTCTTCTTATTTTTTCTATAAATTGGGAGTGTTGGGCTCATTGTAGAAGGGGGTAGTTTTATTGTAGCAAAGCCTGTCAAAATTGATTTTTGAAGCCAATGTGCTACAGGACCTTGTAGTGGACTCCTTGCTTGGTGATCCAAGCCCTTATCTAGTAACAGATTGAACTGTGCATATCATGAAGAAATAACATACAAGTTTGTGGATGCATCTTCCCTTGCTGTGTTTTCTTGCATTCTTCTTGCCCCTTCAACCTTCATTACAATAATATTGTGTCTATTTTTATGCTCTTGCAGGGATTCATTATTATTGTGCATGTATGAAATATTGTTGTGAATGCATTTTGCTAGATTGTGGAGAACTGTTATCACCCCTTCTAGTGTGCACTTTTCTTCTGTATCTCACACATTAGAAGACTACTCTCACACCCCTCCTTTTCTAGTGTATCACTGCATTGTAGTGTAGGATTTCATTTTTATGCATTCTCTCTCCTTAGTCCCTTGGAAAGTTAGATTAGGATAGTTAGTTTCAACTACATTAGAGTAGATTGTGGCTAGGTAGTTTAGGAGCAAGAACCAGCTTTCTCTAGAGGTATATCTCAAGTAGCAAGTCCCATAACTTGGAGATAGTACCCATATTATCCAATCACACCATGAGCTCAAGTATATGAACTTGTGTAAACATAAAGGTGTTGTGATTCGGTGATAATATAGCCTACACTAAGTGCTAATACACCAGAATAGGAAGTGGCAAGATACTTTATTGAGGGGGAATGAAATGGTTAAAAAGAAACTGACGAAGGTCAGATAAAAGTGTCACAAACCCAGATCTAAATCCGTCATCGAAAATCCATGAAGCATGAACATCTAACACTTGTAAACATGAAATATATACACATGGAGTAAACACAAGATAGAGAGGCACAGAGAAACCTGGAAGCCCAATTCTTCAAATCTTCTATCATTTCTTCTTTGTTGGGTTCCTCTTCTTGTTGTTCTCCTTGACTTGATTCTTGAGTCTCTTCCCAACATGGACTTGGGAAAGCAAGACGAATGGACAGGTTCGGATTCAATCAGTTTTTCTATTTTTTGTGGTAGAAGAGGGAGTAGTAACTTCTTTTTTTTTTGGAGGGGATGACTACTTATGGAAGGGAAAAGGGTAGAAGAACTAAGATTAAATGGAACATACTTCGAGGTGGAGAAGGAAACTCGACATTTGGGGTAACACGCAAGTGAGGGGATTGAAAATTGAGGTTCATGGCTGATATGTTGCAAATTGGGAAAGTGGGGAGGGGATTGCTGAGGATGGAAATTCTAGATATTGCCCATTGACAACATTGACTAACATTGTGTTACTCAAAAGCTTCTATCTCCATCAATCCACTATGTGCAACCTTAGAAACAGTACTTCAGCTATGAAGTCCATCTTCTTCTCTGAGGGCTATAATGTCTTGGAAAAGGGCCCTCTCATGGACAAGGTAGTCCTGAAACCAACTTTGAATACTTTCATCTAAGATATAGCCCTCAGACTGCACCATTTTAGCCTCTAATCCTTGGATATTCTCTTGTAAATCAGCACTTCCCATTGTAAATCTTGTCACCATTGTATGCATACCCTTGTTCTTGATAAGCTCCGTAGCCAACCTAGTTTTTGGCATTGCTCATATGGGTAAGCATAGTGGTTTTGAGATTTGATCATATTATGTTGATCTAGAGGAGTTTTGAAGCTCATTAGAGGTTGAGTTGCAATGCTAAAAATGTGAATTCCATTGAGGGGAATGAAGTTATGATTGCACAACTTCATACAATGGAAGAAAATGAAAGATGTGGAAAGAAAGATGAATGGAAAATGGATGAAAAAGGATGGAGAAAAGGTCTACAATTTCAGAGGATGGGTTATCTTACCAGATGGAGTCACTAGATGTGTTTTATGTACTTCCAAAATATGAAATTCCAACAAGACACACACCTACTTGTCAAAATGAAGTCTGCTCCAAAGATTGAACTACACACCTGAAAATGATCTTCAATTCAACTCTGCATTAGAACAACCTTGAAAGATGAAACTTTGACTTCTTTGATGTCCCAACAGGTGTGCCAGAACTATTATCAGGAATCATAGCACCCCATCGAATGGCTTTGTATATGAGTGGGGAATTCAGTGTAATTGCACAACATGGGACCATATCTCAAGTTGTGGGACTTGCAAAACTTGAGATGACCCTCCGGAGAAGGCCAGTTCTTGCTTCCTAATCTACCTTCCACAAGCTACTCTCAGTGCAGGTAAATCTATCTAATCCTAATCTAACCATTCTAAGGGGAAAAGGAGAGAGATAAATGGTAAAAAGAGCCTACACTAAGCGGTGATACACCAGAAAAGGAAGTGGCAAGATACTCTATTGAGGGAGAATGAAATGGGGAAAAGGAGACTAAGGGAAGTCAGATAGAAGTGACACAGACATAGATCTAAATCACTATCAAAAATCCACAAAGCATGACATCTAACACCTGCAATAAACATGAAATACATACACATGGAGTAAACACTTGAGATAGAGAGGCACAAGAAAGGCAATAAAACGATGCAAAGGAGTTGAAAAACGCCATGAAACGATATTTTATTTCTCTATAAGGTGCACAGACTATTACATGCAATAGCTCAGACACAAATACACTCTACAGGCATAGGAGAAGGCCTGACAACTCAAATGGAGTTAGCAAAATGACTTTAGACAGAGTTTCCCCACCCCATAATGACTAACTCCCTCTTCTCAAATGAGAAGTGTTTACAATATATAGGTGATGAAAACTAGAAAGAGAGAGGAATAATCCTGAATCTGCTCTTAAAATCCAACCACCAACCATAAATGACCGTAAAATTGATGAATCCACCCACAATCTAAGGAGTCCTCCACTCTATGTCTATTCAGCGTGTATGAAGAAGGAAAACGGTAGATTGAATCAAATCATAATCTGGTAGTTGAAGCAAATCAGATTCTGCATTAATGACCTGAAAGCCCATGTTTTCCCATTTTCACCCACCTAACCTCATCAAAATAAAATTTTCAGGCTCCCATGTGCATAGACAAGGTCGAGACCTTTCAACATGTGCCAAATTTGTTGAATTTTGAGCACTGGATCGAAAGATATGTCCATTTGAATATTTGAGTCAAGTCCATACAAAAATGGCAAAAACCAGTTAGCAGAACGGGTCCAGGGGACCGAAATTCAATTTGCGCCTTTTGGCATGAAAAATACAAAATGCAAAAATTTCCCCACTAATTTCCCCGCAATTCATTTTTCCAAAAAATATCTTTGGGCCCGATACTGTTCGCATTTTCCATTTGGGAAAAAGGTCTCTCCCAGGCCCGCCAATTTTTCATGCAATTGATGCTTGACATGTGGCTCCTTAGGCTCCCAGCTTGGAGGTGCATCTCACTTTTATACTTTACGCCTTTTGAGTCAAAAAATATGAATTGCCTCCGAGTGGCTCACCTTCCCACTTTTGAGTTTTCAACGCTGGCCATGTGGCGAGCTAGACGCTAGTTTGGGGACCACTTTTGGATTTTGCTTTTGAAGTTACATCAAAGAGACACGTGGTCACCTTCCATGGTTTGCTCATTTCCTTATATTTCAGCTAATTCCTTTTACTTAGCACTTGGGCCATAACTTTGACCTTGAACACCTGCAGGCTGCAGCCCACGCTCATATATAAACCCACTCCAAATTTTACTTTTGAAGTACCTCGTCTCTGTCGACACGTGGATTCTTCGAACCAACATCTTTATACTTAGTCATTTTGGGCCCGCTCTCTTTTTGGTCCCTAGACACCTGGAAGCCCTATGCTTGTTTGAGTCTCCGAGTTTTACGATTTAACCTTTGAAGATGCATTGTTGAGACACTTGGCAAATTCCATCTGATTCTTCCATACTTAGCCAATTTGGGCTCACTCTGAATCATTTGTAAAGCCCGAAGACTTTCCTCCTTTCTTTGTTTCTCTTCTAAGAGCCTCTGGTTTCCTTTTTGAAGTCATTTGGCCCTTCTTCGACCCTACTACTCCATTGTAGAGCCCACTTGTAACCTGTTTGTTGGATTTGAAATGTGGGAACATATGATGGAACCGTCCCTTGGATTTCTTCATGCACTATGGTTGTGTTTGATCAATTTTTCCAGGGGAAAAATTGAGATAACAAGCACCTGTAACATGTGAACCTGGTCAATTTTAGTGAAGGTGATTTCATTGCAGTTACTACTCGTGTGCTCAGGAAAAGGCCTAGGAAAGTCATAAACAGAAAAATAGGCCTTTATCTAAACCCACAGGTCACTGATGAAAACAACTACATGCCAAAAATTAGCTAACATTGTTGTTGTTCCACAAAAACTACAAGTATTTCAACTGGTAAAGAGTAACTCAAAAACAACTATGAGACTGATCCAAGAAGGTTATTTATACCTCATATATCAAAATTTTAGCTAAAGTAGAATAGGGTTTCGCTAAAACTTATGCTAAAATAGTAGAGTCTGTTTCTAAAACTGTTGCTTCTTTTAACATTGTGTGATGTAATGAAAAATCATAATGTTAACATCTCAATGTGGGATGCTCTAATTATTCGGGGATATAGCAAGAGTTACTCTCTCATGAACTTGCTAAGACTACAGATTTCATTCAAAAAAAATAGAAAAGGAAGTTCAGAAAACAATACATGGTCCTTGGGAACAATGGAACATGACCGCATTAAATAAGTTAAATGGATGGTTCAAAATGTTTTAAATGCCTAAGACATCAAGAAACCACCACCATTTTATTTTCACTGATTATTAGAGAACATCTAGTTCATAACTGTATGGTTGAGTGGTGCTTTGTAACATAGTTATGCCAAAAACAATTGCATAAAAATTGGGTTTTCATTATGAACCTAGAGAGAAGATTTTCTACAGCTTAATGAAATGGTAACAAATAAGTTGGTGTCATCATAAATTTGGAGGTAACATTGCATACTTTCCCAAATATTTCTATTTTGCAAGATATTACTGTTGTGGATTTTACCTCCTTATTGCTCGCTATATGTTTATCTAGGGATTTCACAGTAAAAATAGGAGTTTATCTCTCTTCAGTATTGGTCCTTATTTTTCACTACACGTTATGGAACCAAAGTTACTATCAATTCTAAACTGTTGGCCAAATTTCTCATTGAGCCTCATCCTTTTAATGTATTAGGCTAATTATGCAGCCTTAAACCAATCTGATTTTGATAATACAACTCATGTTTCAACATTAGATGGTGTTTCTAATCTATTTATGGATGAAAAGACAAGTGAAGAACACAATCATGATCCTTTCAAATAATTTGAAGAACATTTGTTTGGTATGTATTGCCTTATGAAGGAAAACACACCAATTCACTTGATGTCTGCAATATCAGAAATTTCAGCCTAAGGGATTTCAAAGCTTCATTTAGATGGAGCTAAGAACAAGAGAGGACAAGGAGCAGGTTTGATGCTCAATTACCCCACAAACAAAAGTTATTTTTTATATTTGATTCTCCAATTTTCATGCACTTGTAATGTAACTGAATACGAAGCATTAATTAATGGCTTACTTTGGGCCAGAAAGAGAGGTATCAGCATGCTATTAGATTTTTGGTGATTCTGAGTTGGTTATCAACCAAGTAGGAAATTTCAATGTTTGTAAATAATCCACTAATGAATTTCTTATAGACATAGAGTTTCAAACTTAATGGAATATTTCAATGCTACTAATATTCAGTCCATTCCTAGAATGAAAATAAGCATCTCAGATAGACTGGTGGCAATACATTGGTGTCAGTTTTGAAGTGTCCTGGAAAAGATTAAAAATAACAAGATTCAACCTCACATAAATCTTATTGTCAAGCCTTCAATACCTAATAATGATTTGAATTGGAAGGTTTTAGTAAAATGATGAACAAATTTGCAGGTTTTTGTATCAAGAAGCTGAATTTTCTGTAGTAAATCAAGATAAATTATAGCACTTATATGGTGACCAAATTGTTCAGTTAAAGACGAATAAAATACCTCAAGGCTTGGTCACATTGGAAGAAATCCTTAGCACTGATGATTCAGTTAAGGAAAGACAAAACTAAGATGTCAACACATGCTAATAATTATGAAGAGATCTCAGTTGATGAAGGATAAAATTTGTTTCTCATAAAGGTATGTTCTCTAGCTGAAAAACATATCCTTTATTAATCTTTGCAAGGAATTTAAGGATGTTTTCGCTTGGAAATACCAAGACCTGAAAGGGTTTGATCCTAGTTTTGCATGAGCAGTACTATTGAATTACATCAAAATTCTAAGCAGTTCAAAAATAGAGGCCTGTGAATCCCAAGATAAAGCCTCTAATGAGGAAAGAATTATCTAATTTGATCAAATCAGGTATCATCTTTCCAGTTAAACATTCAAGTTGGGTAGTCAATCTTGTTCCGATTCGGAAAAAGAAAGGAGAAATCATATTATGTGTGGATTTTTTAGATCTTAATAAAGCTTCATTAAAAGATCATTACCTACTGCCTAATATGGATCATATTTTAAGAACAGTTTTCTGGTTCTAATAGATTATCTGTTCTGGACGGTTATAGTGGATACAACCAGATTCTAGTCTCAAGAAGAAGATAGGTACAAAACATTTTTTACCACCAATTGGGGTACTTATTCATTACAAAAGAATGCCTTTTGGCCTTTCAAATGATGGTGCAATGTTTCAACATGCAATGGATATGGCTTTTTGTAGCTTGTTAAATAAATGCATCCTCAAGTTTATTTAGATGATAATTACTGTATTTTCAAAAAATTCAGATGAGACATCTAATACATCTAAGGAAAGACTTTCCATTTATGCAGACAGTTTGGAAAATCTTTGAATCCCAAAATGTTTATCTTTTACCAAGTACATCAAGGTAAATTGCTTAGTCATATTGTTTCTAAACAAGGTTTAGCAATTGACCCTTTTAGAATTGAAGTCCATATCACAACTATCATTGCCTCATCACAAGAAGGAATTACAAAGATTTCTGGGAAAAATCAACTTTGTTAGAATATTTGTTCCAGATTTTGTAGCATTGGTTAAACCATTGACAATTATGTTAAAGAAAGAGAAGACTTTCTCTTAGACCAGCGAAGGGAGAGAAGGAGTTTGAAACAATTAAAGTAGCCATCTCTCAAGCTCCTACTCTTGCAAATCCAAATTTTGATAAAGATTTTACAATGTATGCACTTGCAGGAGCTGAAACAATCTTAGCCATATTAGCTCAAGTTAATGATGAAAATATCGAACAGCTAATTGCTTTCTTTGGACAAAGTTTGCATGATTACAAAAACAAGGTACACCTTTCTTGAAAAATAAGTACTTTTAGTAGTCAGAGGACTAAATAATTTTAAGTACATGCTTTCAAATAAAAAAATTCATGTTCTTGTTTCTCATCCAAGTGTAAAAGCTTTCTTGTTAAATAAATAATTGAATGAAAAAAGAGCAGGCTGGATAACAAAATTCATAGAATATGATGTTTATATTTGTGTTGCAAAGATAGTTCGAGGTAAAGGTTTGTGTGAACATCTAATTGGTGATATGGAAAAATAATCAGGTTGCAGAATCAGAAGATCCAAAACAACATGCTGAAGATATGTATCAGCAATCATACGTCATGGTGCAACCAGAAAATGAGCAACCTGAACATGCTCAAGAAGTTCAAGAATCAAGATGGATGACTGATTTAGTTAACTATCTACAGCATGGCACTTATCTGGAAGGTATGGAAAATAATAAATGAAGGTATTTCAGGTTACAAGTTGTACCTTGCATTTTTATTGATGGTGTGTTATTCAAAAAAGATATAAATGAAATCTTGTTGCAATGTGTCGATTATGATAGAATTCAGTGATTATTATTTGAATTCCATGAAGGACCTGTAGGAGGTCATTTTTCAGCATGTACCATAACCTTATATGAAATCTAGTTACTATTGGTCTAGCATATTCAAAGATTGTTTCAAATGGATTAGAAAGTGTAAGAACTGTGATTTCTTTATTGGAAAAGAACGTTTAGCTTCGTTGCCCTTACAACCTACTTTCAGTTGATCAGCCTTTTATGCAGTGGGGTCTTGACTTTATTGGCATGATAAACCCACCTTCATCACAAAGACACAAGTGTATTTTGACTGCTACAGAATACTTTACATACTAGACTGAAGCAATAGCCATGAAAAATGCTAATGAAACTGTTATCCCAATTTTGCCTCCTGGAAAAATTGGTCAAACACGACCCTGTACAGAAGAAAACCTAAGGGTCGGCTCTATCCTACAAGCTTACATTCAAATCCAAATATGAGGGACATGTAAGACTCTACAATGGAGGATAAATCTTGACAATGCAATCAAATAGGGTCAAAGAAACCAGAGGCTCACAGGTGAAGAAAAAGTCAAAAGGGCTCGAATTTTGTAGACTTAGCCGCATATGAGTCAACTCGGGGCCGAATAGCAGACTCACAGAAGGTGCCACATGTCAGAACAATGCAATTCCAAAAGGTGCATCAAAAGGGAAGGTCCCCAATGTGTGTTGAGCCTCCACGTGTCCAATCGGTGCAACTTCAGAAGTGATACCCAAAGGGTGGGTCCCAAATGTGCGTTGAGCCTCCATGCATCCAATTGGCACAACTTCAAAAGTGATACCCAAGGGACAGTCCCTAAATGAGCACAAATCTTCCAAGTGTCCCAGGTCTAAAGGGAGGTCTCATCGGCCGTTGAAAAGTCACAGACCTGCGGAGGGTGCCACGTGCCTTATCAGCGCAACTCCAAGGATAGAATCCAAAATAGAGACCCCAAACAAGTGTAGGTTTGCCACATGGCCAGAGTTAGAAAATGGGACAGAGCGGGCCTGAATTGGCTAAGTATAAGAAGGGTCAGCGGAAGCCTCCACGTGTCTCATCGGTGCAACACCAAGGTTGGGTCCAAAGAGTGGGTTCTTAAACTAGCATCAACCCTCCATGTAGTCAAGGTCCAACAGAAGTCAAATGGCAGCGGGCCCAAATTGACTAAGCATGAAAGGACCGGTGGAAGCCTCCACGTGTCTCAGTGGTGCACCTTCAAGGGTCGAAGCCAAAGGTGGTCCCCCCCAAAAATAACAGAGCTTCCACATGTCCCAGGCCCAAAAAAGAAGAAGTCAAGGGGAAGAACCCACCATTGAAAAGTCTAAACATAGCAGAACTAGTGGAAGGTGCCACATATCTCAATGGCGTAATTTCAAATGGCACGGCCCAAAGAAGAACCATGAACTAGCACCAACCTGCCACGTGGTCAAAGTCCGAAAGTTGAACCATCCCCAAATAAGTTAAGTATAGAAAAGCTAGCAGAAGGTGCCACGTGTCGACTCAGCACAACTTCAAAGGTAGAATCCGGAGGGACAGTCCCAAATAAGCACTAAACCTCCACGTGTCTCAGGTTAGACATATGGCCCTGCCGAACAAAAGGGACTTTGGAAAAACACAAAAAAACATTAGAATCGCGGAAGGAGCCACCGTGTCTCTTTAGTGTAACTTCAAAATAAAATCCAAAAGAGGTCCACAACGCGAGCTAAGCTCTACACCGTGGTCAGCTTCAACACAAGTAGGAAGCGCAGTTCACTGGAGGAAAATCGGAGGAAGGAAGGGAAGAGACCACAAAATAGAGAAGAAAATTTGGTAGGAGAGAAACCCTGTAGAAAGATCGCCTCGGCATAAGATGGGGAAGGAGTAAAGAAACAAGCCGGGCAAACGTAGGAGGAGGAATGTAAAGACAGTACTTCAAAGTGAATCGAGTCTATTGGAGGGTTGGGTAAAACTATAATGGAATGTAGGTGTGGGGAGGGGGTGGGGGAAAGCTGCCGGTGGGGCTTGATATAAATGGAAGATAAGTGCAGAACGATGTTATAAGGTTTGAGATGGGTTCGGAGTAGGATGAGGGATAGGGTTTTGTAGTTGAAAGACGGGGGAAAGAGGGGTAAATAAGGACGTGGGAATATGTGGGAACGGGATCTAAGACGAGATGGTTGGACGATAAACACTGGAACCGCTGACGTAGGGGCCAAGAGGTTAGGAAAGTTAGCATAACCTGGTAGCGCGCCTATGTGTGGGGCATAAGAACAAAGTGGCTCGGATAAAGTGGATAAAAAAGGAAGGAGTTGAAAGGGACCTACATTCAATGGGGAGCACCATTGATGGATGGATGTAGGGAAGGTTAATACGAAACGGAAATGATAAGTGTAGCAAATCAAGAGTTAGAAAATGGGTCCCTGAATGTGGCTAAAGAGGGTAGCGGAGCCTCCAGTCTTCATCGTGCAACCAAGTTGTGGGTCCAAGAGTGGGTCTTAACTAGCTAACCTCATGTAGTCAAGGTCCAACAGAAGTCAAATGGCAGCGGGCCCAAATTGACTAAGCATGAAAGACCGGTGGAAGGCCTCCAACGTGGTTCAGTGGTGCCACCTTCAAGGGTCGAAGCCAAAGGTGGTCCCCCCAAAATAAAGAGCTTCCACATGTCCAGGCCCAAAAAAGAAGAAGTCAAGGGGAAGAAACCCACCGTTGAAAAGTCTAAACATAGCAGAACTAGTGGAAGGTGCCACATATCTCAATGGCGTAATTTCAAATGGCACGGCCCAAAGAAGAACCATGAACTAGCACCAACCTGCCACGTGGTCAAAGTCCGAAAGTTGAACCATCCCCAAATAAGTTAAGTATAGAAAAGCTAGTAGAAGGTGCCACGTGTCGACTCAGCACAACTTCAAAGGTAGAATCCGGAGGGACAGTCCCAAATAAGCACTAAACCTCCACGTGTCTCAGGTCAGACATATGGCCCTGCCGAACAAAAGGGACTTTGGAAAAACACAAAGAAACATTAGAATCGCGGAAGGAGCCACGTGTCTCTTTGGTGTAACTTCAAAATAAAAATCCAAAAGAGGTCCCCAAACGCGAGCTAACTCTACACGTGGTCATGCTTCAAGTCAAAGCAGGAAGGCAGGTCACTGGAGGAAGTTTGAATTTTTTGGATTTCTTTTTGAAAAGGCGTAAAGTATAAAAGTAAGCCACACCTCCACAGATTCCCATAGAAGCCACATGTCAGACCTAAATTACATGTGGGAAGGCGAGCCTTGAAAGGATTTTTTGTCAAAAGCGGGCCGGCGGGCCTGGGGAAGACTTTTCACCAAAGTGGAAAATGTGGGTTGGAAGGCCCGAAGATGAATTTTTGGAAAATGTAAATTTACTGGGCCATGGGAGTTTTTTTGAATTTTTTGCCACTTTCATGAAAGCGCAGTTTACAAGTGCGATCCCTCCAGCTCGAGGAGGTTTGTTCGCCAAATGTAAAAAGTGAAGGTTGCAGGCTCGCGGGGGCTTTTGGGCAAAAGTAAATTTTGGGCTTGTGGAGTTGTGGGAGGTTTTTTGATTTTTTCATCTTTTTGTGAAAAGCGAAGTTTGTATTTTCGGGTCCGCAGATCCGCTTTGCTAGGATTACATTTTCACCATTTTGTACAATCTCAATGCAGAATCTTCAGACGGCCATATCTTTTGACTGGAAGCTTGGATTTGAGAAAGAGAAGACTTTTTGGAAAGTTCTCGACCTCCTCTAAAACATGGAAACCTGAAATTAAATTTTGATAAGGTTGGGTAGGTGAAAAATAGGAAAATGTCTTTCATGCCATTAATGAAGGGTCTGATTGCTTCAACTACTAGATCAGATTTTATTTGATCTGCCTTTCTTCCTTCTTCAACACACCAAGCAGACATAGAGAGGTAGAATTCATAGATTGTAGGCAGATTTGCAGGGGCATTGATGGTTGGTGGTTTTACTTTAAGAGTAGAGTTGATTTTCTCTTCTTTCTCTCTGGTTTTCATCATCTATATATTGTAAAATATTCTCATTTGAGAGGGGAGAGACATTCTGGGATGTGGGGAAACTCTGTAAAATTTGTTTCCTAACTCCATTTGATCTGTAAGCCTTCTCCTACGCCTGGAAAGAGTATTTTTACCTCTGAGAATCTATGTAATGGTCTGTGCACCTCATAGAGCAATAAAATCATGTTTTTGTGGTGTTCTTTAACCCTTTCTCATGCTTTGTTGTTTCTCTATGCCTCTCCATTTTGTGTCTATTTCTTATGCATGTATTTCACATTTGCAAGTGTAAGATGTCGTTCTTCATGGATTTTTGATTGGGGATTTGGATCTGGGTCTGTGTCACTTTTGTCTGACCTCCCTCATCTCCTTTTTCCCCTATTTCATCCTCCCTCAGTAGAGTATCTTGCCACTTCCTTTCCTGGTGTATCACCACTTAGTGTAGGCTCTCTTTCACTCTCTCTCTCTCTCCCTATCTCCTTGGAATGGTTAGATTAGGATAGATAGGTTTTTCCTGCACTAGAGTAGCTTACGACAGGTAGATTAGGAAGCAAGAACTAGCCTTCTCTGGAGGTCCATCTCAATTTCACAAGTCTCATAGCTTAAGAGATGGTCCAATGTTGTGCAATCACACTGAATGCCCCATTTCATACTTAGGAAATTCAGGGGTGTTGTGGTTTTGCACTAACAGAAACTTTGATACTATCCTTTTATGAAGGTATAGTTTACAGATTTGGTGTTGCAGTAACTATCATTTCAGATAATGCTTTAGCATTTCTTGGTGCAAAGGTAATAGATTGGGCTGTCAACCACTAAATTTATTTAATTTTTTTGTGTAATTATTACCCATAAGGTAATGGGTTAGCTAAAAGTACTAACACAAATATTTTAAGGATCGCCAAAAGAAAACTCAAAGATAACCAGAGAGCTTGGCATCTAATGTTGAATTCAGCACTTTGGGCTAACAGAATGACTCCTAAAAGATCAGTTGGCAATTCACCATACAAAATTATTTATGGAAGAGAAACAAGAATGCCTATTTCAGTTGAGTTACTTGCACTAGAGTTACTACATCAAATGGAGATGTTTGAGAATGAACCATTGTAGATTCGTTATGCAAAATTAATAGAGTTACAACAGCTAAGAGATCAATCTCATGTGAACATGGAAAATAACCAAAAACATATGAAGAAGACTTTTGATAAGAAGGCTAAGTTCAGTATCTTCAATGAAGGAGATATTATGTTAAAATGGGATGTTGATTGTGCAAATCCAAGAAAACACACGAAGTTCAATACAATCTGGAGTGGTCCTTACATGATTTCAAATTGCAAAGAACACAATGTTTTTCATCTCTCAAGGCTGAATGAAGAGGAACCTACCATTCCTATGAATGGTATGTTTTTCAAACACTGTTACTAAAAATCCTACAATGTTTATTTAGAGTAGGATTTCCCTTCAATAAGTGTAGTTCCTGCACATTGCAATGTTTTTTTATTCAATAAAGTGCATTCATGCACGTGATCTGATTTACCAAATACTTTCCAGTTTTAGTTCATTTTGGAAGGGTTAGACCTTCAGAAGGTAAATTTTGGCTACATGCTTTAGAATCCATGCCTGATGGACAAGAGCAAGGCACTGGTTTACAAGCTAACAGGAAGCTTTACCCATAGGATCACCAAAAATGTTGACAATTTTTACACTTATGTAAAAATGGGCTACTCAAAACTTCGTTATGATGGATAGCATTGATGAAGTGAACCTAATCTAGGGGAGATTATTTTAGTACAATATTGTTTTTGTTAAAAAAATTAATGATTACATGAAATCTTCAGTTATGTGTGTTGTTACAAAACGTAACAGATCACATAGTCTGCAATTTCATGACTATCTTCAGCAAAAGAACACAAATGCCAAAAGGACAGATATGATATCTTGATGAAGACATTGAATTGAAAAATAGATGAAGTGTTAAGTTTTAGAACAACAATCATAATTGTAGATTTCAGTAATCGGATTTCATTGTTAAATGGTACAGGTATTCTTTAAGGTTTTTTCCTTCATAATTGAGACATTAAATTATATTATTGAGTTATTTAATTCATCATATAATCCATATAGAAATATGAAATGCAAAAAGAAATACACAACTCAGTTTCACAATTCAATGTTTTATTCATAAGGAATTTCAAATGTTCCCACACAAGCTGTGAGATGTAACTGAAGCATAAATTAAAACTACTAAAGTAAGAGGTATATATGCATGAAAAAGAAAGTAGCAGAGTATGATTGAGCCCATCATTACCTTGGGGGTTTCTTTTGTTTTTTTTATGCATATCCATCTCTAGATTTGTTCCATCTTCATTTTGCTGCTTAAGGGAACTGTACCTGAAAATAGAAAAGAAAAACTGTCAGAGTTGAGCTCAGGGTTAATCCACATTCCTATACTATCCAAATTTCTGCAGATGAATCTCTTAAACAACAAGAGGTATAAATTACATGAGAATTAAAGACGTGACTAATAAAAGTACTTTTCTGTAACAGCATACATGATTTATTCACTCACAAAATAGGAGAGAGAAGAAAAGAAAAACTATGGAACATAAGAGAGGCAAAAAAGCCTAAATATTTTCTAAATTTTTTCTTAAGTTTGCAGGTACAGGTTGCAGTGATGAAGAAAATAAAATCACGTCTTCCAGTCCTCACTGCTAGATAAAGATTGCAGAGTTCAATGAATTCTATCATATGATACATAAAACAGATTATTTCAAGTACATACTGGTATGAAGGAAGAATGTTGTAGTGCCCACTTCCTTTCAACACGTTTTTTATTATTGATTTCAATACTGTTGACTGTACTTATGGATATATTATAGTTTTTTGATTTAGCATGTTAGTAGATATTAGAGATACTTAATTATTGTGGATTCGATTCGTATATGATGGATTTGGATTATTAGAGATATGTATATTTGATGTTGAGATGTTGTGGACATGGTTATACATATATATTTCTGACATGTGATATCTTTCGCCACAATTCGTAGGCTTTGATAATTGAATTTATGTTGTGATCATTTTGACATGGATGAAATGTTAGATAGAAATGTTGCTAGAAATTTGTAAATGGTTCGTAATTGCATAGATGCTATTTATTCCGATATAGATGATTTAATATTTATATCGCATATTTAGGCATGGATGTTATAATGTGGCCATGAGGCCGAAGGAGCTATTCTCTGTTTTGCAGATATATTTATATTCACAACAACATCAGGGGGATTGAATACCAACCACATTGCAATTCTAAATGAATTCAACTAGGGTCACCATGGCAACATGTAATTGTTTGTGTGTGTCAGAATTATTTGGTTAGGGGAAAATTGTGACCAAGGGGTCATGTGTTGTTTTGTTTTAAATTCCATTTCTTTGATGTTAGTATGTGTTTCTTTTAGTGATGTAATTTACTTGTTTTAATTATTTAGATTGTTATGTATGTATTTTACCCCTTTATTATCCATGGGTTGTAGTGTCTTAATTAAGCTAATTTAACTTTTTCCTAAACTAATTAAAGATGTGAACAAAAAGGATTTCATTTATTAGACTTGATTTACTCTTGGATTTTCTGTTGAGTGTTGTATGCTTGCGTCTTGAGTGTATTACACTCTACCCTTCATGGGAAACTCGAATTTGGCCTTAGAGGCCAAATTTGGAAGGCTGTGGGACAAGTCAAACTTGTCCCACACCTCTTAAATGTCTATTCCAACCCTACCTATGGGTTGGGGGGTCAAAATTAGGCCCTATTAGGTGTTTTGGGAAGATAAAAATGTGAAATGTTTATTATACTTTCTTTCAAGTATTTAATTTTGTCCTTTGGGGGTGTGGGCTTAGATGGAGTGTGTAAGTTTCTTGTTATTCCTTCAACCAATTTTTAATTGTACTTTAGAATATGAGGTTGACCAAGGAGATGTGGAGTGGAGAGGAAATGAGGTGGCATCCTACTTGGAGCCACATCATCCTCCTCTCTCCTTTTTCTATTTATTGAAATCATTTTACTTTTTTGGGGGTTACTTCATTATTTCTGTGCTCTTGTATTTTGGAGAGTGAGAGGATTTTTGGGAGTTCTTGTGGATTGTTGGAACTTTTGGATGCTTTCTTGGCTTTGAGGATCTTAGAGTTTCACTCTTCGAACAAGCTCTACTATGAAGAGGTAGGAGGTTTACCTTTTCTTAAATTATGTTTTTGTTTTTTTGTTTATATGTTTGTATTGAGTATTGTCTTCCTTTGGAATGCTTGTTGGGTATGGGTAGATTGCCTAAGTTTGGAGTAGGAGGAGGACTATGGGGAGATTTCATTTAGGGAGGCATAAGAGTTTACTGTCTTGTTGGAGGGAGTTTGGGTTGGGTGCCCCACCTTATATGAGGAATTCTTGCATTTATTCTTGTTTCTTGTTATGAGGGGGGCATAAGATATTGAGGGAGGCATAAGAGTATATAGAGGTATAGGGGGGTACTTGAGGGAGGCATAAGATTTTGTAGGGGATTTGAGACATACATTGGAGGCTTAATGGTGGGAACCCATCCCCATTATAAGTGGCCTCCCCATAGGTCTTTCTCTTTTTTCTTTCTTGATAAGCCTTGTTATATTGTTGTTTTGCTAGTTCTTCTTGCTTGTGTTGTTGTTGTGTTTGAATGTGAATGGAATGGATGTGAAACTATTTTTTCAAGTATTTTGGAAGCTTATTGTTTCCATGAGTTGAAATCATATCCAATTTTAATGTGGTTGGGGCTCGGGGGGCCAATGGAGATGATGGCTTCTCCTCTCCATTGGATATCTTGGTTGGGTAGAGAGCATTACCTCTCTCCCTATTTTGTTTTGAATCAAAAAATCTTTAGAAAGCTATCTTCCTTGGATTTGTGGAGCTTGGAGTGTTGTTGGAGACCTTTAGAACTTACCCTTGTAAATAAATTTATTTATATTCCCACTTAGAGTGGAAGAACTTATAACAATGTATTTGCTTCTTTTATTTATATTTTGTATGTTTCCCACATCAAGTGGAGAACATTGTATTGATGTTTTGAAGAAACAAATTTCATTTCATTGTTGACTATGGAAGTGTATTATATATTGAAAATAAAGAAGAAATATTTGTATTGTAAAATTAGTTTGAGAAAAAAGAAAAGAAAATATTTCTCCTTGTTGAAATCTTGGATGTATTGTGAGAAAAGTAGTTCCTTGTGTTAAAATATTTAAGTTATATAAATGGAAAAAAGGAAGTTCACTTTCATTGAGTAGTTGTATTGTAAATGTAAGAGAAGGAAATATAGAAGTTGTTAGAAGTTGAACTTGCTTGCATAGTAAACTTGAATAGAAAAATAAAGTTATTTTAGTTATTTTGAATGTATGTACATTGTAGTGAAAAGAAAGAGAGAACAAGTTTGAATATATTGTATTTATAAATGTTGTGTTCCTTACATAGCAAGAAAAATGATAATGTATAAGTACTTACAGATTCCTTTTGCTCTTGTAATGGAAAGAAAACTAGATGAGCATAATAGAATGATTTTGTAAGTAGACGTGTTTTATTGGATTAGATAAATTTTTAAAATGAGTAGATTTTACTAAGAAATGAATAAAAGAGAAATAAATCTCAAATCTAGAATTTTAAATGAACAAAAAAACAAACTCATAATGCATTTTTACATCTTTTAGTAACTTGTAGTTTTTTTGAAATTCTCGGCATAAAGGTTTTGTTTCTTAGAAACAGGATCGCCACCCTGTACAGAGAGGTAGTCCCGTAACCACCGTTCAGGCTAAGGTGGTGGTCTCAAAACTACCACTCAGTAAGGAGGCAATCCACAGTTTCTCACCCAGGCAGGGCGGCGGTCCCAGGACCACCATTCTGCTCTAGGCGGCGGTTCTGTCACTTATGACATAACTCCAAAGATTCGCAACTGTGCTTGAAATTTATCCAATTTGTATCAATTTATAAGTTGTAAAATTTAACCTATGATTACCAACAAGAAAAACAATGAGTAATCCTATGGATTTGAACAATAAAACATAAAATGGTGGATTTAAAACATTCCTTTTCATTTACAACAATGGGGGTAGGGTTTTCCCCAAATTTTAAAGACCCAAATACAAATGGTTTGTAATAAAACCATATTGGGGAAAGAGATAAGTCCCAATATTTGAATGAAATAGAATACATTAATAAAACTAAAACTAAACTAAGCCTAGACTAGATCTCCATGAAGAATCCTCCATGGTTCTCCCTCTTGTGCTTCCATGGCTTCCTCTTCTCCAACCTACAAATTTAACAAAAAGAAAATAGACCAAATGAGAAGAATAGAATAAGAAAAGGTTTTAATAGAATTTCATTTAGGGCTAAGTTTGGAACCCTAAGATCTAGCGGCCAAGATGGATTTGATCTAAGGGTGGAGGATTGACCCTACTTTTATTAGGTAGAAATGTATTTTAAATTTTTTTATTTAAAATCCTTAAGGGTATGTGTAGATGGGTGAGTGGGGCCATCTAATTGCCTAGGGGTGTAATGTCCCTTTTAATCCTTAGTATGTTAGAGGAATTAAACAAAAGGATTTTACACTATTAAGATAATGAATTTAATAAATCGACATAAGGTTAACCTTGTTAAGACGGAACATTATTTTAAACAGAAGAAAATATTTAATTAAGTAAATTAATCCTTGTAGCTTTCTATAGAATAATGTATTAATGGACCCTAGAGATAATTTTGAAAACATGTAAATTTTAACTAGACCTGGTTCTTCAATTGTAAAGTTGAGTTAAGTAGATTAAGTTAAGTTAATGAACCCTAAAGGTTAAGCACCCTTGTATTCCTCTTTATAACTTAAACAAAAAAAATCAGTCATAATTTTTAGTTTAAGTGTTGGGTTATAGCGTATTCTTAGAGCGTCGTTTTTGCGGGCATTAGGAATGCAACTCAAAGTTCAGTAGCTATTCTATAAATAGAATGAATTAAAGTGCATACCAAAGGAGAAAGTTGCATGCTTACTTTCACTTGAATATAACATAACATGTTTTAGATTTCCAAATAGGTGAAGCAGAAGAATCAGGATATAAAGGTTGGAGTTAACAGGAAATATAAGATTACAACTGAAACAGAATGAGAAAGAAATCTGAGAAAAAATTGACAGGGCTTCATGTAAAATGGACATTTTACATATTTCCATCATGTTGTTTTTTAAACTAATACATGCTTTAAAAGTTGTATGTAAATCAAGTAGTAATTATTGACCAATTTTTCCCCTTAGGAAAAATTAATCAAACACATCCCTGTACAGGAGAAAGTCAAAGGGTCGGCCCAATCCTATGAGATCGTAATCATTCCCAAATTAAGAGGCAGGGGGATTTGAAGAGACAATAGGTGCATAGGAGAACAATAGAGAAAAGCAACATTCACTTGAGCCCAAATTTTCTAAGTATAAGAAAATCAGCAGAAGCTGCCACATGCCTCAATGGCACAGCTCCAAAGGCCAAGACCAAAAGACGGTCCCAAAACAAATGCAAAGGATCCACGTGCCTCATCGGTGCAATCCAAAGGGGAGAATCTAAAGTGGGGACCCCTAACAAGCGCCAGTTCTCCACGTGTCCAAAACCAAATAAAGTCGCTCCTAAACAAGCAGAAGGGACCCAAGCAAAAAATGAAGGAGGAGTAGGCCCGAAATGGCTAAGTGAAAAAAGGTCACTATACAATAGAAAAGAGACATACGAGCATGAGAATCTACAAGTAGCCTTTCTTCATACCCGACCTCCCGAGGTCATGTCGAGACAGCTGGTGGGAATGAAGTATGCGAGGATAGGACCAAGCTAATTGGGCAATCTTATATCCTCAACACGCAATAATGGGATCTGCGAATCTAAGGCAAAGAAAGATCTCCTAACCTGGATTGGGGTAATGGATCATTTGGATATAATAGTTGCTCGGAGGCTCCAATCAATGTCGAGCTCTGCCGAGATCCTATCTATTGGCTGTTGGATACGTGGAAAGTGGCCTGTAGGTGATTCATATATATTTCTAGACAAGGTCATGGAAAATGGTAATGACATGCGTAGTGGATCCTCCGGAGTTTTATGGATGATTCTCTGGCCTAGTCCATAAATATCTAGCCTAATTTGCTGTTATATTTAATATGGAGAGTTGTGTAATAATGTCTGGCAGAAGTGGTGAGGTTCTGAATATGAGTGTACGTAAACCAACGTCAATGTATGATTGATCAGTAGGCCTATTGGGTTGTGGGACCTATGGATCAAAACCATAAGTTTCTGGTTATGGCGGACCTCCTATGGTCATATGAGGAGTCAATCTCTTCCTCTGACTATCCAGTAGTCGTAAGCCTTTTCAAATTTTATGTTTAGAATCAGAAGTTGTATGATTTTCTCAAAATATCCTACTGGTGTTCTGGCAACTTGAATATGTAATCCATTGTCTATATCGATGAGGAGATATCCTACATTCGGATGTGGAATTAAAGCATCGTAACCAAATATTTGTTCTCTTTCAGGTTCTTGTATGGTCATACAGATATCATATCAATGCAATCTATAATTGGGTTGACTTGACCATAATGTGTATGCTTTGTTGTCTTCAATATTCAACTCTCTCAATTGCTAACTAATTGCTTGTGGGTTTATTGTCATTTGAAAGACCTGAATCCTAAGCCCTTGATCTATGTCCATTAATATTGGTAAGAGATTTGGCTGAGATACTACCAGTTCAAATATGTATTCCCTAGGCTCTCTAGGTCCCGTAATTGTCATGCAAAGATGATTTAACTGAAATGAGAAAATTAACCATGGAATTTATATCTACAATATACTTATATTCCTTTTATTTTTGTATTTTCAATGAATTATTTTGAATGAAATTTAAAGAGAAACTATTCTAATATATCTAGATAATGGATAATTAACCTAATAACAGAATTAAAACAAGCAAGTTAGCCTGATGTAGCTATTTGCCTGTGCAGTTGTGAGTTTATCCTAAATATTTAAATAAGTAACTATCTTAATCGAAAGACCTCCAATATTACCTCAGAAGTGAGGAATAAATCACATCTTCTCAGAATCTATCATTCCCCATAGCTTCCCTGGCAATATTGAAAGTGAAATTTTAACTGAAATAATCAAGTTTACTACTCTATTTGGTATATTTTAACTACAACTTTGATATCTCAAACTTGGAATTTTACAAAACACTGGTAAATCCAGTTGTGTCGTGAATTTTTCCCCTCAGTATGATCTCCTCATTCCTTTGAGTCCTCATGAATCCAGAAAAGTGTGAGTGTGATAGTGTCAGTAGAAGAAGATACTCAAACAAAGGCAGCTTTGGATATAAACTGAATACAATGCAAGTAAGAGAGGGATAGTGCAAGTGAATAGAGCTTGACTATGTAGTTCTTAGCAGGATTTATTGCAGGGATACAACGCAAATCTATTGAGAATTCTGGGATCTATCTCTTGTGACAAAATAAAACCTGCAACTCTAATATTATCAAATGGATTCTAATCTAAAAAGTGAAACTACCTTATGCTAAAATGATTGTATGGGACAGTAATGAAGTAAGATGAAAGAAATAAGATCAAATGATCTCTAAAGCAGAAAGGAGAGGCTGATAATTCATGCAAAATATAAAACTAATGAAATTCATGCAAGAACTTCAAACAAACTGAATAATCAAACATAGAAGGAGAGGGGCCATTTGTTTAAAAGCAAGCTGGGTATTTATAGCATTTGGACTCACTAGAGGGTAACTTGGAATTGATCTCCTTTACTATAAACAAAGGGAAAATATTATTTACTAGGTGGCCAAAACATAAATGCAAGCTTAAGTGGTTGAGGAATGCGGATAGAAATTTGAATTTTACATTTGACAAAATCGTCAAAACATTCTATAAAACGCACACAGGAACGCCACCCTATGTAGGGTGGTGGTTACAAGACTGCTGCCCCTATCCTAGGTGGGAATAACGGGACCACTGCCCAGGTAGGGCAGCGGTCTCTTCACTTAAGACCAAAATGCAAGGAAAAAGGTGGAAGAGGACAGAACAAAACACACAAAGGCTAAATAAAGCATATGGGATGCAAATGTATACTTGGAAAGCTTTTCTGGATTCTAAAGACCTTGTGAAGAGACCTAAATCATCATTGGGGTATGTGTAACCTATTTTTGGTGGTACATTACCTTACAATTTTTGGTACATACAGTCACCGGAGGCCTCCACAGTGCCTCAACGACGCATCTTCAAAGGTCAAGCCCAAAAAGGTGGTCCCAAATAAGCACCAGCCCACCACGTAGTCATGGTCCTAAAAGGAGGGTCTCATCGGCCAAAATCAGCTAAGGAAAAAGACCCTCAAAGGGTGCCACACATCCAATCGATGCATCTTCAGAAGTGAGACCTAAGAGATAGTCCATAAATGAGCGCGAAGCTTCCACATTTCTAAGGTCCGATTGAGTGGATCCTAAATGGGCGGAAAAGGGACAACGTAGGCCCAAAATTGACTAAGTATAAGAGGGTTGGAAAAAATCCCCCAGGTGTCATGACGATGCAACTTCAAAATAAGGATCCAAAGGTGGAGACTCAAACAAGCACCAAGCCTCCACGTGTCCCAGGTCTGAAAAGGAGGCAGAGTCGGTAGTTGAAAAGTCTCGGGGCAGCGGAAAGATCCGCATGTCAACTCGGCACAATTATAAAGAGGCAACCCAAACAGAGACTTAAATGAGCGTGGAGCTTCCACATGTCTAGGGTTCAACAAGAGTCAAAAAGGTAGCAGGCCCATTTAATCGGCTAAGTATGAAAAGGCCTGCGGAGACTTCCATGTGTCTCATCGATGCAACTTCAAAGGCATAGCCCAAGGTAGAGACTCAAACGTGCGTCAACCTGCCACGTAGTCAAGGACTGAAAAAGGGAGTAGGCTTAAATCAGATAAGTAAAAAAGGTAAGCAGAAGTCTCCATGTGCCTCATCGGTGTAAATTCAAAACTAAAATATGGAGGCAGCTCCCAAACGAGTGCAGGCTTGCCATGTGTCCCAAGTCCAAAAAAATGGAACACCTGCCATCCAAAAGTCCAAGCTTGGGACATGTTTGTGGAGACCTCCACGTGTCACGGCCATGCAACTTCAAAGGGATGATCAAAATTGAAGACTCAAACATGCGTCGGTTCTCCACATGCCTCAGGTCAGGTATAGTGTCTCCACCAACATGGGAGCTTAGGCAAAATATAAAGGAAATAGAGAAGGCTCGTGAAAGCTGCCATGTGTCTCTTCGGCGTGACTTTAAAAGTGTAGAGGAGGAGGAAACACTTTGAGATGTGTGAGGCCACCATGTGGACATAAATGAACAGAATGCAAATCTGAATTCCCTTTAGGCAGCCATATCTTTCGATCAGTAGCTCCAAATCGAGCAAGAGGGAACATTTTAACGGGCTCTTGGCACCTGCTACCCACCTACCACCATTAATATTTTGACTCACCATTACTGAGGCCATCAATTCTCCTACCTGCCACCATAATGAAGAATGTGTTTTTCTTCTTGTCTAACAAGGAACTGTCATCACCAATCCGGCACTATGATAATTCTTCACCGAGAACTCCTCGTGCTATGATTATTTACTAATGCACAGCCTTTAGTTTGGTGGATGTAATTTGGAAACAAAACAACAAACATAACACAAGAATACCATCGACTATGATAAGACGGAATGATGACAAATCTGAAATATCAAAGTAAATTATAATATTAACATGAAATTGTTACAATCTCACCCATGAGGTACTTCAAGTGTTATTGACTTCACTTGCCTTCCACCGATACTATGGGAGAAACTTTACAATTACACCTCTTAATGGCTTCTTCAACACACCTTTAAACTGATGGCTTCCTTTACACACTTCATACAATATTTCTCACTACTTCCTTCTATGCTAAATGAGGGGGGTGGCCTCTTTATTTATAGAACTTCCAGGCTTATCCATCTTATCTCTAAGATAGGATAAGAAATCCACTCTGACGAATCATATTCCATACCTTAACTCTTATCTGTACATGTAAGCTTATCTTTTAAGATAAGATAAACCTTATCATTTCACATGGGTTCCACATTTTTAGACTTTTTACAAATAAAATACACAAAATATTTATGACCTCACTCCTTGTCCTTATTACCAATATAATATTTCTAATTCCTAATCATGTAGACCCTACTTCTCTACTTACCCAAACTTTGACATTTTAACATTACCGGACCACTTACGACAAATATTTACTTTTTACCACAACATTCCTATTGTACTTTTGACTATTACCGTACTATACATTATTGGCGGCGTCGTATTGGCAGTGCCGTTATCTTCTATCAGACGCTACTACTAATTATACTTAACAACATCCTATTCCTAATACATACATTAATGAAATAGAAATTACGGAGGAAAATTTTAGTGTCGACATCTTCCCCCTTCCTAGCTTCTACTCCGTCCTCGGAGTAGACTATTCTGGTGCTTGGAAAATCTTCAACTTGTCGTGGTTGACCCATTTCGTAATGGGAGTGCCATCCAATTCCTCCAGTCGGTACGTACCATTTTCATGCACAGCTGCTATTTTGTAGGGCCCCATCCATTTTGGAAGAAATTTTCTCTGTCTTCTTTTTTTGTATCTGGAATCATATACTAGAACCAAGTCATTCACATGAAATGGAGACCACCGGATCTTTTGATCAAAGTATTCCTTCTGCTTCATTTTCTTCTTATAGCTTGTATCCTTAGCTATTTCCCTCATTTCCTCTAGCAAATGAAGATGTACCAACCTTTCTTTTACTGAATCACTTTCATCCATTCTTTCATTTTCCATTACTCTGACCGTGGGAATATCAAACTCAATAGGAAGAACTGGATCAATGCCATAAGCCAACTGAAATGGGGAGTATCCTGTTGCTGACTTTGATGTTGCCCTATATGCCCACAATGCTGCATGAATCCTTTTATCCCATTTATGTACCTGCAAGGCTGCATCTTTTGCTAGAATTTGACACAACACAAAATTTGTTCGTTCCACCTGTCCATTTGTGCTTGGCTTGTATGTTGTTGCCTTCCTGTGCTTAATAGAAAACTTATTGACTAGGGCTTCTACCACCTCATTAATGAAGTGGCTTCCTTGATCTGTTACAATTTCTAATGGACAACCAAATCTGGTGACAATGCGTTCATATATGAACCTTGCCACTTCATCCATGGAAGTTGTTTTCAATGGCCTAGCTTCAACCCACTTGGTTAAATAATCTGTGGCAACTACAATATACTTATTTTGGCGTGAGGTAGTTGGAAGTGGACCTACAATGTCTATTCCCCACTTTTCAAAGGGACCAAGTGGAAGAATAGGGCATAATGGAGCTGATGAAGTCTTACGGTTACCATGTGTTTGACAAATATCACATGTCTTACAATAATTATAACAATCTTTAAAAAGAGTGGGCCAGTGATAACCTGCATCCAAGATCCTTCTTGCTGTAAGTTGTCCAGAGAAGTGCCCTCCACATGTACCATTGTGGAATTCTTCTAGCAGTTCCTTCCCTTGATCACGTCCAACTGCCCTCTTGTACTGTCCATCAGGTCCTATTCGAAATAATACTCCATGCAGAATAGAATATGGACGACTGGCTTGAGTAATCTTTCTCTTAGTCTTTGCATTGGCACCATCAGGAAACTTGAATTCATTCAGATAATTCCAAATATCTATGTATTCACTAGGGATTGTGTCAAGGGATAACAATGCTGCATCGGGGAAATCATCATCATCACAAGATGATCCTAAACCATCATAGGCTCGAGAGAGTGCATCTGCATTGACATGCTTCTTTCCTGGCCTATCTATAATATCAAATTCAAATTCTTGTAGCAAAATTATCCATCTTGCTATCCTCCCTGATGGGTTAGGCTTATTTACAATATATTTTAGAGCCTGATGATCTGTTACAACTAGAAATTTTTGCCCTAGCAAGTAATTCCTAAACTTCTTTACAGCAAAAATGATAGCCAGAGCCTCTTTTTCAGTTACAGTATAATTTACCTCAGCACTGCTCATTTGTCTGCTCCCAAAGTAAATTGGATGTTCATTCCCATTTTCATCCTTTTGGCTCAAAGTACTTCCTAGTGCTGTATCTGAGGCATCAGTGTACACAATGAATGGCTTGCTCCAATCTGGATTCTTTAAAACAGGTGAAGACACCAGGGCTTCCTTCAGTTGTCCAAAAGCTTCATGTGCCTTATTTCCTGGTTCATAAGTAACATCCTTCTTCAAGAACTGGGTTAGTGGCTGTGCAATCTTTGAGAAATTCTTGATGAACCTTCTATAGTAACCCACATGGCCTAAAAATGATCTCAACTTACTTCTATTCATAGGAAATGGTAAATCTTTGATTTTTGAAACTTTATCAGGATCAGTACCAATACCATCTCTGGATACAACATGCCCTAACAAAATGCCTTTAGAACATCCAAAGACACACTTTGTAGGGTTTAGTGAGGCTTGTGCTTCATCTAACCTTTGAAATGTTGTCTCCATCTGGTGCAGGTGGTCCAACTTGCTCCCATAGATGCAAAAATCATCCAGAAATACTCTGATGAAGGTCCCAATGTAGGGTTCGAACACCCTATTCATCAAACGCTGGAATGTTGCTGGAGCATTACACAACCCAAAAGGCATAACTCTATAAGCAAACGTTCCCCAAGGAGTGGTGAACGTGGTCTTCAGCTGATCTTTCTCTGCTATACGAACTTGGTTGTAGCCGCTATATCCATCAGCAAAACTATAGCACTCCTGGCCAGCTACTTCGTCCAAGATCTGATCTGAAAATGGAAGAGGGTAATGATCCTTCTTTGTTGCCTTATTGAGCTTCCTGTAATCAACACAAATGCGTAGCTTCCCATTCTTTTTTATTGAGATCACAATGGGAGAAACCCATTCTGAATTCTCCACAGCAAATATGAATCCTGCATCAAGCAACTTATCTATTTCTTCTTTTACAGTCTTGGAAAAATTAGGATTCATTCTATATGGCATTTGCTTTATGGGCTTAGCACCATCTACCAGCTCAATAGAATGTTCTACCCAACTTACTTGACGGAGTTCCTTGTAATCAAAAGTGAATATGTGTATGTACCTTCGAAAGAGCTGGAGGTAGGATTCCTTCTCACTCTCCATCACAGCATCACCAATCTTTATTTGTTGGAGACGATCATCAACTTCTTCTTCAGATAATTTTATGGGGTCATGAGTTGGTGTGACTGGAAGGATATCCATGACTGAAACATCAACCTCACTTTCTTCATCTTCAGTGTCCACTTCACTGGTACTAGAGTAATCAGAGGATGTCCAATCATCAGTTTCATCACTTGAATCCACAGGTTCTGCTTTATGATGCCGAGGGATCACGTTTATCTTCACCCTCTCTCTACCACGTCCAAGTGTCATGAAACCTTCATTCCAGTAGTTTCTTGCATGAACTCTCCTTAGCCATGGTCTTCCCAGCAACATTGGGTACGCAACAGTACCATTTTTCATCACCTGAAAGTCTACCACACATACAACACCCATAACAGATATTGCCACATTTGAAACTACACCTTCTGGTTTAGTTTTTCCCTTATTTAATGACCTTAACATAAGTGTTGAAGGGCGATCAATTTTTAAACCCAACATATTCATTACAGACTCGGTCATTACATTAACTGCAGCACCTCCATCAACTAAGACATCATGAATTGAAATACCATTACATAATACCTCAGCTTGTGGAGCATAGGGATCTGCCTCTGCCTCCAAAACAGGGACCTCAACCTCCTTCCTTCGTCGAGCATTGAGTCCACTTCGCAGCTCCCGCCTCTTCTCAGAAGACATAGCCAAGAGTTGACCATATGTAATATTTGCAGGCCTTTTGGACAGATCTTCCAAGATGGAGTATGGTCCTTGCCCCTGTGAAATCAGAAAATCCTGCACACCCAACTTTCTTCTCCTATGTTTCTTACTAGTTTCTCCTTTCATCTTCTTAGGATCATTTCCATCTTGATTATCTTTTTCTTTCTTTCTTTTTGTTACAAACACATCTACTTCATTATTTCTACTCTTATCTACTACATCAAAAGAATTCACAGGTGCTTTTCCTTTATCATTATCTCCTTTACCAGATGTAGAAGCTCTATCTGGACAATTATACTTATAATGACCCTTTTTATAACAACCATAACATACAACTTCAGAAATATTTCTTTTTGGACCTCTATCTCCTCCCTGAGAACTAAATTCTTTTCCTTGAAGAAGATTAATAGTTAACTGACCCATCTTTTTGAGCAGATCTTCATACTCAGTAGATGTACTAGGAGAAATATTTGTGCTCACCGGGAGTGGTTGTGGATTCTGGACCAAAGGTGCTGGTGTAGGCTCTACTTTAGCAACAATTTCTTTGGGCTCCTCTTCCATGCTTTCTTCTTGCCTTCTTGCAATCTCCTTTGCTTGTTCAATGGTAGCTGGGTGGTCATACTTCACTCGTTGTCTGATCTCTGGCTTCATCCCAAGAATGAAGTGCTTACATAGGAGATTATCCACGCCATTCATCAACCCATCCGCTAATCCTTCCTTCTGGATCTGGGCATCGAGCTTCCTCCTTAGCTCTAGAACACGAGCATGATAATCCCTTATCTTCTCCTTCTCTCCTTGGGATAGCTTTGTGATCTCGATCATGAGATCTGCATATTTCTGTTGTTCACCAAATTCTTCAAGAAAACTTTCAGTTAATAAATCCCATGAATTTTTCACATTATCACCTAGTGTTTCAAACCACCTAAGTGTTGAACCATCCAAAAAGGTAGGAAAAAATTCAGTCCATTGTTCCCTTCTTATGAGGCCATTACAAATACAAGATCGTTTAAACTCTTGAATGAAAGAGGAAGCATCTTCATTAGATTGGGCTGAAAAAACAGGAATCTTCCCCATTTTCAAAAGTAACCACCGTAAAATACCAACCCACAAGTAAAATCAACAAGACTTATGTGCACAAATAATTGGAATCACTGTAATAGAAAGTGACTTTACACCTTTCTACAGTAAAATAGAAATGACCACGGTAACTATGGTAAAACTTGACTTACTGCGGTAAAAACTGACTTTACTGTGGTAAACACTATTCACAGTAAAAAGTGAAGTTACTGCGGTAAATACTATTCACGGTAAAAAGTGACTTTACTGTGATAAATACTATTCACAACAAAAATGACTTTACCATGGTAACTACTATTCACGGAAAAAATGACTTTACCATGGTAACTACTATGCACAGTAAAAATAAGGTTACCCTCCAATTGATTTTTGACTAAGTGGGAATATCTCTCCAGAAAATCCACCAACGAGGAATGGTCCCGGCAACGGAACCAAAATGTCATCACCAATCCGGCACTATGATAATTCTTCACCGGGAACTCCTCGTGCTATGATTATTTACTAATGCACAGCCTTTAGTTTGGTGGATGTAATCTGGAAACAAAACAACAAACATAACACAAGAATACCATCGACTATGATAAGACGGAATGATGACAAATCTGAAATATCAAAGTAAATTATAATATTAACATGAAATTGTTACAATCTCACCCATGAGGTACTTCAAGTGTTATTGACTTCACTTGCCTTCCACCAATACTATGGGAGAAACTTTACAATTACACCTCTTAATGGCTTCTTCAACACACCTTTAAACTGATGGCTTCCTTTACACACTTCATACAATATTTCTCACTACTTCCTTCTATGCTAAATGAGGGGGGTGGCCTCTTTATTTATAGAACTTCCAGGCTTATCCATCTTATCTCTAAGATAGGATAAGAAATCCACTCTGACGAATCATATTCCATACCTTAACTCTTATCTGTACATGTAAGCTTATCTTTTAAGATAAGATAAACCTTATCATTTCACATGGGTTCCACATTTTTAGACTTTTTACAAATAAAATACACAAAATATTTATGACCTCACTCCTTGTCCTTATTACCAATATAATATTTCTAATTCCTAATCATGTAGACCCTACTTCTCTACTTACCCAAACTTTGACATTTTAACATTACCGGACCACTTACGACAAATATTTACTTTTTACCACAACATTCCTATTGTACTTTTGACTATTACCGTACTATACATTATTGGCGGCGTCGTACTGGCAGCGTGGAGTTTCAAACCCCTCCATCCAAATTGTAACGTAATTTCTACCTCTTGGCTATTGTAATGCATTATATCAATTCTTGGAGCAATAGAATAATTCTGTGGAAGATTTCAACCCCCTCTTATGCTTTATTGTTTCTTCCAGATCCCTCATTGCAATCTTGGTCATCTATGCGTGGATATTGTTTTACATTTTAATGGTTTGTGTTTAAAAGCAATGCAAGTGTTCTATTGAAAATTTTTGCACTTGTGCAAAAATGGGAAACTCGAAACTTCATCGTTATGATGAAAGGCATTGGTGAAGTATACCTAAGATAAGGAAGTTTTGATGTTATTGGTTACTACTGAATTAATTAATGATTAAGTGAAATCTGCAGCTATATGTGATGTTACAAAATGTAACAGATCACATAGTCTATAATTTCATGATACCTTTAGCAAAAAAAACATGGGCCCGGAAGGACAGCTGTGTTGTCTTGATGAAGACACCAAATTACAGAATAGGTGAAGTGTTTAGTTTTGGGACAAAAAACATAAGTGCAGATTGTAGAAATTAAGGTTCATTACTGAATAATACAAGTTCTCATTAATTTTATTTTCTTCATCATTAAGACATTCAATTATTACTAAGTTCTTTAGTTCGTCATATAATCCATACAGAAAGCTGAAATGCAGAAAGAAATATACAACCCCTTTACAGAATTCAAAGTTTTATTCATAAGGAAATTTCAAATGCTCCCACACAAGCTGTGGGATGTAACTAGAAATAAAAGTACAACTACTGAAATAAGAGGTATACATGCATGAAAAATAAAGTAAAGAGTATGAGTGACCCCATAATTGCCTTGTGGTTCTCTTCATTGTTCGGAGTAGCTCCATTCCAACTTTTGCTCCTTTCTTTTCTTCTTTGTGGAAGTCACTGTACCTGAAAAGAATAAATTCCACCATCAGTTGCAAGCTCAGGGATCAATTCATATTCATTACTGTCCTATTTCATGCATATGAATCTCTTCAAAGATGCTAATGATGTGCTTTCTTTGTTGGAAAATAACTTTCAGCTTCGTTGCCTTTACAACCTATTTCAGTTGATCAGCGTTTTATGCAGTAAGGTCTTGACTTTATTGGCATGATAAACCCGCCTTCTTCACAAGGACATAAGTGGATCTTAATTGCTACATATTATTTTACATGATGGACTGAAGCAATAGCCTTGAAAGATGTTAATGAAACTTCGATACTATCCTTTTACGAAGGTATAGTTTGCAGATATGGTTTTCCAGCAACTATCATGTCAGACAATGCTTTAGCATTTCTTGGTGCAAAGATAATAGATTGTGTTGTCAACCATGGAATCTATCAAATTTCTTCATCTAATTATTACCCACAAGGTAATGGCTTAGCTGAAATTACTAACAAGAATCTGTTAAGGATCATTAGAAGAAAACTCAAACATAATCAAAGAGTTTGGCATCTGATGTTGAATTCAACACTTTGGGCTGACAGAGTGACTCCTAAAAGATCAATTGGAAATTCACCATAAAAAATTGTGTACAGAAAAGAAGCAAGAATACCTATTTCAATTGAGTTACCACATTAGATTTGCTGCATCAAATGGAGCAGCTTAAGAATTCGTTATGCAGATTTAATGGAATTACAAGAGCTAAGAGATCAATCTCATTTAAATATGGAAAAGAATTAGAAACAAATGAAGAAGACTTTTTACAAGAAATCCAAATTTAGAGTCTTCAATGAAGGAGATATTGTGTTAAAGTGGGATGTTGATCGTGCAAAGCCAGGAAGACACACGAAGTTTGATACAATCTGGAGTGGCCCTTACATGATTTTAGCTTGCAAAGTACACAATGCTTTTCAGCTTTCAAATCTGAATGGAGAGTAACTTCCCATTCCTGTGAATGGTATGTTTCTCAAACACTGTTATTGAAAATCTTAAAGTATTTGTTAGAGTAGGATTTCCCTTCAATAAGTGTATTCCATGCACATTGCATTGTTTTTCAATTCAATAAGTGCATTCGTGCATGTGATCCGGTTTACCAGATCCTTTCCTAGTTTTATTTCCATTTTGGAAGGGTTGGACTTTTTTGAAAGGGAAAATTTTGGTTACATGTTTAGACTCCATGCCCAATGGACAAGAGCAAGGCACTGATCTATAAGCTAGCATGTAGCTTTCCCTGCAAGATTGCCATAAATGTTGACAATTTTTGCACTTGTGCAAAATGGGCAACGCGAAACTTCGTCGTTACGATGAAAGGCATTGGTGAAGTATACCTAAGCTAAGGAAGTTTTGATATTATTAGTTACTATTGAATTAATTAATGATTAAGTGAAATCTTCAGCTATGTGTGCTGTTACAAAATGTAACAGATCAAATAGTCTGTAATTTCATGATACCTTCAGCAAAAGAACACATGGGCCCCGAAGGAAAGTTGTGTTATCTAGATGAAGACACCAGATTAAAGAATAGGTGAAGTTTTGAGTTTTGGGACAGAAAACATAGGTGCAGATTGTAGAAATCAAGGTTCATTACTGAATGTTATAGGTTCTCATTAATATTTTTTCCTTCATGATTAAGACATTCAATTATTACTGAGTTGTTTAGTTCATCATACAATCCATACAGAAATCTGAAATGTAGAAAGAAATATACAACCCATTTACATAATTCAATGTTTTATTCATAAGGAAATTTAAAATGTTCCCACACAAGCCGTGGGATGTAACAGGAAAGTAAAGTACAACTACTAAAATAAGAGGTACACATGCATGAAAAATAAAGTAAAGAGTATGAGTGAATCCATCATTGCCTTGGGGTTCCCTTCGTTGTTCGGAGTAGCTCCATTCCAACTTTTTCTCCTTTTTATTCTTCTTTGTGGAAGTCATTGTACCTAAAAAGAATAAAATCCACCATTAGTTACAAGCTCAGGGATCAATTCACATTCATTACTATCCTAGTTTGTGCATATAAATCTCTCCAAAACAGGAGATATAATTTGCTTGAATATCAAATTGCATACATGCTCTACTTACTCAGAAAGAAGAAAGAGAAAAGAAAAGAAGAAACATGGACATAAGAGAGGCCAAAAATCCTAAGTTTTCTAACTATTTTCTTAAGTGTGCAGGTACAGGTTATAGCTAAGAAGAAATAGACAAGTCATAAGTATAGGATGGAAAGAAGAATAAATGTAACTTGAAAACTATATATTTTCTTGAAATGGAACATGTTACAGTACAGAAAAGAGACTAGTAATAGAAGCACATGTTTCATATTGCAACAGAAAGAAGAATCATAATTAGAAAGCTGATGTTTGGCTAGAAAGAGAGGGTTACAGCTGAAACAGAACAAAAAGAATATTCTGGGAAAATTTTGACAACGCTTCACCATGTAAAATCAACATTTCAAATTTTCTAATATGCTAGATATGTTACTATAAAGGAAATAAAGCATCTATGTAAAAGAATCAATGTCAAAAATAGCTTAACAAGCATCTTCGCCTAAATCAAGTATTATGCCTAAAATAGTATCAAAATAGATGAACTACTTGTAACTTCAAGAAAATTTCATATAAGGTACATGAAAGATAGATACAGAAAAGAGTATCTCATAGTACAAAGAAATCTTAACTATAAATATCAGAAATATATTTCTATTGCATTTGGCATCTCCAGTTCAATATTCAATCACAGTAATCATCAACTTTAGAATCAAAGAGTGCAAATGCAACTACATGCTACAAGGGATCAATTTGAAAGGTAAACTGAAGAGAGAGGTATACAAAAAAATGCAGTTTTTGAAACAACTCGGCTCAAAGGATCGGTTTCAATAAACACATCAAATACTTGTTCAAGCATGACACACTAATTACAAAGAAAAATTCCTATAGAGTTCACAGTTTAATGCTAGACTCCAAAAGAGCTAGTGATGGAAAAGTAAGCCCATATCAAGCTACAGAATAATGAAATTCGAAAGGCAAAAGAAGCTAATCATATACAGTACAACAATATAGTAAAGCTCAGAGCAAAAGATCTATCACTGACCAGTAAAAAGCCAAATTGGATATACTGAGTCTCCGTGGTACTATAAACAGAATGTGGTACGTAGAGGTATCTGAACATATATTTAGGTGGGTTGAGATACGACATGAAACAAAAGTAAAATCACTTAGGAAAATTTTTAGGACAAGAAGATAACAATACTCAGCTCATAAATACCCAAACATATGGCTCGAAGCATTATTATCACCGAACCTCAACTCGAAATGATGAAACAGTATTGAAGAAAATTGAGACTCAAATATATAATGCTCATATAAGTTTCCAAGATAAACTCAAGCTCAAAACCATAGCCCACGTTAAAAAAAATCAAGTCGATGCAAACTCATAATTTTATTTCAGAGCATAATAGCAAAAAACATCGAGCTCAAAATCTCTAGTCATGGCCAAGCACGATGATGAAAATTTCCAAAATGAAGGCCATATCTTTGAATACACAAAGCTTTAATAGAACAATGGTGACCTTCCAATATAAAATACAGAATCCCAAGTTCAAAAGGATGCAAATAGCTAAGGATATTACTTTGCACAGGCATCAAGTTATTAAGAGACCATTAAAGAACGTGCATATCAGCTAAGAAATTTGAATATCTGTGTAGATTCTTACCTTCAAAGTGGCAGCCACTATATAGTGGCGGGTTAAAATTCAACCCAGGCTCCAATGAGAAACTACAGAGGCTCAAATAGTGGGTACAACTTAAACCCAACAAATCAAGATCTCATACACAAGCGTAGAGCCTGAATGAAGAATATAGAGAGAGTAAGATGCTTCAAAATTAGAGAAAAACACAAATCCATTAATGGGTATTGGTAGACCTAGGTATCTCGACCACTAACCTGAAATTGGAAGGCAAACGACTCCACAGACACTAACCCAAGCTCACAGAACAAGCCAAGAAAGCATGAAAGAAGAGTGCAAGTTTGAAGGATCGCATCCACGGCATCAAATGCAAGATGAACCATTGAAAAGAGAACACCCAGAGTTCCCTTATGACGACAGACCCAAGTTTCACAAGATGCTTTTACAGGTGCCAAGTAATGAAGCTTCGAGCTTGTAACACTGGAAACTAATGAAAAAAGAGACAGAGACCTCCTCTACGTTAAAATCAGAGCTTCAAGAAAATGAAAATGGTAGAGAGATCAAATACTTCCACTCAAAGATCCTCACAAAGCTCAAAAGGTTGCAGAGAGCTCAAAGAATTAAATGAATCTCAGAGCTAGAATAATCAGAAGCTCTGAAATGATCATATATACAGCTATGCAAAGAGCTCAAAAGAAGCAAAAAATGACAGAGAGCCATTTTCACAGAAGAGACCAAGCTCAGATGCTTAGAATAATGGCGTCAAAGGAAAAAATTTCCAGGGATTTTCCCGCATAATGGAAACCTAATGAAATGTGCATGAGGTTCGAGCTATTCCTTATCATGCAAACACGAGAGGTGAGTTTCAACCTATCTCAACCATGGTTAGAAATCAATGGCTCTAGATAGAAAGGAAAAAGATCAAAGGCGAAGTATTGATCTGCAAAATCAATGCGAACCACTATGGGTATGATGACAGTGCCACATTTAATTTCCAGGTCAGAAACCCTAACCAAGGGTCAAAAATCTAACCGCATTCCAAATCAGAGTTAAGAGATCCACGGTGGAGAAGAAACAAGTACCACATCAAAAGGCCAAGATAAGTTCAACAATACCAACGCAAACTCTACCTAAATTAACCAAGCAACCGACAAAAGTCGAGGGCTGATTCATCGTGCGAAAGGGGCCAGCCCATAATAAAAAACAAATCATTGCATTCAAATTTCAAAGGATCAACTATAGTCTAAACCTTAAATAATGCCAAAAGCCGACCAAATTATACCCAATGATCACCGAAAAGGTGAATTTCTAAATTATATATTATACAGACATACAAAGCTGACAAGTATTATATGTCATGTATAATCAAAAGGTGGCAAACTATATAGTGTAGCCTATGACAATAATCAAAGGTGGCCAAGCATGGTATGGGGACTTTTACAAAGTTCCACCATATGTATCTAGAACCATGGTAATGTGCTAAGTCCACAAAGGTGGCCAAAATTAAATGAAGAAAAATTCATATATCAAAGGGTGGTCCCCAAATGGAGCTAGCACAGAAATACAGGAGTTTAGTTTTCACATGCTTCACAAGAGGACAAAACAGAGAAGGAGACAAAATTACATGCCCATGGAGAGAGACTTGCCTAGCAAGCAATTTTATTTTTAGGAAATTATTCACCCCTTCTTTTCTTAAAAATAGAACAGTCAACTTCAGTTTGACTATAATGTAATCAAGGTTATTATTGCCTATTTATAATTGCATGTTCTATTTTTATTCCTTTATCTATTATTAAATAAAGGAGAAAAATAGGAAGCATCAAGAATTCATTTTCATATCAATTGTGCATCAAGAATTCATTCGCATATCAATTGTGCATGTACTCAGTCAAAGACCTCATACAAATTTGGTGTATCACCTCAGTTTTGAATTTTTTTTTCAGTCTTCTTTTACAATCAAACCCCAGAAAATCATTTTAGGATACATCAACAAAGAACCAACCATGATACTGAAGACTCACCGCAAAATAGGTATACCCACAGACCTGAGGTGTTTCCATTGTATCTACGCAACAGAGATAATTTTTGCAATCTTACAACACCTGCAACCATCTCTCTACAGGGTGCAATTTCGAGAGATAACAGGGTACACATTGCTTCATCCACTCATGTCTAAATTAGAAAATGAATGAATGAGAAAAAACAATCTGACCACAGACATTACACAATACAAAGACTGACACATTTTTTTGTGCCTAGATATGTCGCCATCATTCTTTAGTCATGGCACACTTGATAGACATGCATGCAAAATGTATAATAAATCTAGAACCCTGTGGATTTTATATACATCATTTCCTACACAATTCATGCATTTTTGCTCAGTCTTAACTTGTTGAATGAGATCATCAGAACTATGTGAAATACTACTTGCTAAGTGTTGGATTTTGCTTTCCCTTTCTCATTTTGATTAAAGTAAAATTAGAACGACTTGCCTCATTTGGCATACCCATTTCAAAAAGTGGGCTTGTTATAGCCCCTCCATTATTAAAGCTCAAAATTTCATAAATTTGCATAGGTGAGTATTGACCATCCCTGCATAACAACGAACTACAAAAAATATTATATTTTTCATGTAGTAGACACAATTAATGATATAGGAGGAACATATAATATTTGGATACTTTATTTTGAAAAACTTATTGTCGTGTCAGACTCCATTATAAAATTGATCAATTTCTATTAAAACTCTTAAAAATTGAGAACATATTTTTTACTCTTTCTCAAAATAATCTTTTTTTTTTTCCTTTTTCTTTTTATTTTTCTTCACTCTCTCAAACGCAAAATAATATCATTAGTTTGCTTTAAAAAGGATCAATATTTACTTTATTAAATAAATTGTGTTCTCTTTAATCTATTTTTTTGGTTGATGTAGATGTTCATATATGTATGTACAAATATAAACTTGATATGCATCTAAAAATCACAACTTGATTAATACTACTCTTTTTTTATTTAATGCAATGTGATATATTTTACAAATGTTAGTACAACAATTGTTTCGCATATAGTTCATCCAAGTATTTGCCTCATGATGAACTCTAGAATTATATAGGCATGGTAAAATAGAGAGGGGGGAATGATGTAGGGCTAATTTAAAACATGACCATGGTATGGTATGAGAGTTTTTATACTATCAATTGTACATGAAATTTACAATGCGAACGCCGAAGGGGATACATTGAATACATTTATCTCTCTCTAATGACATCCACTCTTCTTCCTCATCATCATAAACTACATGGTGCAGTTTATTATAAGCATCATAATGATATATATAGGATTCATGTAGTTCTAGGGGAGGCTTTGAGACTGCCCAATTACAGTAGGAAGAGAAATGTACATGGTAGTGAAGAAAAAAGGGTTTCTGTACAGACAAACATGGTATTGGTGGTGTTGATATTGTATAGAAGAGAAGTGGTGTTGGCATTGGGAATGTTTATGATGTTGTACAGAGGATAAGTATTGATGTTATTCAGAATGATGCTATCGACTATGGTGCTAAATTTTTTCATAAGAATGGTATTGTTAGAGATATTGATGTCTTCTAAAGGAGTGGTATTGGTGGGTATACTGATATAGTATAGAGGAGTGGTAATGGTAGGTTTTCGAAGGGATATGTTCCTAAGAGGAGGAGATTGAAGAGGGATTACAAGCATGTTAATAATTTGGGTATTGGTGATTTATTGAAGGATAATGATGATGGTATTGGTGGAGATATTGATACCTTACAAAGGAGTGGTCTTAGCCAAGAAAAATTATTCCAAGATGGATCCCCATAATAGCCACAACAGAAAGCATGTTGTTCTCTGAAACCAAAAAAGGATATATGTAAAGCTTCATTAATTCAGAGCAACAGACAATTGTACAACATTATTTAGGGAATAAATACAAACTAGCTAAAAATGGTTGGTGTTATTTATATCATGTCACAAATTTTTGCTATGTTATAATTATAGAAAAATATATCTCAAGTGTCTCTTTTAGATTAGCTGAAGGAAAGATAATTATTTATATTAGTGATAAATTCTAAAATATGACTATTAAAATATTTTTTCCAATGAAAATAAAGGAATAAATTATTTTTAAAATGAAATAAATATTTAATTTTTGAAAACATTAACAAATTTTAGCTAGAGAGATATTATTGGTTTGCAAGGTTCAAAGTATTTGTAATTTGAAACTTATACAATCTACCTTTGGCAGTATAATAAGGCACTCATTAAAAAAGTTCTAATTTTTCCACAAACCATTTACTCACTTAAATGAAAATACCAATAATACCAAATGCCATAAATTTGTTTCGCTAAAAAAATTTTAAGAATAAAAAGAATTCACAAAATAAATATTCGAAACATTTGTCTTAGATAGCTAATGCCCAACAATTTTAAATACACTCAGATACAAAAAGACTAGAGGATTGGGAATTTAGCAATAAGAGCATGGTCCCATGGAGGGGGGGCTCCATAAAAATCTCAGGGGGTGCTACTGAGAAAATTTAGGAGCATTTTAGCATTTTTAAGGTCCCTTGATTTTTTATTAGTTTCCTCAACAATACCCGCTGAGATATTATAGGATTCCATTGGACTTTTTATGGTTATTTATAGGTAAATAAAACCATGTTTCTCTCTAAAATCACCAAAAAATAGTGGCAGGAATGCATATTAGATTCTATCGGCCATGAACTGTAGGGGGAAAATCCCAACCACTCATCTCAAACCACCTCTTAAATTTAGGGGGCTAAAAAAGTGGAGCTCTTATTTTTTAGGCTTAATTTCTATTATTTCCTATAGTTGGCTTTGAAAATAAGCATGGAACCTTCTGCTGCAAGAAAATAGGAGCCCAAGCCCCTCCTTGGGACCATGCTCTAATGCTGAAAAATATTTTAAAAATGAGAATATGATTAAATTACATTAATTGAATAAATAATTTGGCACATTTTTTAAGCATCGAGGTTTCAAAATTCCTAAAATGGAATTGAAAGTAAGTGAATCTCATCCAATGTACAAAATCAAGCCTTTCTATGATGCAATATTAAAAGTATATGATGTTTTTTAAAATAACCATTTATTTTCTATCAACATTGAATTTATGAAGCATCTAAAATGTATAAAGATAAAAAATATTTCTATGATTAGATTGGACTCATGTTAGTTGCATTAGGGGATATACTATCAATGTTTGACCAACATAATAATTTATTTTATTTTCGTCTCTACTCGTTTTCAATGGGATATTTCAATGCAGTTTACAAGACCATATATCATCAAGACATTCTATTGAACATTTTACATGCCCTATTTTGAATCTCCCATTTTGATAAAATTCGGGTAGATATTGGAAAAAAATTATCAATACAATCCATGAGGCTACAGTTCTCTCAAGCTTTTAATCAAACAGTTTATATGAAAATTGCATGCTTCAACATTTTTAAAGCTCCCAATTTGGCATGGGTTTGAAAGATGCTAATTCCATTTGTTTCGAAGTTTCAAAGGCCTTTTTGAAAAAACCATTTTATGCATGTGTTGCATTCATAGCAGCCAACAAGACAACATCTCACCAAGGCTTTTTATAAAACAATTTGTGACCTGATCTAAATATCTCATTCTAGTGCAGAACTTAATGTTATATAGTGTTAGCATTATGTGATTCACTTTCTTGTCCAATTAAAATCCGTAAATGTATAGAAATTTTGAAATTAATCTCTTTTAATATGCAATGTTATCTATTAAAAACTAATATTTATTATTGAATTCAATTTCATGTATCCCCTGCTCTATATTATCTAATTTGTATTCATATATCTATTGGGAATTTAAAAATTTAACATTTCCCATGGAATGCAGTGTCATATTTTGAAGATTAATATTTTTCTCTTTAGTGATGGCATGTTTCTATTTCACCTTTTGTCATTCTTTGTTGGCATAGTCCGTATTGCATAGCATGAAATACAGTGGAATGTCTAAATGATAGTTATCTATTCAAAAGGGTGGCTATAAATTGTAGAAGATTAAATCAAACATGTAAATTTATATTTCATCGTTGGAAGCAATTTAGCCACGAATGTTTCTCATGGCTTGAACATCAACATTTTTTTGGATACTTCAAAGGCTCATATTTTCCCTTAGAAACATTAGTAGTTGAATGTAGGGTAGTTGTATGTCTTTTTTATCAGTCTTTTTAGTATTAGACATGATGAGGACGTGCATTGTATCTTATGCAATAAATTTTCCCTCTAGAGAAGGGAAGACATTGCTTATTATAGAGTTGTGTTTACTTCAAAAACCCTTTTTATTTTTGTGTTCTTTGTCATTTTGATTAAAATTACATATCCATTTTATTATAAAAATATGCAGCCTTGTTTTGATTTAATTATGTTTTTTTTGCATATCCTCCTGTCAATACAATCCATGAGATCACATTGCTTTTAGGAATTTAGTCAAAGAATTCATATGTCAATTGTATGCTTACACATTTTTCATATATATCCCACAAGTTGTAGTATTTTCAGAGTCCGACCACTTACTAGTCCCAAATCAGATAATACCATCATGAGAATCACATTTATTTTTAACCTTGGAGCTCATTTAGATCGTCACTTAAATTTCATCTAAGATCACAGTTTCAGAATAAAATGTAATCTATATCCTAATCAATAGAGAATATTTTTATTATCTAAACAATGTCTTGGAATCTTACATAAACAAAACCAATGTTCAGGTGATTGATTACAATGGACTCATGTTACTTGTTTCCTTTTTTAAGATGAAAAATATGCTAAGCACGTGTAGTCAACTGCATTCCAGGAAAATACATTTTGGTCAGGTATTTAGTCCATGAGACATTTTTTCAAATAATTCACGTGCTTTGTTTGATGGCTCCCTTTCCACATCAAAAACACAAGTCAATGCTAATATGGAAATCATTACAATTCATGAGGCCATGTTTCTTCCATGCATCTAGGTGAACATCTGGTAGGCTAGTTGCATGCTCACACATTTTGCATATATTTCTACTATAGCAACTGCAGCTACAAAATCTAGCAAAGGTTAAGACGTGGCTTAGCTACCCTTCTCATCCAAGCAACAAAGCCCTTCTCCCTTTATACGGAATGGGGATTTCTGTTGGAGAAATACTTACAATGCCAATGCATGTACCATGGAATTGAATTTGTGAAATATGTAGCAAGGCTTTTGGTACATAAATATTTGCACCTCTAAAGCCCAAACCTATAGCATCTCTATTATGAAACATCACGTTAGTCAGTAAGTTAATTGAAAATAATTTTGCCCCCCATCAAATATTCTTCAAATACATGCGCTTCAACAATCCTCTTTCAATCAGAATAATGATTACCTTTACGATATTCTAGAGTCACCTCTTTATTTAGGGTTTATTTGTCTCTCCTAATCCAATGGCTTCCAATTTACTAGCGATGTATGCGGTTAATATATTATATCGACAACAATGACACCAAACACCGTAGTTAATATTCTCCACTTTGCAAGTCCCAATAACCTTCTATGTCTTCTACTAGCCACTACTAAACGTCTAGAGTGAAGTCTATAGACCAAAACTGCCAAATTGTGTTTTGCACATAGCACAAAGTGAGGGATGACCATGCTGAAAAGTTTGACTTTCTGTTGAAGTGTCATATCAGCATGGACGACCGAGATCCAATTGAGGTAGTTGATACAGCCTAGGAGGTGGACGGTGGAGATCAGCCCACATTAGTACAAGTGTCAGACGCCTTTTGGCTTCCCCTGAATATACACCTTCAGTGAAATATAAAATAATATATAAGATAATATGTTTTTTGTGGGTGATTTTATACAACCATCAATTCTTTATTTATCTTTTGAATGAGTTTCCAATAAAAAACTAAAATCTAAAAATGTAAATCCAAAACCACTCTAATCAAGAGTTTTGAATATATAAATGATAGTTATCTATTCAAAATGGTGGCTATAAATTGCAGAAGATTAAATCAAACATGAAAATGTATATTTCATCGTTGGAAGCAATTTAGCCACTAATGTTTCTCATCGCTTGAACATCAACATTTTTTTGGAAACTTCAATAGCTCATATTTTCCCTTAGAAACATCAGTAGTTGAATGTAGGGTAGTTGTATGCCCTTTTTATCAGTCTTTTTAGTATTAGATATGATGAGGACGTGCATTGTATTTTATGCAGTAAATTTTTCCTCTACGGAAGGGAAGACATCGCTTATTATAGAGTTTTGTTCACTTCTGAAACCCTTTGATCTTTGTGTTCTTTGTCATTTTGATTAAAGTTACATATCCATTTTATTATAAAAATATGCAACTTTATTTTGATTTAATTTTTTTTTTTTCATATCCTCCTGTCAATACAATCCATGAGATCACATTGCTTTCAGGCATTTAGTCAAACAATTCACATGTCAATTGCATTCTTACAATTTTTTCGTAAATATCCCACCAGTTGTAGTATTTTCAGTCCCGACCACTTACTAGTCCCAAATCAAATAATACCATGATGAGAATCACATTTATTTTTAACCTTGGAGCTCATTTAGATTGTCACTTAGTTTTCATCTAAGATCACAATTTCATAATAAAATGTAATCTATATCCTAATCAATAGAGAATATTTTTATTATCTAAACAATGTCTTGGAACCTTACATAAACAAAACCAATGTTCAGGTGATTGATTACAATGGACTCATGTTACTTGTTTCCTTTTTTAAGACGAAAAATATGCTAAGCACATGTACTCAATTTCATTCCAGGGAAATACATTTTTGGTCAGGTATTTAGTTCATGAGACATTTTTTCAAATAATTCACATGCTTTGTTTGATGGCTCCCTTTCCACGTCAAAAACACAAGTCAATGCTTATATGGAAATCATTACAATTCATAAGGCCATATTTCTTCCATGCATTTAGGTGAACATTTGGTAGGCTAGTTGCATGCTCACACATTTTGCATATATTTCTACTATAGAAACTGCAACTACAAAATCTAGCAAAGGTTAAGGCATGGCTTAGCTACCCTTCTCATCCAAGCAACAAAGTCCTTCTCCCTTTATATGGAATGGGGATTTCTGTTGGAGAAATACTTACAATTCCAATGCATGTATCATGGAATTGAATTTGTGAAATATGTAGCAAGGCTTTTGGTACATAAATATTTGCACCTCTAAACCCCAAACCTATAGCATCTCTATTATGAAACATCACGTTAGTCATTAAGTTAATTGAAAACAATTTTGCCCCCCATCATATATTCTCCAAATACATGCGCTTCAACAATCCTCTTTCAATCAGAATAAATGATTACCTTTACCATAATTCTAGAGTCACCTCTTTATTTGGGGTTTATTTGTCTCTCCTAATCCAATGGCTTTCCAATTTACTCGCGATGTATGCGGTTAATATATTCTATCGACAACAATGACACCAAACACCATAGTTAATATTCTCCACTTTGCAAGTCCCAATAACCTTCTATGTCTTCTACCAGCCACTACTAAACATCCAAAGTGGAGTCTATAGACGAAAAATGACAAATTGTGTTTTGCACAGAGCACAAGGTGAGGGATGACCATGCTGAAAAGTTTGACTTTCTATTAAAGTGTCATATCAGCATGGACGACTGAGATCCAATTGAGGTAGTTGATACAGCATAGGTGGTGGACAGCGGAGATCAGCCCACGTTAGTACAAGTGTCAGATGCCTTTCGGCTTCCCCCTGAATATACACCTTCGGTGAAATATAAAATAATATATAAGATGATATGTTTTTTGTGGGTGATTTAATACAACCATCAATTCTTTATTTAGGTTTTGAATGAGTTTCCAATAAAGAACTAAAATTATAAAATATAAAACCAAAACCACTCTAATCAAGAGTCTTTGCATCGAACAAAATCTAAAAAAATTGTAAATGTAACGAACTTTTGAAAAACCATCATAAATCATATATTTATACAAACCAAAAAATCTGCTACATCGTGGAGGAGGGGAAAAAAACTCATTTTTTCATGAACAATATTTATACAAACCAGTGAATGACTAGGCCAGGATAAACACCTTCCGGCGTAGTTAAGAGAAGGCTACCAAAAAAATTCCTGTTAAGTTTTAAGCAAAAGTTAAGAAAAATGCTAAAAAATAATATTTCAAAATTCGACATAAATCACAATCTCATATTTCCAAGTCTAGAAGTAGGTAGAATTCTAAGAATATTCCAAAATTTGAGACAAATCGTAATCTCATAATTTCATTAGCTAGGTACCTCGGTAATAAGTAAACTAAACAGTCCAAGGATGAACAAGGTCTGCACGGAACGCGGCCCAATAGACAATTGCCACATTTTAACATGCTTTTTTCAAAGTATTAAGTATTGTTTATTTATTAGATACAGTACTTATCCACATTGCAAAGACAGCTCACCAGTAGCGTGCATCCAGATAATAATGATATGGTCCAGATAGAATATTTCCCTTTTACGGCCATGATTTCATTTGCATTATCATCATCGTTTGAAATAGGTGTATAGTGTGTAGTCTAGGAGGCCATATTCATTTCCGCTAGTTTTGGCTGTATTTGAAAGATAACTGCACTTTTTAATTTTGTTTCAGGTAACCCACATTTGTTTATGCTTTTTGAACATTAAATTTGGCCAAGAGTATTGTTTTTTGATTCAGAATCGAGATCCAAATGATGGGCTCGCCAAAATTAGCTTTGTTAAATGTATATAGTAGAATTTAGTACCTACAAATAGTAATTATATGATCATGAATGAATATTTATTTTTACGGACAAGATTTCGTCAATGATTCATTACGATTGTTAAATGTATACTTTTCCGAGAAGGATGTGATGAGTTATACCCTATTTTGGCTGAGATTTGACCGCTGGCACTACCCGTACAAAAAAAATTATACAAATTTATAATATTATATTTATATTAAATCAGATTTTGTAAGTTATATGTTATAAAAATTGTATTAGTGAGGGATTTTTCTCCAATAAAATATCTATTATTGAAAATTTATCCCTTCAAAACTATGGTTATTTTTAATGTTGTTATTTTTGTATTAAAACTATAGATATACCATGGTAATATTGATGGTTTTTGCGAATACATTCATGTCACCAAGGATGGGTAATTGATTTTAAAAACTGCAAATTATATTTTAAAATCTCAAAATCGTCTGGGACGGACGTCAAATCTCATCTTGGAAGGAAAACTAAAGCGGCTCGGCACAAGAACAATGCTACAATAGTTGGTCCCTACAAATTTTGCGGTCCATATTTATAAACGTACTCTCTTGTTTTTCTTGTATAGTTTGCACTGTGCACCTTCTGGGAATCTAGATCGAAATGACAACTTTGGCATTATTTATTCGCAAATCTCTGCGAATGCGGACTTTAAATGTCCACAAATCTCTAAGACTGTGGGCTTCAAATTTTAGCAGTGGCTCTTCTCCCGATAGAATGCACCGTCCCTACATCATGCCCCCCATAAAAGGCATACATGCTCATGCATGGATGGAAGTTGCATCATCTGGCATATCATGGGCATTGTTTTAATAATAAATGAGTTTGAAAATATATGGTTGCATATGTGAAGTTGCAACTCAATTGGTGGGAATGTGTGCTCATATCCTCTAGGTTCCCAATTTGAATCTCATAACTGAATGCAATGTGTTTACTATGTTTTTCAACAACAACAAAATTGCAAAAAAAAGTATGGGTGCACCTACCACATGGCATTAGATGGATGCGTGGGTATTTTATGGGGGCCCAATGCATTCTATTAGGAGAATAACCATCACCTTAAATTTCTACAAATTCAACTTTATTAAATTCGTAAAAATACCCACTTGTACTTGCCTTTCCTACAACTAAAATTTTGTGCATTTAATTTTGACGCTACGAGATCCAAAAGATTGTAAAATTTTATAACTAGCAATCGCACGTGATCAGTGCGATGTGAATGTCAAAAGGGGTAGAGAAATCAAACGAAGGAGAGTCGAGATGAAGCTAAAATCTGAAATTTGGGAGCATATAACACGAAGAGGAAACAAATAGTAGAGAAATATGGGAACAAAATGTATTGTATTTAATTATAAGAAATTTACAGAATCGCTTCCTGGAAGACACTATGCAAGATACAAAATTAGTGGAAAGGGAACATCCACGACAGATGGAAAGATAGACAAGAGAAATAGGAAGGGAATCAAGAAAGAGAGGGAATAGAGGGAGGGATTGAAGGCGTGACTCCTCTTTTAAATGAGAGTAAAGAAGGGGTGGATTTGACATCTTGAAGTAACGTTCGAATGAAAGCATTGGTGATATTTGAATTTCACTCAAAGAGGGAGCTCTAGAAATAACGGTGAATGCAATTCATTTTCATTCGGTGCTGTCAATGTCAATAGTTCCTCTATGAAGAGTCAGTCCTTGAGACTTGTGGATAGATAATTTCGAAGCCATTTTGAGGGGTAATTGTCTACGACTACCTCTGGAAATTGGTGGGATTTAAACATGGGAAGGATTGTTTAGGTTCCAAGAAGGGCCAGTATATCGATCAAAATTGACAATAACAAATAAAGGCAAATGAGGTGGTGATGAGGAATTTTCATACACAATGTTCACAATAATGCTAGTTGCACCATTTACCAAACCTGTTTCAACCCATAAATTTTCTAAAAGCATGACTTTTTTATTTTTATAAAGAAAATTTTTGTGTTATAGTTGATAGTCATCAGCATCAATGGAGTCATTGTGCCTTGCATTTTGAGCAATAGACATGGCAACTGGAAAATTCAGCATCTTCAACATTTGGAGGTTGTGCTTGTCGAAATATTCATTTTTTGAAAACAAATGGGTGGCATCGTGGAAGTCAACAATTTCTTTCTCTGAAAGGCATGAATCATTGCATGACATTAGAAGCTCCCAGTCTTCAAATGTAGGAACTCCATTATGATTGTTGAGAAGCATGCAACGATCAATGAAATGTGTGATGGAGTGGAACCTTGTTTCCTAAAGATTGATCTCAAGGAGATCGAAACTAGAAAATGTAACGCCTACAAAAAAATGACGTTCTAGGAACTCGCTTCAACCAAACACTTAACTCGAAAATGCGACTAATTTTTTTTTTGCTTAGGTTAAAAGAGAAGGTTATGATACAAGGATGCACCAAGGGTACATTAATTGATAGTTCTATAAGAAGGTAACAAGGATTAGTTTAATTACTTAAATATTTTCTTTCCTTCAATTAAGTTCATTCCTAACAAGGCTAACCTTATGCTAAATTATTAAAATCATTCACTTAAAAGTTAAAAGATCCTTTATTAAATTTCCTACACACACTAAGGGTTAAAAGGGACATCACACCCCTAGGCAACTAAATGGCCCCACTCACCCATCTACACATACCCTTAAGGATTTTACATTAAACATTTAAATTATAGTTATTCTTAATAAAGGTAGGGTCAATTCTCTACCCTTGGATCAAATCCATCTTAGCCACTAGATCCTAGGGTTCTCAACATAGCCCTAAAAATCCTTATGAAAGTCTATTAAAACCTTTTCTCGTTCTAATCATCTCATTTGGTTCATTTTCTTTTGTTAAATTTGGAGGCTGGAGAGGAGGAAGCCATGAGAGCAAAGGGAAGAAGCCATGGAGGATTCTACATGAAGATTTAGTCTAGGTTTAGTTTAGATTTAGTTTTATTCATGCAATCTATTTCATTTATAGATTGGAAGGGGTTTCCTCCTCCAATCTGGTTTTTATTCCAAGATTATAGTGTATTGGGTTTTAAAAAAATTGGGGAAAACCCTACCCTCTTTGTTATAAATGAAAGAATGCTTTTAGATTCACCATTTGAGTGTTTTGTTGCTCCAATTCATAGTATTTATTTTATATTTTACTTACTAGTAGAATAGGTTAAATTTCACAATTTAGGAATTAATGAAAACTGGACAAATTTCATGCACAGTCACGAATCCACAGAATTTTGTCATAAGTGATAGAACCGCCGCCCACAGAAGACTGGCGGTCCTGGGACCGCCGCCCTGCCAGGGTGACAAACAGTGAACCGCCTCCTTCAAGAGCAGCGGTTGTGAAACCACCGCCTTACCTGGGTGACAAACACAGGACCTCCTCCTTACTGGGCGGAAGTTTCGAGACCTCCACCATAGCCTAAGCAGCAGTTACAGGACCGCCGCTCTGCACAGGGTGGTGGTCCTATTTTAGAAAAACATAACCATAATGTCAATATTTTCACAAACACTTAAAGTTGCTAAAGGACATAAAAATGCATTTTGAATTATCTTTGTTCATTTCAAGTTCCAAATTTGAGAGTTAGTGCCCTATTATTCATTTCTTAGTTAAATCTAGTCATTTTTAAAGTGATTCCATTTCTAATAAAATTCATCTACTTACAAGAATAACTTCTATTTGTTTAACTAGATTCTTTCTTTCCATTACAAGAGCAAAAAGGAAGGTAAATCTATTTCATTACTTGTCATTTCCTCATATAAAATCAACTTTCCTAGATACAATATAATCTAACTTGTTCTCTCTTTCATTCTACTACAACATGCATACATTCTAAATAACCATATTAACTTTATTTCCCATACAATGATATTTTGTAAATAAATTCAACTTCTAACAATCTCTACATTTTCTTCTTTCTCACATTTACAATACAATAACTACTCAATGAAAATATACTTTCTTTTCCATTGTAAAATAGATTAATCTTTCAATACAAGCACTATTTTTCTCACAATGCATCCAAGGTTTCAACAAGGAGAAAATACTTTCTTTTATATTTGCAAAACTAACTTTACAATAACATTCTTTCTTCCTTCTTTTCTTATTTGTTCCTTTCCACATGCAAAGCAATATCAATAACAACTATTTGAATACAACTTTCCTTTCACTATATGCTACACTTCCATAGACACAAAGGAATATAATGTCTCTTTACAATATCAATACAATGTTCCCCACATGATGTGGGAAGTTATACAAAATATAAATACAAGAATGGATACATTATTACAATTTATTCCACTCCAAGTGGGTAAACTACTAAGGACATTTCACATGATCTCCAACAAGACTCCAAGCTCTAAACTCCAACCAAGTATCTTTTCCAAGAATTTTCTTGATTCACAACAAAATAGGGGGAGAGTCAACGCTCTCCACCTAACCAAGATACCCAATGGAGAAGAGAAGCCATCCTCTCCATTGGCCCCCGAGCCCTAACCACATTACAATGGAAAAGATCTCAACTCATGGCAACTACTAGCTTCCACAATACTTAACATATAATTTCAATTCATTCCATTTACATACAAACAACATCAACAACTCAACAAGAAGAAAACAACAAAGCAACAAGATCACAAGGCTTATCAAGAAAGCCAAAAGAGTAAGACCTATGGGGAGGCCACTTATGCCTCCCAATGGGAATGGGTGCCCACCCAAAAGCCTCCAATGCAACCACAATTTCCCCTTACATCTCTTATGCCTCCCTCAAGTACCCCTTATACCTCCATAACTCTTATGCCTCCCTACATCTCTTATGTCTCCCTCATAGCAAGAACCAAAAAAAAAAAGGAAATGCAAGCATCCCCTCAAAACAAGGTTGGGCACCCAACCCATACTCCCTCCACAAAAGGGTAAACTCTTATGCCTCCCTACATAAAACTCCCCATAGTCTCCTCCCACTCCAAAACTTAGGCAATCTACCCATACCCAAGCAACATTCCTAAGGGAATAACAAACATACAACACAACATATACACACATGCAATAAAACAAGTAACATAATTTAAACTAGGGTGAAGCTCCTACCTCTCCATGGTAGAGCTTGTTCCAAGTATGAAGTTCTAAGCTTCTCCAAAGATCAAGCAAGCATCCACAAAGCTCCAAAAATCCACAACTCTCTCAAAATCCTCTCTCCAAAAATTCAAGAGGCTAAAAATGATCATCCAACCCCAAAACAAGCAACAAGAATTCTATAAATAAAGGAGAGGGAGGGAAGATGTGGCTCCAAGTAGGATGCCACCTCATTCCCTCTCCACTCCACATCACTTGGTCAACCTCATATTCCAAAGCACAATTAATAAGTGGTTGGAGGAATGACAAGAACCTTACACACTCCATCTAAGCCCACTCCCCCAAAGGACAAAATAAATATTCAAATAAAGTCCAATCAATAATTCACCTTTTTCTCTTTCCCAAACACCTAAAAAGGCTTACATTTGACCCCCAACCCATAGGTAGGGTTGGCATGGGCATTTAAGAGGTGTGGGACAAGTTTGACTTGTCCCACAAGCTTCCAAATTTGGCCTCTAAGGCCAAATTCGAGTTTCCCATGAAGGGTAGAGTGTGCTACACTCAAAAATCAAACACACTTCACTCAACACAAAAACCAAGAGTAAATCAATTCTAATAATAAACTCCTTTTTGGTCACATCTTTAATTAGTTTAAGATAAATTTAAATTAGCTTAATTAAGACACTTCCACCCATGAGTAATAAAGGGGTAAACACATATCCAAAAAAAATCTAAATAATAAAACAAGTAGATGTCATTACTAAAAGAAAACACATATTAACCCTAGGTCACAATTTTCCCCTAACCAAATAATCCTAACACACACACACAATTACATGTTTCCATGGTGACCCTAGTTGGATTCTTCTCAAATTCCGATGTGGTTGGTTTCCAATTCCCCGATATTGTTGTGAATATAATATACCTGCAAAATAGATAATACCTCCTTCGGCCTCGTGGCCGCATTAAAATATCCATGACAAAATATACAATATAAATCTAATATCAACTATGTATGAATTAACGTCATCTATGCAAATATGATATCACTTACAATTTCTAACACATTGCATTTCATCCATGTCAAACGATCACAACATTAATCCAATCATCAAAGATCTATTCAGTAAGACTAACTATATCACATGTCAGAACTATAGATAGGTAACCATGTCAAAGGTATATCAATATCAACATCAAATGTCTTTAGTAGTCCATATGCATCATATAAGGATCAAATCAATACAGTTCAGTATCTCTGATATCTACTAACATGCTATAAAAAAACTATCATATATCCATGAGTGCAGACAACAGTATCGAAAAACAATAATCAAAAAGGTGTCGAAGGAAAGTGGGCACTACATAAAATCTTTCCAAAGATTAGCTCCATAGGTATTTCTTATATACAAAAGAATGTTCATGACATGTGGGAGCTGACCGAGATCTTCAAGAAGGATGATGGATATGTTACCAAAAGGAAATGACTTGGAATGTGGGAAAGCCTCACAAAGATGGTAGATGGTTTTTGCATGAAATTTAAGGCCATTGAAACTCATTTCATCAATTATAATATATTCGACATATTTCAAAGAATATTGCAAAAGAGGCTAAGTCTTGGCCTTCAAGGGATTTTATTTCTCTAATTGAAATTTAAAGGGAGGCATGAATTGTGGAAGCGAAAATGTTGAATACGGATACCCCAGTAGGGGCAAGTAAAAGGAGTGGAGAGACAACAATGATTGATGCGGAGTAGAAAGTGGACTTCAGAGAATGAATAAGGAAGGACTTTCTTGTTCCTATAGTACCCTAAATTATTAGCTTTAGTGGTGGAAGTTTTTGTTGATGTGAAATCACAGCACCCTCGAATAACCTCAGATTTGAGTGGGGCATTCGGTGTGATCTGCATAACATGGGATCATCTCTCAAGCTGTGGGACTTGCGGACTTGAGATGGCCCTCCAGAGAAAGTTGACTTCTTCTTCCTAAACTACCTGCCACAAGCCACTCTAGTACAGGTAAACTATCTAATCATAATCTAACCTTTCAAGGAGACAGGGAGAGAGAGAGAGAGAGATACATAAAAATAGAGCCTACACTAAAGCGGTGATACACCAGAAAAGGAAGTTGCTGGTCACAATCTCAGCTGCCTGAAGTGGAGAGAGGTGAGCAATGGAGAGGATGGACAGATGCATCACAGATGAAAGATAGAGTTCACACAGAACACCACTCCAAACCCATTAAACACAGCTCCTAAAACCTATAATAGACATAAGAAGTATGCACAGTATACCCTATAATGACAAGAGGCAAGAAGAGACAATAAAATAAGTGAAGGATGGACAAAATGCATCACGAAACAAATTTTATTGCTCCATGAGTTCACATAGTACATCATCAATGGGCAAGAGGCAAGAAAATTCCATTACAGAGCCATGAGAGGAGGCTTAAACTCCACATTTGACCCTAGGGAAGAAAGAGAGAGGGGGCAGGAGAGAAACAATGACCTTTACTTATCCAATCCAATTAGGAGATGATGATACATCAATGAAAAATATCTCAACTGCACATTTACCCACATTTAGAGGGATGTCATCTAAAGATCTTGACCAATTTTATGTTTGATTTTAAGGTATTATGTTAGACCTATGACTATAAAACAGATAATCAAAAACTCAAGTTGTTTCCATCCACTCTGAAGGATGCAACAATGAGGTGGTTCATGGGATTACCATCCAACTCTATTACCACTTGGGCTCAAATGGAGACCTCTTCCTAGACAAATACCAAGATTATTGTAGAGGGAGAAATAGGAAGAAATAATTCTTCAAAATCAAGCAGGAGGAAGATGAAAATATAGAAGATTATTTAGACAGATTCCTCTTTGTGAGCAAAAGGTGTGGATTTGTACTTCAAGATGAGTTAAGTAAAACCCTTTTTCTTGAAATTTTGGATGACGAATCTAGGGAATCCCTTAACTTGATAGGAGGTGGAGATATTGATCAGTTAAGAATGAATGAAATTAAGGAGATTTGTAGAAGCTATTCCAGAACAAGGGGTGGACCTATGAAATTAAGGAGATTTGTAGAAGCTATTCCAAAACAAACATTTTAGTTCAATTAACCTTTACTATGGATGGATTACAAGCTAAAGCAAATGCCAAAACTGTAACATTGGCTATGTATTATCCTAGATGCAGGAAGAAGCATGCAATAAGAGACTTTCCATTGGATTAAACAAAAATGTCTTATTTGTGAATCTAAAGAACATGATACCGATGTTTGTTCTCTACTTCCAGTCATAAAGAATTAGCTTAAACAAACCAGTACATCATCCACAACAGAAGAATTAAATTTTGTTCAGAGACAACCTAACCAAGGGAATTTTATGCCAAAATCAGTTCCTAATCCCTAGATGATGTCATGGGCGACTCAAACAGTACCATAAAATTGGGGACAACCACCTTGGGTACCTCAACCAACATGGAACCCTCAAGATTGGGCAAGTCAAGCTTGGTATGCTCAGGGACATCAATAACCATGGGTTGGTCAAGGAAATCCTTATGCTTGGTAACAACCTAGATTGAACCCTAGTAATTATGCTCAAGGAAGAACATATCCAAATCAGAATCAATAGGCCATCATGGGATCCCCTACACAAAATTCACAAACTGAGAATGTAGTCCAAATGCAAATACCAGCACATTGACAATCATGCCAATTTGGTTGCGAGTGTACAACCATTGACAAGCTCTGAGACTATTCAAAGAAACTTTCCCCTACTAATGAATCTAATCATCTTGGAATTAATCTCTCTCAATCTTGGACAAATTTGTGTCTGCTTTTTTTTCAGAATGTCTACAAGTAGTTTTTTTTTGTTCCCATTGCAATCTTGTGTTAAAGTCCCTCCAAATCACACAGTGAATCGCATCCCTATGATAGTCTAGTGGCATTTGCAATTTCATTACGAGAAGAGCCTTCATCTTGTAATGAGATAAACAATTTAAAATCACTTTACTATCATTTTATTGATAAAAATTGTTTGTAAGCCTCTGAATGTATCGTAGGCGTGAGGAACAAGGGGTCTTAATGCTTAATTGAGTCTCTAGCTTGAGCGTTTGTATTAAATTCTTGAAGATTGTGTGAAACCGTGCAAATATGGGCCTCCATTGATGCACACTTTCTCGTTGAAGGAATATTTTAGCTATTATGAAGTATTCTGTCATTTATTTTTCCAATTGTTGTGAAGGTTCTCAAAGATCTGGCATAATCAATTTTATCCTGCTTAATCTCCCACCAAAATTATTTTAAAAACAATGAATCCCTCCTAAAACTACCCCTGTTTTCCCTATATGTCCACAAATGTATAAATTCTACTGCCAAAATGTGCAGAAGCAATCATGATTCCATAATGTCTTTAGTAGACTTTTAGCCTTGTTTAGAAAATATCACCATTATTTAGAAGTGACAACTCGTGAGATTTAAATTGTGGTGCATTGATCATATTTTCTCAGGGTCTCCTTTCAAATTTGTGCAAAAAAGGATATCTTCATTCTCCTTCACCGACAGAGGTTACAAAATGGGTCCTCTCACCATGGTTGACAAGCACAACCTAAAGTAGTGAGGATAGATCAAATCCTTAATGAAGGTGTTATCCATTTGTTTGATGCCCGAGTGACAAGGGTGTCAGATGAATCCCCTCCCCAACTACAAAATGACTCATAATATGATTATTTTGTCTCTTAGTGTTTTGTTAAATTTGTGATGTTGCTCGGTTTCCAAGGGAGAATCAATTTGGATACCAACACAACTGTTGAACTTGTCTCTGCTATGTTCAACATTGAACTCTGCAATTTAGCATCGTGTAGACCTGTCCGATGAAAATCATATTCAACATACCCTGCTTCCCTCAAAATTTGCGGGCCATGTCCAAAAATAAATACTACAATAAGGCTATGTTGTGCTCCTCCATAAATATGTTTGCATAATGTTTAATAAAGAGTTGTAAGTAGCGTCTTTTTCCTTCTTTAAGTTTCGACAAATGTTGTTTTGTAATTTACTGATTGTTATTGTTTTTTATCTTTGTTGTAGGACGATTCTTATCAGTGAGATGTACAACATTGTCTCTACCTATCCTAGGAAAGGAACACCTATTCCAATTTCTAGACACATTTTACGAGGGAAAGATACAATATGCAAAACAATGACGCCTGCTCACACCCTGATGTCTCCAAATACACCTCCTTGCCATAACTATGCTCCATCAAACAGTGAAATGTTTTGCACTGAGATTTCTTACTTTCACTACAACGTTAAGGGCGTAGAAAACATGAAGGCAGGGATCTGGCTAAAATATCTCTTTGAGAATATCAAAATACAAGGGGTAGTAGCATCTTTTTTTCTTTTGATTTTGTGGACAACAATGACAGGGAGATAAGGGTCATTTCTTTCAGCATGAGGCTACAAAAAAAATCTATGGACAAATAAAAAATGGAAACTTCCATTGGTACAATATATCAAATGAAATAGTTGGTAATGTAAATCTTGCTTACAACCATTTAAACAACCCATTTGAAAAAAAAAATATTTACCCTCCTCTGATGTGACTCCTGCGAAATGAAGTGCCTCTCCATCAATTCCATTTCAAAGAGATAAAAGATACAACATCTGCCTCCTGCAAGTTCGATGGCGGAGTTGATTGGTGTTGTTATGGCCATTTCACCTTGCTTGACCATTTGTTGCAGAGACAAGTTGGAGGTTGTAAAGAGAAAATTGTAAATGTGAGACTTGTTCTTAGATTCAGTATCTCCGTCACCTTATTGGGCCAACATTTAGATCATATTTGCAAAGATTTGTCGAATAAACTCTCAATTCCAGATAATCCAATCTTGGCGATAAAATTTTGCCTTGTTTTGAATTTCAATGGAAACATAACATCATTTTGCCAAAAATACTTTGTCAACCCTCTGATTTTAGAGACAATGGATCTCTGTAAATGAATATCTTCACCACATTCGGATTTCAATGGAAACATAGTTGACATCATTTCTGCTTCAAAATACCTTTCTAACTCCACACCTCTTCATGATTTTTCTTTAGAGACCAATGGCTCTCTGTCTATGAATATCCCTTTCACCACATCCACATGTCTCCATGTCATCTTTAGTCACCACTAGCAAGTTGGGCCTCCACAATCTATGGTTGTTGTTGCTACTTTGTCACATATTTTAGATATGGTAAATCTCAAAAACAATGAGTGGGTGACTATCGAACCCTCATTGATCCACCGTTTCAAATACTAACATGGATAATTTCCCTTTTACATGGCTTTTCCAAGAATGATAAGTGATAAACAATGTAGAAAAAATGTTCAAAAGAAACCAAATGATGATTGGTTTTGCAACAAATGCAATATTCATGTTCAAAAGAATAATTATAGATACACTCTACGTGTGGATTTGAAAGATTCTACTGAGAGCTGTAAGGAGTTATTGCATTTGATGAGACAAAAAAAATGATAACGAGAATTACAGTTTAGACTTGCATTCCTCTCAATTGATAGTGATAGACACACAGGATATTCTTGATCACATCATTAGACATGTGTTCATTTTAATTATTTTGCTAAAAAATAAACATAAACAGTTGTAGACTTGCAATTCCTCTCATCTTGATAGTGATGGCACACAGGATATTCTCTGATCACATCATTGGACACATCTCCAATCTCCTCTTCGCTAGCCCACACCAAACATAAAAGGGGAAAACCCAATTGAAATGTGTTATTCTTAAGTCGAAGAAAACATGATATGCCCTAGCAAACTCTAGGATATGGATGTTCTATATTTTGTTGATGCACAAAAGTTTCTTTTGTAGGTACTCCCTTTTTTATTTTGATTTTTGCATAATACCTTTTACAACTTAACCTTTGTTGTGAGAATATTTTAGCTTGCTTGCTAAATTCATTCCAACAATGTGTAGTCACAAACTCTTGAAAATTAGGCATTATTCAACCGGCATTTCATACTACTATTTAGAGGGTTTTTTAAGTGAATAAAGTACTAATTAATCTTACCTTTTGGCCATCTTATTTTATCTTTCATTTCATCATTCCCGCACATTTTTACATGCACGCCCAATTATTTTGCAACTATCCCGTCATTTTTAAACCCTAATCTTTCTAGACTTTTATCTTTAGATTTTTCTTACTCGGCCCAGGATTAATTATGAAATTAGAGTAAGAGAATCTATAAATATAAAGTTTGAAACCATAATAAGGGTTAGCCTAAACCGAACATCCTCTTCCATAGACTTTTCTGCTTTCTATTGCTTCTTACTCGGCTCATCCTCAGGATTACCTACCCGAACATCTAGAGTTCCATCCTCTAAATATAAAGTTACCTACCTCATAATAAGGGTCCTAACGTCACTACTCCCTATCACTCTATCTAGAGTTGCATACATTGCATCACTTGCATCCACTTAGTGCCATGCATCAAGGCTAGGAAATTTGCATCAACACACACACACTACATAGGGTGCATTCTATTCTATTCCATGCCCAAGTGTTAGAACATTTTCAATAGTTATTATTGCTCACCTACTTTACAAAGTTCAACTGACACAAGAGCACATAGGGCATAACATGCACACACACACCAGAACTACATCTAGTTCTAATATGTAGTGCATCACTCAGTGATAAGACCACTACTGTGGCGCCTGAGGTCAATCTGACCCATTCATTTTGAATCTTTTATTTTTCTTAGGGTTTTGATATTTCCTTCTTTCTTGCAGGTCATCACTTTATTATTCTTGCGGCGTAACTAGACAGATCGAATGCAACAAACAAAGAACACTTCAAAATACCTTTGGCCCTATAAAAATTAGATTAAGAGATTTTATAGAAACCAGGGCGCCCTGGTACCTCCTTCTTTCTTGCACCATCACCTCAGTTCTCAGACATCTGCGGTGATAGTCCTAGACATCTCTAGAATTCAACAAACAAAGAACACTGTCAAAATACCCTGTGGCACATGTCTCCTTAGATTAAGCATTTTATAGAAACCAGGGTGCTCAAGTTTATCTTCCAAGGCACCTCAGTCAGTTCAACACATCTGGGGTGATAGTCCTTCACTTAGTATAATTCATTTCCAGACCTGCGACTTCTCTCCACCAGTCTCTTTTAAGCATAACAGTCATTTTCTCCCTCACTTCTTTACATTATCTATTGCCTATTTCCACTTAGTATAATTAGTTTAAGCTTATTTTCCAATACCTTTTCCCTGAACCATATGCGCTTCTACAGACATTCTCTCCACCACCTCTTTTCTAGATTAACTCCCTGTTATCCCTCCACACCTGGTCCCCTAATCATTCCCTCTTCATAGTATAATCTCTTCTTACCCACCTTCTAAAACCTCTTCCATCCGCTCCTCTTTTCTTCAACTCCCTCTTCTTACCCCTTCCACACCTCTCCCCTCATCCTCCCTCTTCTCAATCTCGACTCTTCTTACCCACCCTAACATCTCTTCCATCCCTCCTCTCCTCTTTGACAAATTCTCCTCTTCTTACCCACTCTTTTTCCCAACACCTCTTCCATCTCCATTTCCTTCTCTCCTAACCACTCTTACGCTCCTTTCCCAACTCCACTTTCTTCCTATCATATTTCTTAGCTCTCCACCACCCCTCTTCTTCCCTCTCCTCTACAACATCTTCAATCACCTCTTTACTTTCTTATCTAATTCCAACTCTCTTCTCTCCAACTTCCTTTACCACTCCAACACCTCTACCATCCTTTTTCATCTCGCCACCGCTCCTCTTCTCTCCATATCTCCTCTTCTTACTCCAACCCTCAACACTCATCTTCCATCCCACTCTCTTCTTTCCACAGCCCAACTCTTTTCTCCAACTCTCCTCTTCTCACTCCACACCTCTTCAACATCCTCTTTCAACCCTCATCTTCTCTCCACCGCTCCTCTTTTCTCTATATCCCTTTCTTCCATCCACAAACCTCTCCACTCATCTTCCCTCTTCACTCTCCTAATTTTGCCTACCCTAACATCTTTTACATTTGTCATCTTCTTCACCCACCCTGCAACACCTCTTTCCAACCTTTCATCTTCTCTCCACCGCTCCTCTTTTCTCTATATCCCTTTCTCCATCCACACCTCTCCCCTCATCTTCCAAACTTCCCTCTCCTCTTTTTACCTACATCTAACATCTCTTACATTTGTCATCTTCTTCAACTACCTGCAACACAACTTTTCCATCCTCTCTTCTTCTACCTACCATCGCTCCTTTTTTTTAGTGCAACCCTCATCTTCTCTCCACCGCACATCCCCCCTCATCTTCATCTCAACACTCTCCACTTCTTACCTACCCCAACAACTTTTCCATCTCTCTAGCCCACCTACCACAACACCTCTGTCCATCCCTGTTCTTCTCTCCACCGCTACATCTCTCTTCATCCTAACTCAACACTCTCCTCTTCTAGCCCACTTCAACTCCTCTTCCATCCTCTCCTCTTCTTCTCCCCACTACTCTTCTTACCTACCCCAACACCACTTCTATCCCTCTGCTCCTCTCCCCTCTCCTCTTATCTCTACCACTCGAACACCTCTTCCATCCTCTCCTCCCTCTTCTTCGCTCTCATCTTAAATCCTTTTTCTTCTTTCCTCCAATCTCTTTTTCCCTCCACACCTCTCCCCTCATATTCCCTCTTCTTACCTACCCCAACAACTATTTTATCCCTTTTATTTTCTCCAACTCCCTTTCACCCTCCACACCTCTCCCCTCATCTTTCCTCTCCCCCTCTCCTCTTCTTACCCACACCAAACACCTCTTCCATCCATTTTCTTCTCTCCATTTCTTCTCTCTGCTCTCCTCTTCTTACCTACCCCAACATCTCTTCAATCTCTCCTCTTCTTACCTATCCCCGAACACCTGTTCCATCCCTTTTCTTCTCTCCGTCACTCCTCTTTTCTCCAACTCCCTCTTCCATCCCTTTTCTTCTCTCCACCACTCCTCTTTTCTCAAAATTATTCTCCCTCATCACCTCTCCCCTCATCTTCTCTCTTCTCTCTCCTCTTCTTACCTACCCCAACATCTCTTCCATCTCTCCTCTTCTTACCTAGAACCAACACCTCTTCCATCCCTTTTCTTCTCTCTGTCACTACTCTTTTCTCCAACTCCCCTTCTCCCTCCACACCTCTTCCATCATATTCCCTCTTCGCTCTTCTCTTCTTACCTACCCCAACACCTCCTCTATCCTTTTTCTTCTCTCCACCACAACTCTTTTCTCCAAATCCCTCCACACCTCTCCCCTCATCTTGCATCTTTGTTCTCCAGTGCTCATGTTTACTCCAACTTCATTTCTCCCTCCACACTTCTCATCTCATCTTCACGTCTTTGTTCAGCTCTTGCTCAAGTTTACCCTCCAACTTCCTTTCTCCCTCCACACCTCATCCTCTTCTTACCTACCCCAAAATCTCTTCCATCTCTCCTCTTCTCTCCACCACTCCTCTTTTCTCCAAACTCCATTTCACCTCTCCTCATCACGCCTATTCTTACCTACCCCAACATCTCTTCCTTCTCTCCTGTTCTCCATCCACCCCTCAACACCTCTTCTCTCTAATTACCTTTCTCCCTCAACACCTCTCCCCTCCTCTTACCTACTTTGCTCTCCATCTTCTTACCATACTCTGAACACCTCTCTCTCGCATATCCACTCCTCTTTCTCTTCACCACTCCCTCTTATCCCTCCAACACTATTTCTCCCCTCAGGACCTTCCCTCTCCATTATCTTGCTTCTTTGCTCCCACTCATAAAACCTCTCTCCATCCACTCTTCGTTTTCTCCAACTCCCTTTCTCCCTTCAGACCTCTCCCCTCATCTTCCCTCTCTGCTCTCCTCTTCTCTCCAACTCCCTTTCTCTCTCCACACCTCTCCCCTCGTCTTGCCTCTTCCCTCTCCTCTTGGTACCTACCCCGAACACCTCTTTCGCATATCCCTCCTCTTCTCTCCACCACTCCTCTTTTCTCCAACTCTATTTCTCCCTCGAGACCTCTCCCCTCATCTTGCCTCTTTCCACTTTCATCCTCCCCCTCATATGCTACCCTAACAACCTCCTCAATCTCTCCTCTTCTTCTCCACAAACCCTATTTGATTCGAACTCATTGTAACTCCCGCCACATCGCTCCCCTCATCTTCAACATCCGATCTAATCATCTTCCATTACATAACAATCTTATCTCCATATTGCTATTTCTTCAACCTCTCTTAACTAAAATTTTCAAATACCCTATTCCCTTAGCGCCCAATATCCACCTTGCATAATCTCTTGATATAAATCTTCCACACCTCTCACCCATATTGAATCTTCCTCTCAATATCTCTCCTTTTCTCCAACTGCCAATCTTCCTTCAACCTCGTTACCTCACTTTATACTCTTCCATACCTATTCGTACTTTATCTTTACTCCAAATCATTTCCTCCAATTCCTTTTCATTTTACGTTAGCTCCCAACCAACCCCCAACCCTAATTTCGCTCCTCTCCTCTTTGCACCTTCAAATACCTCTTTATTAGTTTTGTCAACCACAACTCTCTTCCCTCCAACTTCCAAATCCTCTTATCTAACCCCTTCTCTTCCTTCCATTTCCTTCAATAACTTGATTCCCCTCCTCTCTAAAACCTATGTATGGTTAATTAAAATTATTATTAAATTTACCAAAAGATAAACCATATATATCATTGAAACATTACAATTTTAAATATTTTAGTTATTACCAACATTAAAAGTTAAACCATAAAAATCTATGATGAACAATAATAAATAAATTTAAAAAAACTTGTATTGTTATTGAAAATGAATTAAAAAACTATTATCATTAAAAAAAATAAATAAAATTTGAAAAATTATAAATAAATAAAATACAAAATAACAATACAAACACAAACACCCCTCAAAGATGTCCATACCCATCTTGAGGGTTTTGGAGGGCCTTTTCGGCCTCCCACCAAAAATATTTTTTTATTAATTAAAAGTAATAAATCAACAGCGTTATACACTAATGGCCCAAAAAATAATCAGGCATCAATCGAATTTACATTCTAAATTGGATTTGAGTACATAATCCTCCTTTGGCAGAGCCGATGTGAAAATAAGTATTGAATGATGTTAACTCATCTATCTGCGTATGCGAATAATGTGAATAACCCAATGCCCATTCTGTGCATAAGCTGAGACCATGATGTTCTATGAAAGAACATTTCTCTCGGGCATTCGTCAAACATTTTGCTTGCATCCAAATCGCACCATCGAACGCTCTCCCAAGCATTTCTCTCGCCAACACATGGACCTGAAATACAATCCAGAACCACATTAATACAAAAAAACAAGAACAGCGATGCCCATAAGAATGTCTCCCTACTTACAGTGCTGCGGGCGACTATGGAGGGGTTGGCATTAATGTGGTTTGACACATTCTCATATCGGAATTCCCACACCCAACAAAAATTAATGGATCCCCGAAATTTCTTCAACTTCCCTGCCGGTGGAATTCAGGAACACGGTTTCTTTCATCTGTTGCAGAGAAACACGATGAGTAAAGTCCTGGTTCCTAGTACTGTTCGTCTAGCATTCTGTCTCCCCTGCAAATGAAAACACAATGGATTCAATACGTATGAGAACAGAAGCAATATAAACAAGTTAGGAAAGAAACGATGATAAAAGACCTGCTTCCTCTTTTCAATCTTTGCATTTCCCACACCTTTCTCTTCTCAATTTTTGCAGAAACCTTTTTCTTCTTACCTGGATGACAGAGAAACTTTCTTTCAGAGATTTGCATATAAGTGGATGTCCGTGACGCGTCTAATGGGTATGAATGTTGATCTATTCTAATAAAAGACATCCTTTTGAATGTTGATCCATTCTAGAAAAATGCAGTTAGCGAAGAAAGGGATGCCGAATTCCAAACATAAGGAGCACAAAATGAATGAAAAGAGCCTTTGTATAAACGGCATCTGATTGATCAGGGGACTCTGCAGCAGTACCATCAGTAGAATCGGTAGCAGGGACTGACCCTGGAAAGCAATACTATTTCAACCGCGCACACTGCAGAGGAGTCTGCTTACATCCTCTGTCGGTGATGCTTGATCTGCAGAGTAGGCAAAACATATGCTCATCAGATATTTGATACTGGTGTTATTTTTGGGATCTCAAAAAACGCAGACATATAAAACACTACCAAATAGTAATACCACTCAAGTCTAGCATTGCAAGTTGTTTTTTTTTTTTCCAACTTGATGCCAGAGCAGCAGCCACAGATGCATGAGTGATTCCTGACCCAAATGTTAAAACAGCATAGACAAAAACCGCAGTGCATTAAAAGAAAGCAGATATCAATGACACTATCCATCCACAATGGACTTGAACTCGCCTGAAAATTTGAACTTGCAACTGCAAAACACCACAGAGTTATTCAAGCTGACAGATGAAACAGTAACACCCAGCAACCGGTCTCTATCAGATGTGGGAATACAGAGATTTGGGCTGAACCCACAGTGCGAAGAGCTATACCAGAGAAGAGCCATAATAGAGAGTAATGGCAGAATAGCAATACCAGAGAAGATTACCACATCTGAACCATGTCACTTCTTTTCCCCACTCTATCCATTACAGATTCATCAGAGTTGAAGATGAATGCACAAAAAAAACGCCATTTATAACTGCGAATAGCTTCAACGGCACAATTTAAATGCTGTCAACATGATGATGACTCTTTTTTTACCGTTTGGAGATTTAATGGAGGATGTGCTTTAATGGCGCGATTCATCTTCAAATATGTGGTGTTTTAACAGTTCGGTGTTGGGTTGCTTCCCCAAAAAACCCAATAATTATAAACGGAACGGGATTGGCTTCGAACGGCACAAAATCTCATCTGTCCGGGGAATTTGTCAGAAAAAATCTTCTGACAGCTGACAAATATATTTTACCGTTCCATTAACTTTCTATTCAACCATATATACCGTTGATGGATTTGTCTATTGTATCGGAGGACTTTATTATTATTTCTTATTTCCTTTTCTAAATCATCTCATTTTTATGTTTCGGATGTTAATGCTCTCGACTATATTACAACATCAATTATTCATTCAATACTATAATAGCAACTTGCTAAATTAAATATAATTATAATGCCATTTTATATTGACATGTACATAATTTAAATAAGTAGTGGTTAATATCAAATTAATTAAACTCCTTGGCTCGCCGTAAGGCAATGTAGGAAGAATTAGAGTGGTAGGACATACACATGAAAGCCGCCACTTTAATAATTGCAAAGGTCGTAAAATAGACAATTCATGGAGCCGTATATGACATTGTTGATCTAATACTATCTAACCTTACCTTGCACTTGTTTTCCAATAACAGTCATAGTTAGAGAAAAGGCCTATCCCGAAAAAAACATCATAATTCGTCGATGAAGGAGTTATCAGTGAAATATGTGTGTAAGGTGGCTCAAACCATAGTGGCAACTCCTTTCATGGTTGTGATTACATGAGTGTAAATGCATGGCTTGCCTTTAGTGCCTACAAAGAATAAAACTCCGCTAATGTTAAACCCTGTATATTGTGCAACCAACAACAAGTCTACTTCCATTGATATGGCTCTAAAGTTTGGACCCAACATCCATTGTGCACCATTGTGCTTCAATGACATCACTCTAAATAATAGTGTGCAACAAGGATGCACCTTGTTGAGTTTTTCAACCTCCTGCTAGAGCGGACCATGGTCATGTTGACACCAATATAGGCTTTTATTTGAGTTGGTTCTCCTTTTTGCAGGGATCTAGTACATTATCTAGTCAAGAAAAACATCAATGACAAGTACAAACTCTATATTTTCCCTGTTCAAGTAGTTGAAACCTTCCTCGAGGGTGGGCTAAGGTAAATAAAAATGGCATGTTCTGAAGTAAACATAATCATGTAGAATGGGCTCATACGTGGCAATGCCTCTGGGTATTTGTGTCATATATCCGCTATATATTATACACAGGTCTGGCATGTAGATGGCCTCCTTGGCATCGACATTATCGTCATCCTTATTTAAATCATCATGTTCGATTTATCTAGAGTATCCCTAGCGCTTGCACCAACACAAGGTGCAATTGTTACACCAATAGCCAAATATGAGACGTCGCTCTATTGAAGGATTTGGTCACCTAGATCTATCAAAATTTCAGTGGTGAATGGAGGTTAGTAAATACAATGCCTTGGACCATCACATTATCATTGTATCAAACAAATTACTATATTTTTATTCACCAAGTTTGATTTATATTATCATAGATGGTATGAAAAAGCCTAATCAGAGGGGGGGGCTAATTAGTTTAACTAAAAAGTCCCCTAGAAGTTTCCAAAATGACTGAATTTAGATGTGGGAATGCATGTATATGAAATATAAAAATTGGCATAAGGATCGTGATATATTGGTATTTACCAACTAGAGGCAAATCATGTCACATCTCGAAAAATATAAATATTGAATCATTTCTTATCTCCAACCTAATGCTTAATAGGTATTCAACCCAACAACGATATTCCTAATTTAATATCATCTACTAGTAGAGGGAAAAATCATAACTAATACTAACACTTGTAGCTAAAGGAAGTAGAATTAATGCTAGTTCTTGTAGCTAAAAGAGGTGTGACTATTATGACCATACTTGTTAAACTCTGTTAAGTTATTAATAAGATTATTAATTAGGTAAATATTTAAAGGGTGTTCTTTATTATACAATTCTTGTAGTCATTGCATTCCAAGAGACAAAATCTCTTTGAAGCATTTCCTCAAATAGTTGAAATATCCTTGTGTATGCTTCTACATTTTGCATAAAACCATAGGATGGTAGCAAACTATGAGAGACATTTAACGTAGAAAAATAGCAGATACGACACTTTGGATGCTATATTATGATTCATTTAATATCTTCTCAACTGGAATCTTATCACTTTAAGTAATATCTATATCGAATGCCCTTAAAAACAAATCTAAAATGTGTCCTAATTCTGTAAATCCTAAATTTCCTCCATTAAACTATTCTTATTAAGAAAATATTTATAATGGCGTACATGATGAGGATAAATCTAAAATATGTATAACCTGTGAACCCTAAAATTTCATTGTTATACTTGTAATATCAAGAAATATTGATAAAAAGGCTTACAAGGTGACACTTTTCTATTTTTTATTTTAGCCCTCTGTGATTTGTTTTTACAGCTATTAGTTTTAACCCTCTCAGCCGATCGAGGTTCCATGCTAAAAATAAACACGTACCCCATCATCTACGTGGTGTTACTTCAAATGCATGACACACCTTATTGTAATGGGCCTCCACTCTTTTCAGAAGAAAACATTGGTAGGAAATTGCTATGTTGGTCACCAATATGTCCACTCTAAAAAATGTGTTTACACTCTATTTCTTCCAATCAAAGAGACCAATATAATGTTGGCATATTTCTTACGATCTATTGAAAACACATCTTCACCATTTCCTTCGAATGTAAGCTTTTATTGGTACTTTTCCATTCCATATTAAGCTCTCTCATAAATTCCAATGTTGTTTTATTAAATTTGAATATGTATAACCTAAATTAATATTGTTTAAGTTTCCAGTCAGTACTAGACATAAATTCATTCCCGTTGCATTCATTTCTGATGATGGTCCCCAGTGATTGATATTTTGAATTCTCACCAGTTTAATAAATTTTGTTGTTGTTTGTTGACGAAGATGAAATTATTATTGTTTGATCATAAATGCAAAGGTTAAATATACATATTAACACCGAAGGCATGTCAGAGGTGGCTTGGGGTCGGGGTGGTCTGACATGTTACTCAACATCCCATAGTTCAAAGTACGTCGTCATCCTCCACGAAACCACCTGAGACCGTCAATCTGCATATGATATATCTTTTGTTTCTTTAAATTGGCCATTCCTGTTCAATCCTTTCGTACACGTTTAGATGAGTACAAATGTTTTGATTTAATGAATTTCATTTACTCTACTTTAAATGGTGATGTACTTTGTGTGCCCATACTAGGGTCAAGAAATTAAAATTTCTTATGGCAAGAGCAACAATTTTGTTGAGAGAAGTAATTTCAAGTAATCTCAACTGTTAAAAGGTCATCAATTTTATAGTTCTGTGCAAATTTCTGAAAATTTAATATCATAATTCCATAAATCAAATTTGGAAACTTACTCTTCATTCTTATTATTTCATAGGAAGTATTACACCCATTTATATAAAAGAGGTTGTTCCTATATATAAGGAGATATAATCTCCATAAATATCTCCACACATAACTCCTAAAACAACTTCATGTTATTTTACGTGAGATTTTGTTTTCTCACAAAACTAATATTGTTAATTAGTTGTTTACTCAACAACTCATAACAATATTTACTCACCCACTCATAATTACATTTACCATAATGTAATTAACTATTATAACACACATTATATTATCCTAGATAATATAATCATTCACATAATATTCTATGTTCACACTACCATATAAATATTCCCAACAATTTCGATATCCCACTCCACTTCAACATGATGTTTCTATTTTTCTTTCGACTAAAAATTGGGGGGTATTTAAGTCCGTAGACAAAACGAAGATAGAATTTTTTGTTGTGGGATGAAACGGAAGAGCTTACGCAACAAAAAATTTCAAGTTGTTGTTGGCTTCTTATTACGCCAAAGACGTTTTCACTAAGGGAAAGCCCTGGTTATTGGCTAACAGGTGTCAGGCATTAAAGGGCAGAGATAGCTTATGTATTTTTTGTTCAGTGCATAGACGTTGAAAAAAATAATGTCGACATTTCTTTTACACTTACCCTGCTCCCTTTGAAGTCACCTTCATGAAACACATTTCGTGCATTCGCCATGTACAAACACAACAAGTGTCTAATTAGTTATCTTCTGCGTCATCTCTATTTTTTTCTGTAGTGTTCGCAGTTGCAGTTGCTTTCATAAAGGATGAACACGAACATGAGGAGCAGGCGCTAGTAAAAGGTTTTCTTTCAACTAATAGGGATGCCTGCAACAATGCTCTGCTTTAACTATTCGTGTGGAATATTCCTTGAAGGGTATGCTTGATTGCATTGCAGGTGGTTTTTGGTTTGAGCCACCAAAGGTGTGGGTGCTAGGTATTCTAAAATTGGGGATTATTCTTTTTGCTTAAAGAATAAGAGTTGAGAAACAATGCGATTTTAATAACACTAAAATTAAGTGGACGAGATTATTCTAGGTGCTACTCAAAATGACCATCTTTTTCCATTGTATCTAGTGTCTTATTGTATTGCCGAACATGTTCACATAAACCCATCCAGATGAAATGGCCGTTCAAAACCCTTGCAAAGATAAAAATTTCACAAAGATGAAATGTGACCACGTTACCATCGTCATTGAAGTTTGGTATATGTACCTCAAAATTTGCACAAAGCTTCTAAACATTGCATTCAAACAAAACACGGGATCAAGTACCTCAGAAAAAGTTGTGCTTAAATTTTGTTAAAATATAAAACATATTTTATCCTCGTGATGGTTTGCTTAGTTATAGTGAAAATGAGTTTATATTTTTTATGTCTCGTCTTACTCATTACTTCTTTCATCATGTCCCACACTTGTTCGCAACTCAATACAAATTTTTTATGGTTGGCAACCTTCATTGCATTCTTTGAATATGAAGAGAGACAATTATCGTACATGAACATGACAACGACAACATAATGAACCCTCAATGCAAAATTGCAATTTCTTTAACAATTGTTGACTTCTACATTGAACCAAAAAATGCAAGTTTTCCTTTAAACTATTCATTGCCAACACCTTGCTTTCCTAGACGTCTCCAAACTGTGTTTCCACGATGCCCTCCAAGCTGATTTCATGTGCAATTGACGTTCACATCACACATTTCATGTGCAATTGCTAGTGGATAATATACAAGTAAAATATAAAAAATAGCCCGCACCCTATCAATCAAAAAACAACCTGCAACCGGTGAATTTCGAGTCTCTCAAGGTACTTAATTTACAAAAAACAAAACACAAACAAAGAAGCCCTGAAATTTGATGGTCATCCCTGCCTGTCAAAAGCAAATTTTGTGACAGTTTAGCTCTTGAGGGAGCTGTAAATTTCAATTTTTTTAATACATATTTCTATAATTTATTCATATATATAAATAGATATTATATTTTTTTATAAATTTCAACTTGTCATTGTCTATTGTTTCTAAAAATTTTCATGGCCTAAAGCCTGTCAATTTCGAGGCTTGAAAACAAAGTACCAGCAGCTGCCAATATTCATAAATTCCAATCCAGTCTGCAAATATGATATATTTGATTTTATAGTGATTTCCTGCCAATAAATAAAATAAAGCTCTTTCGTGTCTCGAGCAATGCAAATGTTGAAATGATTACCTGTGAATTATAATTAAATTATCACGTAACTTAGAAGTTACCATGTCGTAAATAAAACGTGGAGATTGATTGTATGGGTGCGCGTGTGATTTAGATTAACGGAGACTCAAGAATTAACCCAAAGTATTTTACGAAAATTTGTAATATGTTTTAACGGGCAAATACATGGAATTATAAGTACCCTGGTAGAAAGATAATGACATAAAACTTTTTGCTTTTTAATAATGTCATTAAGATTTTTGGATTAAGGATTAGCTTGTGGACCAAGCTAAATTCCTGTAAAGGAAATGTGGCCGTTGCAAGAGCCGTTGATTGGAGCTCTATAAAAACAGGACCCTTCTCCTAGGTATTCCTTATGCAATTTAGCGTCTCTGTAGTATGGTAATGCACTGCTTTTTTATTTGTGTCTGATCTCTGTATTGTTGGTGCCGTTAGAGTGATTTTTGTCTATACTGTGTCGGCTTCACTCTGATTTCTCTATTCTTGTGGGTTAATGTATGGAATGTCGTGGATTATTTATGCCTAATGTATGTGATGTCTGTTTCTGTAGTGTTTTATTTGTTTATTTAATTTGTTTCTTTTTATTTTTCTTGTGAATGTGTTTTCTAGTATTTTCTTTGGCCACCAATACCAAAGTTCTTCAGAGACAACACAGGAAGCGTCGGATGGTTTTTCATGAATGCCACCATGGACGGGACTAGATATGATATTCAGACTTTCTAGAGACATGACCGGGTTAGTATTTTCCCTTATTCATTACAAATTAATTGATTTGTTTGCATTTTAAGCGCTAGTTTTGAATCAGGTTAGGGTTTATAAAATGTTCTCGCACATTCATTCTGTGTTAAGGTTTGGGGCTTTTCCTTTCGACTTATTGAATCATAAATCAGGTATTGTAAAATTAGTTCAGAGCTTAACTTTATGTTATCTTATTTATTAAGAAGAAATGGAGTTATCTGTATTTTATTCCACATAGAAATTTATAGATCTGCCCTGTGCCATCAATTTGTTTAAATGACATTGGGTTATTGAATCATACTTTGAGATTTTACAGTAGAAGTTTTGTAGGAATGAGAAATTATGAAACTATTCTACAGCGTTGTTTGGGGTTGGGGGGTTGGGGTTTTTCTTGGGGGGGATTTAACTTAAAATTTCCAAATTATTTATCAGTCAAACAAAAAAACAGACTAGAAAACTGAGGAAAAAATTAATACTGTTTACGACAAAATGTGCGCTGCAAAACAAGTCATTTGAGTTATTTGAGGATAACCCTTAGCTTTCAAATCTCAGTGAAAGGCGTTTGTTCCCTTAACTTACAATGCATTCCAAATGATATGTCCAGAACAATCCTTAACACTTGTCGGAAACCTGCACAAATACAGTGAATGATCGAAATGATCTTAATCAACATTAGAATGTGATGTCTTGTCATGGTATTCTTGCGAGGAAAACAAGCGTATAATCTAATTCGTTCACATTCACAATCATACTTCCGAAAACTCAGTCACATGCCATTGATCTGGTTTGTGATTAGGGTATTTCCTTTTAAATGCTCACGATTCACAGTATATGGAATTACATTAGGAATTTCGATTGTAACGCTATGCATTTTGTTTCTTACACACTATTCTAGGATTTACGGCTTTGTAAGTGAAATTTCTGGGTTTTGGGGTTTGACGTTCATAATTTGAATTATTATTTGGGGATTTATCTTCATAATTCGAATTGTCTTCTAGGGGATTTATCTTCATGATTCAAATAAATGGAATATGGAATGATTTAACCCTATTACCGTGGATAAATTAAGCCACTTATATAATCAGTAAGTTCCTTATGCAATTTAGTATCCCTGTAGTATGGTGATGCCCTGCATTTTGATTTGTGCCTGATCTTGATCTCTGTACTGTTGTTTGAGTTATTTCTGTCTGTATTGCTTCTGTTGTTGTCATTTTTCTATCTATATTTTGGCGAGGCTGAAGAATAGGTCTGCAGCCGATCATTGGAGCATGTGGGACAAGACCAGACCAGAATAGGGCAGGGAGGATAAGGCATGTTTTCTATTTTACTTCTATATTTGCTATATCGATTAGAGCAGGGTAGGATAGATTTTGCAGGTGGATAAAGCGTATTTTCCATTTTATTTCTATATCTGTTTATATGGATTAGGGCACTATAGGATTAATTTTGCAGGATAAGATTAGGCCTATTTTCTGTTTTACTTATATATTTATTTAGATCGATTAGAGCAGGGTATGATTGACTTTGCATGGTAGGAGTAGGCGTATTTTCTGTTTTACTTCTAAATTTACAAATGTCGATTGTAAAGATGTTTGTAGCATAAGTTTAAATGCTTGTAATTTTCCATTCAAAATTATTAATGATCCGCGTAGGCTTAATAGCATACAAAGCGATTGATTTTACAATCTAGAATGTAGGACCAGGCGGCCAATGTTAGGATTTTCAGGGTTGTATGAGATATTTTGCAGTTTCTTTAATTTTTTTTGATATCGATATAAGTGACGACTAACAGCTCGATTTTAAATGTCAATGGGATGCGAAAGGTTAAATTTTGCAGTTTAGCGTTTATTTTATTTTTCTTATATTTGCTACTAGCATACAATTTATGTTCCTTACAGTCATTTGTTCTATTTCAGGTTCAGTTAGATATTTGATGGTGAATACATTCATATGTGCACCATGGGAGGTCGTCGGGATTAAGCTCTGTACAGGTATCACATATGATTGTGTTTAGTGCAGGATTTAATTGTTAGATGTAAAAGATTGAATTTTTTTCTCTGTTTTTTCCTTAAAATGTGACGTTTAATTGGCTACTGCAGAGTTTTTAATTTTATGCCATCTTGTACTTTCATGTGACAAATATTTATAACAGTTGGATTAATCGTTTGCAGGAGGATGTTCCTTTTTTATTCCTTCTTTTTGGCATATTGTTGTTCTATTTTAATTTATTTATCTCATTGTCTGTTGTATCATGTGTTACAACAATTGCGGCCAATATTTATAACAATCGGATGTTATATTTCTTTTTATTTATCTCCTTTTATGTACGCCTTTCATTATGGAAGGATTTATCTAGTAACTTTTTAGAGTATAATATTCTCTCATAAAATTGCTCAGCAGTCATCGTAGCCACTGATACAATCACCCTCATATATAGTGTTAATGAACCAAAAAGGAAAAAAAAAAGCTTCTACACTTTTGATCACATAGCTATTTAAAAATTTTGTATTAAAACCCTGTTTTTTTTTCTTTCTTTAAGTGTAGCTCTTTGAAGGTTTGGAAAAAATTATTTGCCTCTATTTTCAAGTGATCCAAGTTTTATCATACTTTTTCAAAAGTGAGAGGAGGGTTCTAGTGATTGAGAGTTAAGTAAAATATTTCCTTAGAAGAATTGGAGAGATTGTGGAAGAAGGTCTTTTTTTGGAAGATGATTGTTTTTTCGAACTGGAGGTGTTTTCCTTCTTGTTGATTATGGTCTTTTTTTGTAAGGAGGGTTGTTTTTTCGTAGGTGGGTCTGTTTTCCGTCATATATGAAGAGAGTTAAGAGTAGGGTTTATTAAGCATGGATTCATTTTTTTGTTATTTTAGAAGGTTTTGGAGGACAAGGATATTGGTTTTTCTGTTCTATAGAATTTTATCATGGTGGTTTTTAATTTTCTATTGATAAGGCTGTTAAGTCATAGAAAGTTATATTAATATTTTAATAATCAAGTGTTATTCGGCAATGAATTTTATTTAATTTTTTTTTCCAGATATCAGGTTTTTTATGATATGGATAGGAGGGTTGGAGAGAGTTGACGGTATGATTGGAGTGAAGAGAAAGAAGGTTGGAATTTTCTATTGATAAGGCTGTTAAGTCAGGAGAAAGTTAGAGTTAAGAGGGTTTTAAGGGTTAGAGGGATGGAAGGAATGTTGAAGAGAGGTAATGAGGATTTTATTTAGAGTTGACGGTAGGGTTGAAGTGAAGAGGATCAGAAGGGTATACCAGGATTTTTGATTTAAAACTGTTGGAGCTACAGGTTAGAGGGAAGCAAGACAGAATGGTTGGACCATTGGGATCTTTTGGGGGGTTGAAGCTGATGAGAAATTTTAGGTTTTTTGTGTGAAGATATATGAAAAGTATTTCAAATTTTACTAGAATAATAATTTAATTTTTTAATAATTGTTTTGATCCACAATATAACCACAAAGGGTGGAAGATCTATACTGGTCAATGGTTTCTTAACTGCATAGATAGATTGTAGGTATTTCTTTTGATGCGACTGATAATTTCTAAATCTAATAATTAAATAAATGTTATAGGGTGCAAAGACAGGGAAAGAAATGATGATTAAGAACATCTAAGAGTAAGGAAGATGTTAGTTGGACTTTTGCATCAGATACACAATCTTGTTGTTTATAATTTTATAAAATATAAAAATTAAATTAAAAGAAACATTGTGACGGTAAGAAGGATGATAATTGAAACAGGTTAATCTAGGGTTAGAAGGAATTAAAAAAATTATTCCATACCTATTGTTCCTCTATTGTATTTAATAAGTCATAAAAAAAAATTAAACAATATACTAATTAACTTATAAATAGGGTTCATATTTATAACTTCAATGAGAATGAATTGAAACATTGATTCAAACTACTAGTAGGGAGGTCTATTGGACAATTGTAGGGATGGAATTAGGTTGAATAAGTAAGTGGCAAAGATGTTGGATTTTATTGTAGTATTATTCCAGGGTTTCCTCTTAAGGATAGGTTGGAAAGAGATTTGAAAGAAACCAGTGTTTGTAAATTTATACAGTGAAATTGTTTGCTAGTATTCAATTTTTCTCATAATAAGATTTATTGTCGTATTTTTAGGTGAGCAATGTAGTGAAGGAAGGGTACTAAACCTCATTAAATTTGTATAGTTACTCTCATATTTTACATTAAAGGGAGGAACCCTTTGATTGAATGAGATGTCAATACATAAAATGAACTATTGTAATATGCTAGAAATATGGAAAATTTGTAGGGTTTAACAAAAATAATAATACTACTATTGAAATTTTTTAGAAGGTATGGTAGGTGGAACCTATACTCTTTTAAAGTAAAGATGTTGAATTAATCTTGAGGGATTGTATAGGAATTGAAGTTTGTGTTGCTTTTACTTTGAGAGAGTTTTTTTTATTAGAGATCTGGATGAAAGTCAGGGATTAATCTTGTGATTGTATATGAAGTTTGTTTGTGTTGCTTTTACTTTGATAACTTTTTTTGGAATTAAGGTTCTACAAAAGTCATAGTATTGGGATTATTATATATGAAACAGTATTTGCCCAATTCTCAAGATCTTTGTTTTGTATGTTGGTCAGGAAGACCTCAAAGACAAAAAGTTTTGTTGTTTCCTGATGGGTCATGAATGTCGGAATGAAGAGAAAAGTTGAGTAATTTATTACAATTTTTTGTATCTTGTATCTATAGAGATAAATAATTGGGAACTTTTCTCTACATTCCAAGATCTTGAAAAAAATTGCTTTTGTTGAAAATTTCTACTTACACAATGATTTTAACTTTATAGTGCTTTATTTTTTAGATGTTATTTAGTTGAGTCATTTATTAAAGTTGGTTGGAGGGGAAGAGGAGGGCTAGAGAGAGATGAGAGGAAGGATGGAGCGATGAGGAAGATTGGAGGGATGTCATGGTGGTGGAAGGGAAGGAGAGTTAGAGAGAGTTGAAGGTAAGGTTGGAGTGAAGTGGGAAGAAGGGTGGAAGGATGAGGAAGGTTTGAGGGAAGAATAAGAAGGTTCCACGGTGCAAAGATGGAGGCATGTTGGAGGGAAAGAAAAGAAGGTTGGAGAGTGCGAAGAGGAGGGTTGGAGGGATGAGAAACAAGGTTGGGGGGTGTGAAGAGAAGGAAGTTATGAGGGAAAGAGAGTTGGAGGGGAGGAGAGTTGAAGAGAGGTGAGAGGAGGGTTGGAGTGAAGAGGAAGAAGGGTTGGAGGGGGTGAGGTAGGTTGGAGGGTGTGAAGAGGAAGAAGTTTGGAGGGAGGGATGAGTTGGAGGTAGGTGAGATGGAGGAAGAAGAAGTTGGAGGGTGTGAAGAGGAGGAAGTTTGAAGGGTGCGAAGAGCATGAAGGTTTGGAGAGAGTTGAAAGGAGGGTTGGAGAGAAGAAGTATGGTTGGAGTGAATAAAGAAGGGTGGAAGGATAAGGAAGGTTGGTAAGGTGTGGATAAGAGGAGGGTTAGATGGAGGTGGAGAGGAGGTTAGAGGGATGGAAAAGAGGTAAGCTTGAGGGGTGTGAGAGAGTTGGATCTGGAGGGAAGTGAAGAGGAGAGTTAAAGGGAAGAAGGTTGGAGAGTGCAAGGAGGAGGGAAGAAAGAAGGCTGGAGGGTGGGAAGAGGAGGGTAGGGAAGATGAGATTTGAGAAGAGGTTATTGGAGGGTTAGAGGGACGAAAGGAAGAGGAATAAGGGTGGAGGGATGAGGATGAGAAGAGGGTGTAGAGGAGGAAGGAGAGTTGGAGGCAAGTGAGACGGATGGACTAGAGGGAGGGAAGGAGGGTGGGAGATATTTGACGGTAGGGTTGGAGTGAAGAGGAAGAAGGTGGAAGGATAAGGAAGTTAGAGGAAAGAAGAGAGTTAAAGGAGGGAAGAGGGGGAAGAGGGAGGGAAGGAGAGTTGAAGAGGGTGAGAGGAAGAAGGGTTGGAGGTGATGACGAACAAGGGTGGATGAAGATGAGGAAGTTTGAGAGGGAGATGAGACGGAAGGGCTAGAGGGAGGGAATGAGGGTGGGAGATAGTTGAGGTAGGGTTGGAGTGAAGAGGAATAAGGGTGGAAGAGATGAAGATGGTTGGAGTGTAGGAGGTGAAAGAGGGTGTCAAGAAGAGGAAGTTTGGAGGGAGAAATGAAGGTTGGAGGGAGGTGAAGAGGAGGGTTAGAGGGATGAGAAAGAGGGTTGGATAGAAGGGTGGAAGGATGACGAAGGGGTTGGAGGAAAAATGAGAGGAGGGCAAAGAGTTAGGAGGGTTGGAGTGAAGAGGATGAAGGGTGGTGGAGGTTGGAGGACGGTTAGAGGGAAGATGAGGGTTGGTGAGAGTTGACGTTAAGGTTGAGTGAAGAGGAATAAGGGTGGAAGGATGGATGAAGGTGAGAGGGTGTGAAGAAAAGGAAGTTTGGAGGGAAGACGAGTTGGAGGGAGGTGAAGATGAAGGGTTAGAGGGAGGGAAGGATGGTTGAAGAGAAGAGGGAGGTGAGAGTGAAGAAGAGGGTGGAAGAAGAGCAAATTTGGAGGGAAGATGAGTTGGAGGGATGGTAAGAGGAGGTAGAGGGATGGAAGGAGGGTTGGAGTGAAGAGGAAGAATGGTGGAAAGATGAAGGTTGGAGGGAGTGAAGAGGAGGAATTTTGGAGGGAAGATTAGAGGTTGGAGGTAGGTTAGGGATGGTTAGAGGGAGTGAAGAGAGTTGAACAGAGGTGAAGAGATGGTTGGAGTGAATAGGAAGAAGGGTGGAAGGATGAGGAAGGTTGGAGGTAGGTGAAGAGGAAGAAGGTTAGAGGGTGATGAAGAGTTGAGGAAGTTAGAGGGAGGAAAGATGAGTTGAAGAGAGGTGAGAGGAGGGTCGGAGGAAGATGGAAGGAAGGTTGAAAGAGGTGGGAGGAGGGTTAGAGAGAGGTGATGGTAGGGCTTGAAGTGAAGAGGAAGAAGGGTTGAAGGATAGAGGATGGTGGAGGAAGGTGAGAGGGAAGAAGAAGGTTGAAGGGTGGGATGAGGAGGGTTGGAGGGAGGAGAAAGAAGGTTACAGGGTGTGAAGAAGAGGAAAGTGTAGAGGGAAGATGAGTTGGAGGGAAGAGGGTTAGAGGGAGGGAAGGAGGTTGGAGAGAAGATGGTAGAGGAAGGTTTGAGAGAAGGTTGGAGGGAGGTTGGAGGTTTTGAGTGTGAGGTGGAAGTTATGAGGGAAGATGACTTGGAGGGAGGGTAAGAGGATGGTTAGAGAGAGTTGGAAGGAGGGTTGGAGTGAGAGAGGAAGAAGGGTGGAAGATGAGGAAGGTTAGAGGGAGGTGAGAGGGAATAAGAGAGGAAGTAGGGGGTGAAGAGGAGGAAGGTTGGAGGGAAAAAGAGGGTTGGAGGGAGAGGAAGGAGGGTTGAGGGAGAGAAAGTTAGGAGAGGAGGATGGGGGTTGGAGAGGGAGGAAGAAGGGTGGAAGGAGGAGGAGGGTTTGGGGGGAAGGGGAGGTGAGAGGGAAGAAGAAGGTTTTAGGGTGGGAAGAGGAGAAGGTTGGAGGGAGGGAAAGAGAGGGTGGGAGGTGAAGAGGAGGGCACGAGGAGATGAAAAGAAGCAGAAGGGTGTGAAGGATGAAATCTAGAGGGAGGTGAGTTGGAGGGTTAGAAGGGAAGAAGGTGGTTGGAGGGAGGTTGGAAGAGGATGGAATGTTGGAGGTTAGGATGAGGGTGGGAGGGTTGAGAGAGAGGTTGGAGGGTGGTAGAGGTTGAAGTTAAGGGAAGAAGGGTTGAAGGAGACAAGTGGAGGTTAGAGGTTAAGGAGAGAGGAGAGTTCAAGAAGGTTGGATGGTGGGAAGAGGAGGGTTGGAGTGAAGAGAAAGAAGGTGGAGAGTGTGAAGAGGAGAAAGATTGGAGGGAAGATGAGAGAGGAGGTGAGATGAAGGTTAGAGAGAAGAAGAGGGTTCCAAGGTGCGAAGAGTTCAAATTTTGGAGGTTGGAGAAGAGGGTTAGAGGGAAGAAGGTTGGAGGGTGGAGGAGGAAGGTTAGGTTGGAAGATGAGAGTTGGAAGGAGGTGAGTTTAAAGTTAGAGGGAAGAAGTTGGATGGGTGGTGAAAGAGGTTGAAGGGAGGGAAGAGGAGGGTTGAAGGAAGAAAATGAAGGTTGGAGGGTGTAAAGAGGAAAGAGTGGAGGGAAGTTGAGAAGTTGGAAGAGGAAGAAGGGTTGAAGATGAAGGTTGAGGGAGGAAGTTGGAGGGAAGAGGAAGGTTGAGGGAGGTGAGAGGAGGGTTAGAGGGAAGAGGAAAGATTAGAGGGTGTGAAGAGGGAAGTTTTGAGGGAGGTGAGAGGAGGGTTGAGGGAGGGAAGAGGATGGTTAGAGAGGTGAAGAGGAGGAGGTTTAGAGGGTTGGAAGAGGAATAAGGTTAGAGAGAAGTGAAGGTGAAGGATGAAGGTTGGAGAAAGGTGAGGGAAAGATGGAAGGGTTGTAGAGAAGGAGGGTGGAGAAGATGAGTAGGGTGTGAAGAGGAAGAAAGGTTAGAGGGAAGGAATGAAGATGGTTGGGAAGGTTGAGAGGAGGGAGGATAGAGAGTGAAGAAGGGAAGGTTAGAGAGAGGAAGAGGAGGGTTGGAGGAAGTGAGAGGAGGGTTAGAGTGAGGGAAGAGGGGGAAGAGTTTGAGGAATTGTGAGAGGAGAAGAAGGGAAGAGGAGGAAGGGTTGGAGGGAGGGAGAAAGAAGGTTAAGAGGAGTGAAGAGGAGGAAGATGGAGGAGGGTTGAAGAGAGGATGAGGGTAAGAGAAGGTTAGAGGGAGGGAAGAAGGAGGATAAGGGTTGAAGTGAGGAAGGTGAGAGGAGGGTTTGAGAGAGATAGGAGAGGGTTGAGGGATAGAAGAGGAAGAAGGGAAGAGGAATAAGATGAAGAGGAAGGTTGGAGGTGAAGAGGAGGAGGTTAGAGGGATGGAAGAGGAGGGTTGGAGAGAAGGTGGGAGGAAGGTTGGAGAGAGGGAAGAGGAAGGTCTGGATTGGAGGAGTTGAGAGGAATAAGGGTTGAAGAGAAGAGGAAGTTTGGTTGGAGAGGGAAGAGGAAGAAGGTTGGAGTGAAGAGAGAGGAAGGGTTAAAGGGAAGAAGAGAATTGGAAGTTGAAGAGTGAAGAGGAGGAATAAGGTTTGAGGGTGTGAAGAGGAGGAAGGGAGGTGTTGCAGAGGGAGAGGGAAGAGGAGGGTTGGAGAGAGAAGAGGTAGGGTTGGAGAATAGGGAAGGATGGAGGGATGGAAGAGGAGGTTGGAAGGAGGTGAAGAGGAAGGGTTGGAGGGAGGAAGAGGAAGAAGTTTAAGAGGGTGGGAAGGGAGAGAGGAAGGTTAGAGGGAGAAGGAAGGAGGGTTGAAGAGGAGGTTAAAGGGAGGAGGGTTAGAGAGAGTTGAAGAGGGTTTGAGGTGAAGAGAGAAGAAGGGTTTAAGGATGAGGAAGGTTGGAGGAAGGTTAGAGGGAAGAAGAAGAAGGTTGGAGGGAAGGGAAGAGGATGGTTGGAGAGTGATGAAGAGGAGGGAAGGTTGGAGGGTGAAGAGGAGGAAGTGATAGAGGGAAGATACAGAGAAGGTTGGAGGGTCAAAGAGGAGTAGGGTTAGGAGGGGAGGTGGGAGGAGGTCTGAAGAGGAAGGTTAGAGTTAGAGGAAGGTTAGCGGGAAGAGGAGAGTTGGAGGGATGAGGAAGGTTAGAGGAAGAAGAAAGTTGGAGGGTGTGAAGAGGAGGATTAGAGGGAGGGAAGATGATAGGGTGCAAAGAGGTGGAAGGTTGAGGGTTAGAGGGAAGAAGAGGAGGAAGAGGGAAGCTGAAGACTAGGAAGGAGGGTAGGGAAGAGGAGGAAGTTGGAGAGTGTGAAGAGGAGGGATGGAGGGAGGTGAAGAGGAGGGTTACGAGGAGTGTGAAGAGGAAGATTTTGGAGATTAGAGGAGGTGTGAAGATGAGGGAGGGTTTTGAGGGAGGTGAAGAGGAGGGTTGGAGGATTCGAAGAGGAGGAAGGTTGGAGGGAGTGATTACAGGAGGGTTAGAGAGTGCAAAGAGGAAAGGTTGGTGGATGGGAAGAGGAGGGTTGGAGGGAAGAAGAGGAGAAGAAGGTTGGAGGGTGTGAAAGAGGAAAAGTTTGGAGGGAAGATGAGGGTTGGAGGGAGGTGAGAAGAGGCTTAGAGGGAAGGGAGGAAGGTTTAGAGGTGCAAAGAGGAGGAATGTTGGAGAGAGTTGAAGAAGAGGGTTGGACAGAAGAGAGGGTGTGAAGTGTAGGAAGGGTGAGGGAGATGAGAATTGGAGGGAGGTGAGAGGATTAGAGGAAGGGAAGGGAAGGTTGAGGGTGGGAAAAGGAGGGTTAGGAGGGATGAGAAGGTTGAAGAGGGAAGAAGGTTGGAGGTTGTAAAGGGGAAGAAGGTTGGAGGGTGTGAAGAGGAGGAAAGTTTGGAGGGAAGATGAGAGTTAGAGGGAGGTGAAGAGGAGGAATAGAGGGATGGAAGGAGGGTTGGAAGAGAGGCGGGAGGAGGGTGGGAAGAGAGGATTGGAGGGATGAGACGAGGTTTGGAAGAGGAATAGAGGTTGAAAGAGTGAGGAAGAAGTTAGAGGGAAGATGAAGAAGGTTGGAGGGAGGTTTGGTTAGAGGGAAGAAGATAAGGTGAGAGAGGGTGTGAAGAGGAGGAAGGTTGGATGGTGGGAATGATAAGGGTTGGAGGGATGAAAGGGGAGGGTTAGAGATAGATGATAGGTAGGGTTGGAGTGAAGAGAAGGAAGGGAGGAAGATGAGGAATGTTGAAGGGAGGTGAAACATGAGGGTTAGAGGGAAGAGAGGAAGGTTGGAGGGGATGGAGAGGAGAAATGTTTGAGGGAGGAAAGAAGAGGGTTAGAGGGAGGAGAGGGTTAGAGGGAAGGGAAGAGGATTTAAGGATGGATGAAGGGGAGGAAGCTTGGAGGGAGGGAAGAATAATTAGAGGGGAGGGAGGTGAAGAGGAGGGTTGAGAGAGTGGTTAGAGGAGGGTTGGCAGAGAGTTGATAGGAGAGTTAGGAATGAAGAGGAAGAGGTTTGGAGGGAGGGTTAAGAGGGTTAGAAAGTGGAAGAGGATGAAGGTTGAGAGAAGATGAAGTTGGGGGGGTGAGAGGGTTAGAGGGAGGAGGAGGTTGGAGAGGGAAGAGTAGAGTTGGAGGAGGGGAAGAGGAGTGTTTAGAGGGAAGTGAATAGGAGGGGTGAAGAGTTGGAATGTTGAAGACGAGGTTTTGATTAGGTGAATAGGAAGAAGGTTGGAGGGATGAAAAAGTTGGAGAGGATTAAGAGTTGGAGGGAAGAGGAGAGATTGGATGACGATGAGAGGGTAGGGAGGGAAGAGGAAGAAGGTTAGAGGGTGTGAATAGGAGGAGTTGGAGGGAGGTGAGAGGAGGTTAAAGAGGGAAGAGGATTGAGGGAGATGAGAGGGTTAGAGGGTAAGAGAATTTTGGAGCATGTGAAGGGTTAGATGGTACAAAGAAAGAAGGTTGGAGGAATGGGGAAAGAGGATAGCTTGGAGGGAGGTGAGAGGATGGGCAGGAGGAGAGTATTGAGGGAGAATAATGAAGGGTTAGAGGAAAAAAGAATAAGGTTGGAGGGAGGTTGAAGAGGAGTGTTAAAGGGAGGTGACGAAGGAGGGTTTTAGGGAAGAGACATGAAGGATGGAGGGTGTGAAGGTTGGAGCATGTGAAGACGAGGGTTGGAGGTGAAATAGGAAGAAGGTTAGAGTGATGAAAAAGGTTTGAGGGTTAGAGGGTTAGAGGGAAGAGGAGAATTGAGGATGACGGAAAGATGGAGGGTTGGAGGGAAGAGGAAGAAGGTTGGAGCAGGTGTGAAGAGGAGAGTTGGATGGAGGTGAAAGGAGGAAAGAGAGTTAGATTGAGGGAGATGAGAGGGTTAGAGGGAAGAAGAATTTTGGAGCATGTGAAGGGTTTGAGAGGGTGGAAAGAGGGTTTAGAGAAATGGGGAAAGAGGAGATCTTGAGGGAGGTGAAGAGGAGGGAGGTTTGAGGAGGAGTATTGAGGGAGATGAATGGAGGGTTAGAGGAAGAAAGAATAGGGTTGGAGGGTAGGAAGTGGAGAGTTTGAGAGAGGTGAGAGAATAATTAGATGGAAGAGGAAGAAGGGTTGAGGGTATGAAAAGGAGGAAGGTTTAGAGGGAAGAGGAGAGTTGATCTGAGGTGAGAAAAGGGTTGGAGGGAAGATGAATTTTTATGAGTGTGAAGAGGAGGAAGGTTAGTAGGGTGTGAAAAGGAGGAAGGTTAGAGGGTGTGAAGTTGAAAGGTCTAAGGCATGATAAGAGAAGGGTTGGATGGTAGAGGAAGAAGGTTGATTGAGAGAGGAGGGAGTTCAGAGGAGGGTACAAAGATGAGGAAGGTTGGAGGGTGTGAAGAGTTGGAAAAATATTAGAGGAGGGCTAGAAAGGAAGAGGAATATGGTTAGACGGTGTGAAGAGGACGAAGGTTTGAGGTTACAAAGAGGAGAAAGCTTAGAGGGAGGGAAGATGAGGAAGGCAAAAGAGTGTGGGTACATAGAGGAGGATGTTTGGAGAGAGTGGAGGATGGTGAGAGGAGAGTGTAAAGAGGAGGTGTTGACAATTTTGCACTCATGCAAAATGGGAAACTTGAAAATTTATTTTAGACGGAAAGGATTGATGTGATGGGCCTATCTAAGGGAAAGAGGAAACATTTCTTAATGTTTGGAGTTACATCAAATTGAATGTCAGCATAGTCCTATGTATGATTTTATTATTAGACTAGTTGTTATTATTTATTCCATTATTCTCTCGTATTGTTTGTATCTACTCCATCCATTCCAAGGAGTATAGCTAATTCACGTACCTATAAATATTGTATGTGCTTCTGATTTAATAAGACGAGTAAGAAATATTCTATCTCTTATTATTCTCCTCAATATCCTCCTCACAATCTGGTAACAAAGATAACTTGATCTTTGACCTATGTGTTTGAAGGAGAAACAAATCTTCTTGGATTTTAGCTATTAGAGAGAAGACCATTCTCTGTGTGGACAAGAAGACTACAATCTAACCTGTTGCTAAGTCGATCCTATGCATTTGTGGCTTGCATGCAACAAAGTACCTGCGTGGAAATTGGACGTTTCTGTGTTGCGTGGAGTGGCCTTCTTGCATTTATTTGACCATTCAAATCTATGTGAAATTTTAACACCTCCTCTACAAATTCAAAGCATGGAATTCGCTGAAGAAAGCTGCATGGAAGTCACTATCTACCTACGTGGAAATTTCTACAAATTTTTCTTTTGTTTGTTCCCTGAGTGAAGACTCTAGTTTCTATGTGGAAAAATAACTCTGTTATTTGTTGCTACATGGAGAAAGACAAACAGGCTGCATGGAGGAGGAACAACAAGAGGAGTGACCAGTTTGAGTGAGAGTGTTTCTCTATTTGATTCGGCAACCAGTTTGAGAGTTTTTTTTCTTCTACTACATTATAATTATCTAATATTGCGTGGATTCTGACTTACTCTATAGCTTGTGTGAAGGAAGAGAAATAGATTGTGTGGAGGAAAAACGTGGCATAAATCCACTTGTCATCGCTATAAAATTCAACTAAAATATGCGTGCATAGGAGTCAAAATTCTAGCAAATTCTTGGCTGGACGTGGAGGATCAGACAACTACATGTAAAGCTTGAGAGAAATTAAAAAAAAAACAACCTTTTTAGAAGTGTTGGCCTGGACGTGGGAGAAATTAAAATGACTAGGATACTTGCAAATCGATCATTTTTTTTATCAAGCTTGGACGCGGGTTAAAATTTTATATCTATATATATATATATATATATATATATATATATATATATATATATTCTTGTTTGTTGTCGTACATTTTCTTGCTACATGGAGGAGCAACCTGTGTGAAGGAAAAAGACAACACATGGAGAGGAGAATTAGTTGTGTGAAGCCTGAAAGTCACCTGCATCATTAAAAGAATTGTGTCATTAGTTACTTGGAGACGAATCCTCTACCAAGGCAACGTGGAGTCTCTCCAAGCCAAGTCGAATGTCAAGTGTAAATGACACAATTAGGACTGCTGAAATCCGTAACATCAACTCACAAGCTGAAAAACACTATCTAGAAGCTCAAGAGAGCTCTAGGGTCTACTTTTCCTTGCTCAACAAGCTTTGAAACACCGACAATCTAGGCTTCAATGAGCAAGTTCGAATAGGAATTCTTGAATATTTCTTATTCGATGTTAGCTGCCAGGAAAAGTGAGTGTGAGCAGAGATCAAAGCCGGCTACAATGCTAATTGTGAAGATGAAGATGAAGAAGAAGCACGCCTCACAAAGCATCATCATCTCTCAACACGCGAGTATCGAGAGCATCTAAGAACTAGTACTTTTCATGAGTGAGTAACATTGTAATATCTCTTGGAATTAAGAAATAAATTTATTTATTTATTACAATGTATGCAATAAAACGTCTTCTCTCGAATGCTAAATTACTTAAAGGGCCCAATTTTGCGGCGTGGTAAAAAAAATGAAGACAATCCTTCAGTTTGAAGGATTATGGGGCATTGTCACTGGGTGTGTGACCGTTTCCAAAGCCACTGATGAGTTAATAAAGTATGATATGGAAAGTGCCAAATCCTTGATGATGATAATGCTTGGTATCAGTGACAATGTGAAAACGCATGTTTGGAATGCGGAGAAACCAAAGGAGCCCTGGGACAAGTTAGCAACCATTTATGAAGCCAAAAATTAGACTAAGATCCTCTATCTTCAATCAAAGTTGCACACCCTCTCTATGGGGTTAGATGAGAAATCTGAGGAGTTCTTACGTCGTGTGGCTGAGGTGATTGAAATTATTAACACTCGATGAAATGGTGGACGAAAAAAATCTCGTGTCGATCACCTTAAGAGTAATCCCTTCTCAATTCTGAGTGTTCATTACGACATTAAATGTATCTAAACAAACAGTGACATTCGAAGAAATCGTCAAGTTAATGCAGCAGGAAGATGCCATCAATTCAGCCCAAGAGGAGACTCAAGATAAAGCCATGTTCTCAAAGCCATACCGTGGCTAGAAGAATCGGAAGGGTCCCCCAGAGAAGCCAACTCAAGTGCAGCCAAATCAGTAACTAAAAAATCAAAATTCAAAGAGGTGGTGTCACATTTGCATAACCAACACTCACGAGACTAATCACTGTTGCTATAATGGCTTGAAATAGGGGTCTTCGAGTCAAACAAGCACATCTAGACACAAAATTTTTCAAAAATCCAAATGACATCCTCGCCAAAGAAAGCAGAATGGACATCTCGTAGCCCAACATGATGATGAAGGTATGTCGTCTCATCAAATCACTGATATGGACTGAATACAAGCTCCAAGGGCATGGTATATCAAGATCAATGATCACCTTCTGCAGCATGGGTTCACTCGTAGCCCCTCAAATTCTAATTTTTATATAAATAAGGTAGGAAAAGAAATTTTCATTCTTGTTGTCTATGTGGATGATCTTGTGATCACTGACAATTCAGAAGATTAGGTTGATATTGTAAAGAATGATCTCAAAATAACCTTTGACATGATAGATTTATGGCTACTACATTACTATCTTGGCTTGGAGATATAGACAAAAGGAGTATCATATTTTTGTCTCCCAGATAAAATACGCCAAGACACTCCTGAAAAAGTAAAATATGTACAATTGTAAACATATATCCACTCCCATTGGAAAAAGGCTTGCAAATTTCAAGTATTCCGAGATTTACCTCAAGTAGATGCTACTCTCTACAAGAAATTTGTTGGAAGACTCATCTACTTGACATATAATAGACCAGATTTATGCTATGTCTATCATATATCTTTCCAGGTTCATGTAGGAGCTGAAGAAATGTCACTAGACTGCAACAAAACATGTTTTGAGGTATGTTTGAGGTACAGTTGAGTATGGTCGGGAATATAAGAAGAATAATCAATTCTTCTTACAGGGATGACAAGAATTCAACCACAGGATACATTTTTTATCTTAGATCTGGACCTATCTCATGGATAATCAAGAAGCAAAATGTTGTTTCTATCTCATCCACAAAGGCAGAATATCACGCCGCATGAGGAGTTGTATGAAGAGCAATATGGTTACGTCACATTTTGGATGTCCTAGGAATTCTTGAAAAACAGTTACCTATTCTCTATTGTGATAATCAAAGTGTGTTGAAGCTCGTGCTGAATCTATTTTTTCATGAACAAAAAAAACATATTGAGATTGATTGTCATTTCATTCGAGATCATGTCTTGAACCATCACATTAAACTTCAGTATTGTCCTATAGAAGCACAAATTACAGACATTCTCACAAAATCTCTTAGAAAAGTGAAATTTGAACTTTTTCAGGGGCCACATTTGCAAGAATAATGTAATAAGGAGGGAATGTTAGCATAGTCTATGTATGATTTTATTATTAGACTAGTTATTATTTATTCCATTATCCTCTCATATTATTTGTATCTACTCCATCTATTCTAGGGAGTATAATTTATTCACGTACTTATAAATATTGTACATACTTATGATTTAATAAAATGAGTAAGAGATATTCTATCTCTAATTATTCTCCTCAATATCCTCCTCACATTGAAAATCAATGCAGTATGTAGCTATGTATGTTGTTGCGGAATGCAACAACTCACATGTTTGTTGTCATTCACATTCATCTTCAGCAAAGAAATAAAGAATCTCCCAAGGACTAGTTCATAGCCTTGATGAAGGCGGGAATCACAATAGAGGTGGAATCTTTCATCCCATAATAGTAAATAGAGTTGTAATTTGCATATAGAAGAATACATTATTAAATTATATGTACATAAAATCTTATTATTTATCTATGTTTAAACTGTTATTAATTATGTATTGAGCTGTTTAGTTCATTATACAATCAATATTTACCATAAAAATGAATACAAAAAAAATACACAACTCAATTACAAATATTAATGTCATTTATTCATAAAGAATTCAATATTTCCCACACAAGCTATGGAATGTAACTTATATAAACTGATCAAAAAATGCATATACATAAATCTATAAACAAAAGAAGGAAGATAAGAACCATCATTTCCTGATCGGGTTGATGATTCTCTTCCTATATTCATCTTCATCTTCATCTTCAGCTTCTCCATCTTCTTTGAGCTCTAGGTACCTGTAAACAAACAACAAATATGTTGTTGGAGTTCCGGGTTATTCTTTGTTCTTGTGATTACAGTTTCAGGCAGATGAATCTTCTAACAAGTGTAGATAAGTTACATAAAATAATAAAGAGAATAAGCAAGTACATCTTAATTTTACTATTCTTAGAAGCAAAACAAAAAGGGAATCATTGCATGGATATAAGAGAGAGGCTTTAGCCTTTATTTTCTAATTGTTTTGTGGAAGTGTGTAGGTACAAGAGATAAAATATATTTAAATGACATTGTAGAAATAAAAGAAGTATTTTGATTCATTAATGCAAGTGTCATTTAAAGATACAATAACTCAAAATAATCATTTACATTCCAACAATTCATGATAAGAAAGAAAAGAACAAGAAGTTATGATGATCAAATTGAGGAAGGAAATAATTCAGGTTCATCAATGAAAGCTAAACAGATTTGGACCACCTACTTTATGTCTTTGTGAAAGCACTAATGAATGATACAAAGATCAAGAACATCTCAGTATCACACAAATCAAATAAAAATAGAGTACATGAATTTTAGGATTCATTCAAAGCTTTCAAGATTGTTACAATTTACTTTTAGAAAAGGTCCTTATCAGTTTATCATTTTATCCCAACAAAAGAGTTCATTAGTGTCATATCAAAATGATCAAAGTATAAGAATATAAACATATTGACAGGGGACAGATTCAAACACATATTATTCTGCATACACATTGAAGAGCTTAAGACATTGCTGCCCATAATTGAAAATAGTTCTCATCAATGATCAACTTTACAAATTAATAATTGAACATCAAAATGAATTTTATGTCTAGGTACAACAATTCAACAAGTACATTAAAAGATTGCAATTGATTTCAGGACTCAAAATTATTGAATTTGGACAGAGTTAACACACTAATTTTCTTCTATATTTCATTGACAAACCTTGTACAAATATATAATATATGGATCTCTCAAAAAATAGGAGGTAAGTTAACAAAAAAAACCCATATAATTCCAAAATATGTAATATTGTTATGATATACAACAATATTACTTAATAAACGACCAAATATAATATGTTACAAATAACTTGTAACCATACTAACAAACTACTAATTTCTAATTACCGTAGTAATAATATATTTACCATATAGTAAATCACATGCCCATAAACCATGTGAACACTATATTTCCTAACATTCCTCCCCTTAGTGTAAACATGGGAGAAAAATAATTACACTTCTCCTGCAACTTACCACCCATGTGTGCTCATGATCTTGGCTCACTGATGGTTTTGAAAAGGTTGACCAACAACCTCAGTATGAAATCTTGTTCATCCAAAATATACCCATGTTCACTATACAAACCCCTGTTTGACCAAAATGGACCCCTGTCCACAAAAAAAAATCATGTTCCATCTATGATCCCCTACTCATCCTCTTTAAGAAACACGATGCTGATTTTTCCTTGTGATTTTATCTTTCCACTCTATTTTCACATTAAAAAATTACATAGGAAAGTGCTCACTTTATTACAACAAGAACATACTAAAAAATGAATAAAAATAGGTACACTAAAACTAAAAAAACACACTAAAACAAAACGCCACAACCTCATTTTGGAGCGTTGTCGCTTGCAGCTGGTGAGAGGACATTGCTTGTCCTCCATCCTCTTGTGCCTCCATCCTCCAATAAATTATCTGCTAACTCAACTTGATAAATCTGTGATATTTTCACATTGTTTATTATATGGTATCCCTCCCGCAGTGAGAAAAACTTTATTTGTCAGACGTCAAGTAATACTAAAAATGCGTCTACAAGATATTTTTTTTTATTTTTACAATTCTTGACGATGCCTCACAAAATTTAATGACTCTAATGTTGACAATGAGGCTTACTTGATAAATTTTGACTCTAAAAATGAACACTACAATAACATTAAGTAATTAACAATTCTTTTGAGTAGAACTCTCAACAAGTTATTTTACACGAACTGTTAGCAACAAGAACCAAAAAACATTAACTCAAATTTGCAATAGGTTTGCTACATGCATGTGATATCATCGAACATAGAGATCATGAGAATCATCCACCTCAAAATTAGTCAACAATGCTCAAGCAGAGGTCACAACTATTATTGGAGAAATATATATGCAAACACAGTAAAATTTTCTTAACAAAAAAACACAAAAATAAAAAACAATATGGCAGATGATAAATGGAGATCACAAATTTCTTAATGCAATATAAATATATATCTGATGCTTGGTGATAAGCTCCATATAGGCTGTGCACTAGACACGTAAAAGAATATAAATCACCATAAGATCTTTCAATGAAATATCATGCGCATGGCACGTAAGAATAAAAATCCCTTATCAAAAACATTAAATTCCCATTATAATAATCAAACATTTCTCTGATACTAAATATTGAATTTGGATAGAGTTAACAAAATAATTTTCTCCTATATTTCATTCACAAAACATTGTACAAATATATAGTATACGAGGCTCCTAAAAATTAGGAATTAGGTTAACAACAAACCCCTTATAATTCCAAAGTACGTAATATTGTTATGATATACAACAATATTACTTAACAAACCACCAAATATAATATGTTACAAATAACTTGTAACCATACTAAAAAACTAGAAATTTCTAATTCCAGTAGTAATAATATATTTACCATATGGTAAATCACATGCCATAAACCATGTGAAAACTATATTTCCTAACAAAAATGAGTTACTAGAAAGACTAAATGACATCATGTTTATCCAAGAATAGATTACAGTCACAAAATATCATAAACAATGTTCATCTTATAGTCATGTTATAGATCTCCCAAAAGAGATACAAGGTAAAGGAAGAGGATGAATAGGTTCATGGGACATGTACTTACTTACTTCACAAAACAATAGGAGAAACTTGCAAGTTCATATTTTCATAACAACTGAATAAGAAGAAGTCAAGGAAAGAGTTTCTGATAAATGTTCTATGAACAAGAAACATATATCAATAGGAAGTACCAAGAAATGAAGAAGACCAACAAAGTGTTATATAGAAGTACCTGAGAACAATTTCAGGTTCAAAACACAGGGATATTCAAGTTAAGAAACCATAAAACTTCATCTCACAGTATTAAAGAAAGACTACAATTTCATATCCACAATTGGTTCTATAGGAATTAGCAAGATTTTTAAGACTGATGCAAATATAGGAAAAATTTTAACTCATGGAACCATAAGAACATACTATGCAAGTAGAGTTCATCTATTTGAATCAAACTTCAGGATAAAGTTACAACTTTTCATTACACTTTCAACTACAGATTTAAGATCAAAAAGAAAAAATATAATTTCTCAATTGTGAAGTACATTATCAAAGCACATATAATATATGGATCTCAAATGCTCAGAGAATGACAAAGGTTGCAATCTCTTGTCTCTTACATGATCATTTCATTAGAGAAAAATTATATTTTTCTACTTTTGGAAACAAAAAGGTATATAACTTAATAAGAAATTTGAGGCATACATTTATGAAATTATTTCTTCCAGAGATAAAATATGAACAAAATAGAACCCTGGAGGTGGAGATGTTAGGACAGAGTGCCAAATTCTGGGAGAAGTGCCAACTCAGAATATACATGTGTAAGTATCCATTAAAGCACTGTACAAAATGAATGATTGAGCAAGTATGATATCAGACCATGTTCTTCAAAAGAAACAAACCTAGGTAAATCAAAAGATTCAAATTTCTTAGAAATGGCAAGGTTAAAACAGATTAAAATAGAGTTTCAACCAAGTCCAGGAAGCCTTTAAAACCCCTCACAACATCAAGTTACACAGAGCTTTGATACATACAAGTGAAGGTATATCACAGAGAGCTTCAAGGTTAATAATAATGGTGACATATAGTCAAGAAATTGCTCACATTCCATGGCCAAAACAACATTTTCAAAACCATTTGCTCAGGATCAACATTTGGGTATCAACTTCAACATTTTAAAACACAAAAACCCATTTGATAAATCAAGCAACCTATTACAACATGGAACAAAATAGTAAGAGTTTCCAGAAATTGCAGATCAAGTTAAAGAACACATGCAAATGCATAGTCTATAAGCTTTGAACATGCAAAAATGGTGGCCATTTCAATGTTTGAGAAAATACATACAAATACCCACATAACAATAAAACCCAAAATGGGTCGATTGAAATGAGTCATGTTCTGAGAAAATAGTGCAAAGTAGCCTAATAAAAATCATAAAATAGTTCATTCATGCATGAACGTTACATATCTATTGTTATTTTTGCACATAGATTTGAAATAGAACAAAAAATTATCAGTTACATTCAAAGAACGAATACCCATAAAATATTTTCAAGCTCAGTATAAATCGAATATAAGTATTTCTTAAAAGTTTCATAGCAAAGTACATAAAGCTTCATCCATTCGTGAGTTTTAATAAAATTTACAGATACAGTCCAGGAAAATGCCTTCAGATTCCACGACCATGAAATATTTTCAAACATTTTGAAAAAGAATTTGAGGAATGGAACAAGACTTACCAAGTTAAGTCGAGCTCGTTTAAACCCTCGAAATGATCAAATTGCAGAGCGAAGTGATGAGCACCAAGAATCACTTTCATGCTTGAAAGTGATGGTTGTGCACAGAAAATCCAAGAAACCACAAGGGTTAACTATAGTTAAAAAACCAAAGGAAAATTATATTACAGAGTCCACACAGCCAGAGCTTACCCTTATTGTTCATGACGGCTGAGAAGTCGACATATTAAGGATAAAAGTTTCAAAATCACAGTAATGGTGGCCACGAAGAAACCCTCAAAGAAAACACAGTGAGCTCAAAATCTTGAAAACCTTACAAAATTTAAAAAATTCATGCACAAAACGTTATCACAGAAGCATGAGAATGAGCTCTGAGAATCAAAATATTGGTGGCCAAGTTAAAAAAATGGTCAGGGCTTTGCCAGCCTCCTAGATCAATGAGTACAAAATTACCAAATGATTTGTTTTTCAAACCTATTACTCTCCAAACTCTAGGGAAGAGTTTAACTAACTCAACATGAGTTACACTACAGACATGTCACCACAATGAAAATTTATAAATTGACAAGGGTTAGCTTTTTCACCGACATACCATCATGGGTCGAGCCCTTGTGGTGAGGGGTCCCCTTCGAAATAAACATCATGCCTTGACTATAGTCTATACCATAGGAAAATCAAAGGGGAGCCGACTGATTTAAGTCAATATTCATGTTTGACTATAGTCTATGCCACATAATGATAAAAAAGAGGTCAAATGATTATTTTTAGGCCATAATCTAAGATATGTTAGCTTTATTTAAAGTTTCTCAACTTTTAATTATATGCCATGGTGAAAGGGGTCGAAACATGAAGTGTCAGCATCATTATTAGCACAATGTCAGCCAATATGATCCTTTATTTGCTATGATCACCTTATTTGCAAAGGGGAGGAATATTTTCTTTTGCACGTCCATAGGTGGCCTTGCCCAGAAAAGACAATATTTTATTTCTGCATGTGATCATAAGAAGACTGGAAGAATGATTATTTTATTCATTTAGAAGATAAAGATAGCATGAGTCACATCAATAAAGAAGAAAAAAAATATGCTTTGCATGATGTTATTTAAATAAATCTTTCAACTATATGGATGAATTTTACTTTCACTCTGGCTCTAAGGCTTTACATTTTAAGGTTGTGGGGCCCTTAGGATTGCTCACTTGGCACCTTTTCATGGGTTGTAGTTCTTCCACGTACTCCCCGCGCCATGTCAATTCTTCTATGTGCCCCTCTGCAAATGCCTTCCAAATTGGCTAAGTTTTGTGTCTTCCTGTTCGCATGCGCTCTTTCCTTTCTGCCATCGCGTGCCCTTCCTCAGTTGGATATTCACTCCCTGCTTCCATATTCTCCTTTCGCATTCTTCTCCCCTACCCATTTCCCCTCTTTCGCATCTTCCTCTAGCATGCTCATTTTCTGCTCTCCTTCCATTTTCCATCTTCCATCTAGTAGGCAGTATTCAATCGAGGCCCGAATCGGCTGAAGTATGAAAAAGGCCAACGAAAACCTCCACGTGTCTCTTTGGCGCAACTTCAAAGGTAAAATTCAAAGGAATTCCCTAAAAAAGCGCAGGCTCGCCATGTGGTTAGAGTCCGAGAAAATTCGCACTAGCCGTTGAAAAGTCTGAGAGTCAATGGAAGCCTCCACGTGTCATCTCGGCGCAACTTCAAAGGTAAAATACATTTAGGCAGTCTCTAAACAAGCGCGAATCCTCCACGTGTCTAGGGTCCCGCATAGTTTCTCCTAAATAGGCAGGAGAGACTTAGCCAAAACATGAAGAAAGTAGAACAGGCCCACAGACGATGTCAAGTGTCTCATCGGTGCAACTTCAAGAGTGAAAGGAGGGGGTGAAATCTTAAGATGCGCGGGGCTGCCACATGGATCTTGCATGGATAAAATATTTTAAATATTGTGAACCCACATTAAATGCCCAACTCTAACCTTCAGACAGCCATATCTTTCAACTAGGAACTCGAGATTTGAGCGGGAGAGGACTTTTTGGAAAGCTCTCGATGTCTGCTTCTCACCTACCACCATTAATGAAAAATGATAAATACAGTCTGCCATTTTGAGGCTATCAAGCTTCTCACCTACCACATTAAAGAAGTATGGGCTTCTTTTCTTAATCAGCAAGGAACAACACATGGAGGCATGGGTTTTGTAAGTAGAACCCATCATTGAGGTAGGAGAATTCAAGGCTCTTTTGGGGTGGTTGAGGCAGGTGAATTCAATACTCTTTTGGGGGTGGTTGAAGTAGGATTTGAATTCTTCTCTCCTTTCCCTCTCATTTTTCCTATATATTGTAAGGAGGGGCATTTTTTTCAAAAGGTGGGCCATCTTTTATCTCCTGCCCCCTCTCTCTTTCTTCTCTAGGGTCGAATGTGGAGTTTAAGCCTCCTCTCATTGCTTTGTAATGGCATTTTTTCTTACCTCTTGCCCACTGATGATGTACTGTTTGAATTCATGGAGCAATAAAATATATTTTGTGATGCATTTTATCCATCCTTTGCTTATTTTATTCTCTTCTTGCCTCTCATCATTGTAGGGTATATTGTGCATATCTCTAATGTCTATTGTAAGTTTTGTGAGCTGTGTTTAATGGGTTGAATTTGTGTTCTGTGTGAAATTTATCTTTGGTATGTGATGCATCTTGTCCATCCTCTACATTGCTCACCTCTCTCCACTTCAGGTAGCCGAGATTGTGATCAACAACCTCATTTTCTTGGTGTTATCACCTATGTAGTGTAGGATTTTTTTATTTTCATGCTCTCTCTCTCTCTCCCCCTGTCTCCTTGGCATTGTTAGATTAGGAATAGATAGTTGTATTTCTTTCCCTACAAGTAGTTTAGCATTAGGATTAGAAAGAAGAACCAACTTTCTCTCGAGGTCTATCTCAAGTAGTAAGTCCCACAACTTGGAGATAGTACCCATGTTATGTAACCACACTATGAGTCTCAACCTATCGAGTTGAAGACATTCAGGGGTGCTATGATTCTGCATCAATAGTTTTGGCATGCCTGGTGGGTTAGGTTTGAAGCACCTTACCACTTCATCTTAGCAGGTTGGTGTGTTCCTATCAATATTTAGCCTTTAGAGGCACATTCAAGCACATCTGGCGACTCTATCTGGTCAGCAACCCCTTCTCTGAAATCACAGACATTTCCCCATCCATTTTCTTTAATTTTTCTTCCATATCTTTCATCTTCTTCCATCCCATGAAGTTATGCAATCATGACTTCATTCCCAACTTGGAATTCACACTTGCAGCAAAAACAGTGTAGCTCACCTCTAATGTATTTCTCAACTCCTCCAGATCAACATTATGATCATATCTAAAATCACTATGGATACCCCTATGAGCAGTATCAGAATCAATCCAACTATGGAACCTGCCAAGAGGGATATGCCTACAGTGAAATCAATCAAATGGATAATGTCAATTTTCTAGAGAAGATTCAAATGATGGAGGCTGTCATGGTTTAGTTAAGATCTATAAAAAAAATGAAGGCATTTAAAATTGGTTACAGGGCCTCTTGTCCATGGGAACGCCCTTTTCCAAGACAATATAGCCTACAGAAGAAGTTTGACTTCATGGTGGAAATTGTTTCCTCAACTTGTGCAGTGGACCCAAGAAGTAGAGGTCTACAGAGCTTGGTGTCAGACAACCTTGTCAATGGGTAAGTCCACCACGTCATATCTTTTCTTTTCCTCTTTCTCAATCAGTATCATTGCAGCAAGTTTCATGAGTCTAGTCTCTCACTTGTTTCCCCAAGTGTTGAATTCCCTTCTTCATCTTCTAGTCTCCCATGTCATCTTAATTGCTCTGCCCTTTTCCCCTCTAGATCCAAGTCCCCTCCACAAGAGTCAAAAGCAATACCTTCCCCTCCACAAAAAATAACGGAAAAACTAGTGGATACCCCAACCACCACTTCTCCTACTTTTCCGAGTGTATGTCAGGAAGAAACCAAGAATCTAGTCAAGGGGAGCAGTAAGAAGAAGAGCCAAAAAAAGAAGAAATGATTAGAAGCTTGGTGAGCTTGGCTCTTAGATTTGTGATTAATAAAATCCCCTTGATGGTCAAGCCCCCGGAAGAGGCTAAGGTCAAGCCAAAAGTGGTGGAGGCTTTGGTTACAACACAAGCAAGGGAAGAAGCAAGTACTCCAAATCCAAAAGAGGAGTGTATTTCAGCTATAGCGTAGAACCATATAGTTTCAGAGGCTTTGAACATAGAGTAAGCCATAAAAGAACCTTCTAGTTCTTCCTCCCACTTCATCCCCTTCAATCTCTAATGTCGAAGAAGATTTTGATCTTTCAAAATCCATTTTCGAAGATGAGGGGAACCATGGTGAGAAAATTACAGATCCGAAGAACACCATGGAGGAGGTTGAGCACACACAATAGGGTAATGATGGGGAGGACTATTTGTATGACTTACATGATTGATTTGATGGAGAGGATCCCATGGAGATCATATCATTTTCTCCTTCATCATCTTGCTTCCAAGCACATGAGTCCGTTGCCACGGAGGAGAGCATTCAAGTGTGACAACGTGCATTTCACAACAGCCCACTTAGAACCAAGGTTGGAGGATCCTAATCTTCCATGTTCTTATCAGAAGGGGGAAGGGAATAACGAAGACACCATCTCTTTCACATCATTCACCTAGGAGGGTCCACATGAAGACTCCGTTCTTGGAGTTGAATTTCAGAACAATGGGCACATCCATCAGATCAGACCTTTCCCAAATCAGGTACATGGCTTCATTGGAACTAAGGGAGAATCCAAAACTAGTCATGTCCGTTTCAGGGCATGAGGATGATATACAAAGAACCAATGGTCACCATCAACACCTCCAAGATTCCAATGGCAATCAACTTGAGGAGGTATTTTTGATTGATGTTGATACTTTGGTTGTTTGGGTGGAGGATCAATCTCTTGTTAGTGTCTCACCCATAATAAAAGCCATGTTCAGTGCCAAATCATATACATGGCTGACTATTTTGAGAAAGGGAAGGTACTTCTCCCTACCAGTTGCAAGATTTGTTTGAGTTCCCTTTTCTTTCAGTTAGCGTAGAGTAGGTAGGTTTGCTTTCAGCAAAAGAAGTGCTTGTGCACACTTTGCATGTTCCACTTGGGGCATGCATGATCTTTTTGTTTTGTACATAGATTTTATTCATATTTCTTTAGTCAGTATAGTGTATCATACCCTTCATTTGTTATAAGAAGAACCTCATATTTGCATGTGATCATTTGCTAATTTCAAAAGAAAACAAATGCAGAGCAACTAAAATAAGGTTTTGATATAGTCTATTTCAAGAACAGGTGAAGTCCTAGGTCATGACAATTTTCTACTCTCAGAAATCTCATCTTAAAGATTTTCTTATGAAAATTGAGAGTGCAGACAACAGGGTAAGCCTAGGATCACCAAGTGCAAGCAGTCAGGTTCAAGTTTCAAGAACAAGATCAGTATTAGGCTATCATTCATGACTCCATGCCCAATGGATACTCTTAAGGCTACTGATCCCTTCATCTAACAGGCAGATGGCCCCAAATGTCAGCAAATTGTTATCCAAATAATTCTCCAAACTATTTGGATGAATTTTACTTTCACTCTCGCTCTGATGCTTTACATTTCAGGTTGCACACCCATAATGATTACTCACTTGGAACTTTTTCATAGGCTTGTAGTCCTTCCGTGAACTCCCTGTGCCATGCAATTCTTCTGCGTACCCCTCTGCAGATGCCTTCCAAATTGGCTAAGTTCACGGTCTTCCTATCACGCACCCTCTTTCCTTTCTACCGTCACGGCCCTTCCTCAATTGGATGTTTACGCCCTACTTCCATAATCTCCTTTCACAATTCTTCTCCCCTTCCCATTTCCCCCCTTTTGCATCTTCCTCTCGCGCTGCTCACTTTCTACTCTCCTTACATTTTCCATCTTCCATCTAGCATGTAGTGTTCAATCAAGGCACAAATTGATTAAGTATGAAAAATGCCAACGAAAATCTCCACGTGTCTCTTCGGTGCAACTTCAAAGGTAAAAGTCAAAGGTAGTCCCCAATCGAGCGCAGGTTCGCCATGTGGTCAAATTCTGATAAAATTTGTACTGGCTCATTCAAAATTCTGAGAGACAACATAAGCCTCCACGTGTCAACTCGGTGACAACTTTGAAGGTAAAATTCAAAGGCAGTCCCCAAATGAGCTCATGCTTGCCACGTGGTGAGATTTCTGAGAAAAGTTACACAAGACGTTGAAAATTCTAAGAGTCAATGGAAGCCTCCACGTGCCAGCTCGATGTAACTTCAAAGGTAAAATCCAAAGGCAGTCCTCCAAGTGAGCGCGAAGCCTCCATATGTCTAGGGTCTTGCATAGTTTCTCCTAAATAGGCAGGAGGGACTCAGCCAAAACGTGAAGAAAGTAGAACAAGACTCGATGAAAATGCCAAGTGTCTCATCGACGTAACTTCAAGAGTGAAAGGAGTGGGTGAAATCTTAAGACACGCGGGGCTGTCCACCTGGATCTTACATGGATAGACTCTTTTAAATATTGTAAGCCCGCGTTAAATGCCCGACCATGACCCTTAGACGACCATATCTTTCAACTGGGAAATCGGATTTGAGTGGGAGAGGACGTTTAGGAAATCTCTCGACATCTGCTTCTCACCTACCACCATTAATGAAAAATGATAAATCCATTCCACCATTTTGAGGTTTTCAGGTTTCTCACCTACCACATTAATGAAGTATGGGAGTAGTTTTCCTTCTCAACAAGGAATAACACATGGAGAAATGGGTTTTGCAGAGTAGTACCCATCATTGAGGTAGGCGAATTTAAGGCTCTTTTGGGGTGGTTGAGGCAAGTGAATTAAATACTCTTTTAGGGGTGGTTGAAGTAGGATTCAAATTCTTCTCTCCTTTCCCTCTCATTCTTCATATATATTGTAAGGAGGGGCATTTTTTTCAAAATTTGTGTCATCATTTCTCTCTTACTCCCTCTCTCTTTCTTCTCTAGGGTCGAATGTGGAGTTTAAGCCTCCTCTCATTGCTTTGTAATGGCATTTTTCTTGCTTCTTTCCCACTAATAATGTACTGTGTGAATTCATGGAGCAATACAATCTGTTTTTGTAATGTATTTTGTCCATACTTTTCTTATTTTACTGTCTCTTCTTACCTCTCATCATTACAGGGTATATTGTGCACATCTCTGATGTCTATTGTAGGTTTTGGGAGTTGTGTTTAATAGGTTGAAGTGGCATTCTGTGTGAAATTTATCTTTGGTCTGTGATGCATCTTGTCCATGTTCTCCATTACTAACCTCTCTCCATTTCATGTAGCTGATATTGCTAATCGAAAACCCCATTTTCTTGGTGCTATCACCTCTGTAGTGTAGGATTTCTTTATTTTCATGCTCTCTCTCTCTCTCTCTCTCTCTCTCTCTCTGTCTCCTTGGCATTGTTAGATTAGGAGTAGATAGTCACATTTCGTTCCTTAGAAGTAGTTTAGCATTATGATTAAGAAGAAGAACCAACTTTCTCTGGAGGTCTATCTCAAGTAACAAGTCCCACAACTTGGAGATAGTACCCATGTTATGCAATCATACTGAGAGTATCAGCCCATCGAGTTGCAGACATTCAAGGGGTGCTATGATTCTGCATCAACACATGGACCTTGGAGAAAACTTTTAGATCAAGGAAAAGGCTAATGTAATAACAATTTTACTCACCTAAATCACTTTATTGAAGTAGAATTAGAGGAGTCAACTTCACTTTAACTAATTAATATTGAATTATAATTAAAGTTAGGTTAATAGAATCAGAGGAGTCACCCAAATCACTTTATTGAATTAGAGTTAGAGGAGTCAACTTTGAATGTAAATTTGAAAATTAATTAGGCTATTTTTGCCTCATGTACAACATAAATATTTTAGGCCTTATCTATTATTTGCTCATTGAAAAGTTTAAAATTACCATGCAATTGGAGTTAGAGTTTGGTCTAATTTTAGGGGGGTGTAGGATAATATTTTTTCTATATATTGTGTGCATTGGCAAAGTATAAAGATAGTTTTTGACAGGAGGACTTTTTGTATTAAGCGCTGAAGCCATTGGCCAAATCACCCTTGAATGAAAAATAATTATTTCCTTTGCAATATGTGTAGTGATGTGTTTTAAATAGTAATTCTTGTGAATTTGTGTTTCCTAAATTAATTAAGATTGCTTATGCTATTAACCTTGCTGCAAATTGGTGTTTCTACATAGTTTTAGTGTGTAATTATTTTTTGTGTTGTTGTGATTATTCCCTCAACAAAAAAGTGCTTGCTTTAGAATCAGCTGAGACCCATTGAACAATGCTTCATTAGTTTTTTCTCTGTACATTGTGCATATTTCTTAGTCAAAGCCCTCAATAATTTTGGTGTATCACCCCATTTTAATTTCAATTTTATCCATATTTTACCCTTAACCCCATAGAAATAAGTTTAAGATACATCCAAAGAAGGAAGCGACCTTGTAATCCCTGAGATTCACCTCACAACAAGGATACCCAAATCCCGTGAGGTGTCTCAATTGTATATGGAGAAGTGGGGGAGAGAAAAACTTAGAACACCTATTATCCTTCAACACATGGTGCACTTCTGAGAGATAAATTTTTTTACCATGCTCGGTGGTACTGCAAATCAAAGTTGCAGCAAAGAAGTAACACTTTTTGAGGGACAAATCTGCGAACATCTATTGAAAATAAAAATAAAATAATTTGGCAAATCCATAAAACTGATTTTAGACCCGTTTTGTAGCATGTTTCGATGCCTAAAGTGACTACAAGATCAACGGTAAGAGGAGTTCCTCATAATTTTATTTCCTTTCCTTTAAATTTAGCAAGAAGAAGAAGAGTTAGCAATACCTTAACCTATAATAGGCCCAATTTTGACAAGTCTCCTCCCCTTGATTCACCACGTATCAATCTTGTTGTTCAAATCTCATTTATTCCTATGGCTTAGTAACCACTAGTTCCTAGAAAATTTTATCCATTTTCCAATGAAAGCCCACTAATAATTACAGTTTTACCATGACATAACCACTGCTTCCTTAAAGGGTTCATCCACATTTACTGGTGAAAATCAAGTTACCCATGTTGAGAATATTAAAGATATTGCATCCATTTTTTCAGTTCATAACATCACTCATGAAGATGTAGCCTTAAGACTCTTAGCTGCCTCATTTAAGGGACAAGCCTTGCAGTGGCATAGAACTTTACCGGTAGGGACTACAGTAACTTGGGATGAATTGGGAGATTAGTTACATAAGGAATTTCAAGATAATTCTGATCATTTGTCTCTCATATAACAAATGTCCACAATTAAGCATGTTCCCCATGAATTTATGGCTCAGTTTTAACATTATATTTACTAGAACATGGGAAAAAATTTTTAGCCACTGTTAAGCCTCAACCTGATCATGCATTTCTTTATTACCTTCGAGCCTTAAACAGTGATATTACAGCCATGATTAAATCCATGGGATGAACTACACTTCTAACAACTTATAATATTTTTATATTAGAGTTGAAAACAACCTTATTCAAGAAGGAAAATTGGCTCCTAGGCCCTCTATGCCTATTATAGTAGATTTTACACCTTTTCTACAACCTAGTATAATAATAGAGCCTATTATTGCAGCACCTCAAAATGATATATATAAGACCTTGCAAACATATATGGAAATAAAATAAAAACATTAAAGAAGCAATTGGCTCAACCTAGCAAGCATTATCAGAACACTTATAGGAAGCCTTATCAACAAAATTAGAATTATAGGACAACCCTATCAATAAAGACAAGTTAATCCTCAAGCTCCTAACACTTCTAATGCCCTTGCACTAGTTAACATGGCCTAAGAAGAGTGGTGTGCACCTTGAAATCAACCTCATTCAACTACTAGTTGTCCAAATTCCTTTTTGAATTTAAGCCTTATTGGGATACCAAAATATGAAAAATTGTTCATGCCTTAAATGGAGGATAGGCAGCAAGATGCTCAAATTCAAAAACCACATGAACAAAACTTGGTTAGTTTTGGAGAAGAGGATTTTATTACAGTTATAACTAGAGCTCAAGAAAAATCTCAGAGATGAAGAAAAAACAGTAGAGAAAGGAATTGTTTTACCTACTATTACTAATAAAACAATAAACAGTCCAAGTATAGCCCTTAAAGAGAAGCAAAAACAACCACAACTAGATCCTAAATGTTTCTTTATACCTCAGATTTCTAAAACAACAGAAGATGAATCAATTTTTGCTATAGCTCACTTTAAAATTGTTGTATCTTCCTCTAATATTGTTGAGGTTATGAAAAAAAATAATATCATCATTTCTTTATGGTATGATTTGAGTATTCTATGACAACAAGAGTTACTTGATCATGAGCTTGCTAAGTTGCAAATTTCTTCCAAACTAGTAGAGAAAGAATCAAAGAAAGTTGATATGGTTCTTGGTATAGTTGATCAGGATCGTATGAAAACTATTAAGTGGATGGAATAGAAAGTGATAAATTCTCATGACATGAGAAAACCACCTCATTTTTATCTTTCTCTTATTATTGGTGATTATTTAGTTCACAACTGTATGGTTGACAGTGGTGCAAGCAACACAATCATGCCTAAAGCAATTACAGAAAAATTGGGACTGCAGTATGAACCAAGAGAAAATAAAGTACTGCAGCTTGATGAGACAACAACCAAGATAGTTGGTATCATTAAAAAAACTTAGAGGTAACATTACATGTTTATCTCAATGTTTTAGTTTTACAAGATGTAACTGTTGTAGATTTACTTCCCTAATTTTCTCTTTGCTTATAAAGAGATTTTACAGCAAAGATAGGTGGTTATATTTCTTCATATTGGTCGTTTTGTTCTTCACCACGAAGTATGGAACTAAGGTTACAATAAGTTTAGAGCCTTTATCTATATTTCACATTGAGCTTCATGCTCCAAATGTTGCATCTATAAATCAAGCTGATTTTGATACTAATGGACACATTTCTACATTAGATGGTATCTCTAATTTGTTAATAGATGAAAAAGTGTGTGAAGAACATGTTTATGATCCTTATAAGGAGGTAGACAAAGGAATAATCAGTGTGTATTATCTTCATGCGGAAAACACACCCATCCCCTTGTTGTCCAAGAACATAAAGTAATTATAGAAGGTTTATGAAAATTTCATTTTGATGGAGCAAAGAACAAGAAAGTACGAGGTGTAGGTTTTATGATGACTTCCCCTAAAAATTAGAGGTATTTTTTTAGCTCTAAGTCTGCAATTTTCATGTACTTGTAACATGGATGAATACAAAGCATTGATTCATGGCCTAAAATAGGCTAGAAAGAGAGGAATCAGTGTATGTTGTAGGTTTATGGTGGTTCTGAATTAGTTATAAATCATGTCAAGAACTATAATGTTTGTAAGAATTCATTCCTGAAATCTTACAAGCATAGAGTTTCAGATTTGATACATGATTTTGAAGCTATTAACATTTAATCATCCCCAAGAGCTAAAAATAAGCATGCATATAGACTTTTAGCAATTAGATATAGCTTTGAAGTGCTAGAAAAGATATAAAATGAAAAAATTCAGCCACATATAAATTTGATAATTAGACCTCCAGTGCCTGATAATGAAGAGAATTGGTAATTTTTTTGAGATGACAAACAAATATGCAGATTTCTACAACAAGAAGCTGAATTTTCTATAGCTAATCAAGAGAAATTACAACACCAATACAGTGACTAAATTGTTTAGTTAATGTCCAACAAAAATCCTTAAGGGATTGTCACCTTAGAAGATATTTTCAGTTCTGATGACTAGCTCAGAAATGACAAAGGAAAGATCTCAACACATGCTGATAACTATGAAGAGATCTCAGTTGACGATGGGAAGAAATCACAGAATGGAAAGGTATGTTCCTTAGAAGAAATCATAGAATGGAAAGGTATGTTCCTTAGCTGAAATATAGTATTTTATCAACTGATGCAAAGAATTCATAGATATTTTTGCTTGGAAATACCAGTATCTTAAAGGTTTTGATCCTAGTTTGGAATGACATCGTATAGAATTACAACTAAACTCAAAACCTGTTAGGTAAAAATAGAGGCCTATAACCCCAAAATTGAGTCATTAATGAGAAATGAGCTATCAAAGTTAATTGAATTTGGAATTATTTTTCCCATCAAGCACTCAGGTTGGGTTACCAACCTTGTGCCTGTTTGGAAAAAAGAATGGAGAAATGTGGTTGTGTGTTTAATTTCGTGATCTTAATAGAGCATCTTTGAAGGATCATTGTTTGTTGCCTAATATGGAACAGATTTAAAGAACAGTGTCAAGATCAGCTAGGTTGTCCTTACTAGATGGTTAAGGTGGATACACTCATATTCTTGTGCATTATGAAGATAGATACAAGATAACCTTCACCATGAAGTGGGGAACTTATGTGTACAAGAGGATGCTTTTGGGACTTTCCAATGTCAGTGCAACGTTTCAGCGTGCAATGGACATGGATTTTCACAGCCTCCTGAATAAATGCATATTGGTTTATTTAGATGATATTATTGAATTTTCAAAGAATTATGATGATCATCCTATGCATTTAAGGCAATATTTTTAGATGTGCAGGAATTTTGGAATATCGTTGAATCTAAAAAAGTCCATTTTTCAGTGCATGAAGGTAAATTACTTGGACATATTATTTCTAATAAGTTCTTAACTATTGATCCTTTCAGAATTGATGTAATTTTGCAGCTGTCCCAACATCATCATAAGAAGGCATTATAATATTTTCTTGGAAAAATCAACTTTGTCAGAATATTTGTTCAATATTTTATAGCCCTTGTAAAGCCATTAACAACTATGCTAAAGAAGGGTAATGTTTTCTCTTGGACAAACAAAGGAAGAAAAGGATTTGAAGCCATTAAGTTGGATATTTCACATGCTCCTACATTGAAAAATCCTAATTTTGATAAGGATTTTAGTATGTATGCAATTGCAAGAATTGAAATTGTTGGTATCCAAATTCATTCTTTTTTTCAAGCCAAGAAACAACACATTCGATAGGGAGCTTAGAGGCAGATAGATCATAGAGTGTGTCATTTTGTAGCCAGGGATGAGATCTAACTGGCCCTTTATTACTTAGATTTGTGGAGAGATGGATAACGCCTTTAAGAGGATTTGAACTTTCCTCACTACTTTAGGTTGTGACTTTTCAACCAGCGTGAGAGGACCCTTAATGTCACCTCTGTTTGATGAAGGAGATGGAGATGTCCTTCCTTTGCATAAATTCTATGAAGATAACCTTGGGAAAATATGGTCAATGCTACATGATTTAAATCTTAAGAGTTGTCACTTCTAAACGATGGAGATATTCTCAACACAAGGCTAAGGTTACTAAAGGCATTAAGAAATCCTAATTGTTCTGCATATTTTTTCAAGTATATTTTTTTCCTTTATTGATACACAAGGAAAACAGGGGTAGTTCGGGGTGGATCAATGGTTTTTAAATGATTTTGGTGGGAGATGAAGAAGGATAAGTTTGATTATACCAGATCTTTGGAGGGACTTCACAATAATCAACAACTTTAACAACAAAAAGCTTCAGAACAGTTAAGATGTTGCTTCAACCAAAAGGTGTGCTTTAATGGAGGCCTAAATCAACACATTTTCACATAATCTTTGAGACTCCAACACGAAGGATCAAATTGAAAGACTCGATTAAACACTAAAGTCTCTGATTAATCATGCCGAAGGGACACCCGAAGACTTATAAATAATCTTTATCCAAAAATGACAGTGAATTGATTTTAAATTTGTTTATCTCATTCAAGATGAAGGATCTTCTTGAAATGAAATTGCAAATACCATTAAACTATCATAGGGACAAGATCCTATGTGATTTCACAAATATTTCAATATAAGATTGCAATGGGAATGAAAGAAACTATTTCCAGACATTTCTAAAACAAAGCAGACACAAATTACTAGAGATTTGACACAAATTAATTCTAAAATTGATTAGATTCATGAGTAGGGGAAAGCTTCCAGAGAAATCTCAGTGCTCGTCAATGGATATACATATGCAACCAACTTGACACAATAGAAAATAAAACATAGAAGAAAATAACAGGTTATTCAGCTTTGGTCTCTCACAAAGATGAATTTCTCAATTTTTCTTTTAGGAATTCAAACTCTGACCATTTGCAAGAGTATTCTCATTACATTTATACATTTTTCTCACTCAATTTTTCCCCCCAAAGAGAAGAATATTTGAGGGACCTTTGATTGTTACCAATTTGTTTCAGATAATGACGTTTAAAAAATTCAAATCCAAAATCTACCAGGTGGACCAATTGCGAACTGATCATGTTTCTTGGGCCCTCTACTAATGACTAGGATGTCATGCCACAAATTTTTAGGAGTCCTTTTAATCATTCTGATTCTGTCATGCGAGAAATCACATTTTTAATGATTTTTCGAAGCCTCTGCATAGATGGACTTGACAGGTGATCCCTTTTTTCTCTTGAGGCAATGCCTCTTTCACCTTTTGTGCCTGCACTTTCATCATTTCACCATTTTTCCCTCTTTTTCCTCTTTAATTTATGCCTCGTATCCATTTCCTCTCAGAATTCCCATTCCTTTGAGTGCTTGAGTAATTCCCACTTCAAAATATCAACCTTAACAATCCTTTGACTCATAATTTAAGCTTCGAATCCATTTAATGGCACCTTACAAATAGAGACGACAAATAATTTCATCAAAGAACGATGAAAAATAGTCTGTATTCATGTCTCCAAGAGTCTTGGAGAAAAAATGGTGGACAAATAAGTGAAATGCACAACAACCGTTGATCTTGCCCCTTTTCCAATTTATATCATAGTCATTCATGTGTTTCCTTGGTACAACTACAAAGGAGAAGCATAGAGGTGAGTCTCAAACAAGCGTGAGTCTTCCACATACCCTCAACCAAAGAAAAATTCCTTTTGGCCTTTGAAAAGTCTCGGCGAAAAAAACGGAGCCAGCGGGATCCTCCACGTGTCTCTATGGCACATTTTGAGATGGTCCCCAAAAGTAGAGACCCCTAACAAGCGCGGGCTCAACAAATGTCTCAGTCTGGAAGAGTCTATTAAAAAACTGAATGGTTCAATGGAAGGTGCCATGTGTCTAGGGTCTGAGACAGTCTCCTTTGGATTTTGAAAAGTCCAAGCAAAAGGGCAAAGTGAGCGAAAGCCTCCAAGTGTCCACCTGGTGCTTCTCTAAAATAAAACTTAGGGGCCGGCCCCAAACATGCGCGGTCCCTCCACGTGTCCTAGGCCCTTTAGGAAGTTGCTTAAAATGTCTAAGTAAGGAAAATCCCATCGAAAGCCTCCACGTGTCTTTATGGCGTAACTTCAAGATGGTGCCAAGGAGTGGAGACTCTGAATGAGTGTGAGCTCACCACATGTCCTAGGCCTTATAAAATTGCTTTGAAAAGTTTAAGTACAAAGCGGAGCCGATGAAAGCCTCCACATGTCTCCCTGTCGCAATTGTTAAGGTGGGACCCTGAGGCGGATCCTCAAATGAGTGCCAACCCACCACTGTCCATGGCCCACTAAAACTGTACCGGCTGTATGAAAAATTTTTCTAAGTCCAGGAAAAGCAACGAAATCCTCCATGTGTCTCCCTAGCACAATTTCAAGGCCAAACCAGAAGGTGCATTTTCAAACAAGTGATGTTCCTCCATGTGGACAATTTTTGGGTTGAAGTGAGCCATAGAGTTCTTAGAGTGCCCCACTGAGATGCAACCAATCAAAAAGGGCCACGTTTCCACTGATGTAGAGATGTGAATTTGACAGGGAAAAACACACCCGTCAAACCATAAAAATGCAGGAAAACCACCATTTTGAGCCCAGAAATGAATTTTCTTTAAGGACAGAGAATTTGGAAATGTTACAAGGCTCAATAATTATTTTATGAGCTACATCCAATCACGCTTTCATAGGTATTTGGGAAAAAAATAGTAGGGACAACAAAACGTTATTATGGAAAATGGAAAGAAAGGAACAACCTGAGTTTTACGCCCAATTTACAGACTACTTCACATGGATAGGGAAATGAAAAATAAATTATGGATCTTTAAGTGATCTTCAACCAATGAAGGGATTGATCATGGCAACCAAATGGAGAACAAAGTCTTCAAGCACCAACACGGGGAGACAAAAAACATGACAGAGGCCGCAAACTGAGGAATTTCAATGACACATGAGGTGAGACCAAATTTGAGCACCAACATCGGCCACGAAATGGGGATGGGCACTCCCTGTGAGTGCCACAAGAAAAAACAGCAGACCAAGTGCTAAAAATAGACCATTGGGCAATGGAGTCAAAGAATAAGCTTGCAGAGCAGAACAACCATAACCATCCTCAAGAAAAAAAAAACTAAGAAACCAACAAAACTAGGTCACCCAGGACCAGAATGAACAAAAACACGAAAGTAGAATGGAAAAAAAAACTATACACTATATAAATGGAGTATACCTTGATTATGATAAATCAATCAAGAAAATGCTTCAAATGCCTGCCATTAACAAGCAATTCAAGTAGTTCCCCATCTAAATCTTTTAGGAAGAAGCTATTTTCACCAATTTGAATATCAATTGAATAAGAGCCCATCCAAAATGCATCAAATTTGCCATGCTTTCCCTTATCTTCATGCCTGCTATCCCATAAAATCACAAGATCCCCAATGCTAAAAGCTATAGCAGTCAGTTTTTTGTCAAACAACTTCTTCAACTTTTCTCTGAACTTCACATGCCACAGATGGGATGCCCTTCTTTCTTCATCCAACTCAATAATCTGATTGATTCAAGCATCATATGGACTAACTTCTTGGTCTTGAATCTATTTAACAAACTGAAATGAAGACAATTGCAAATGGAGGGGCAAAAAAGATTGAGTTCCATTTACCAATTCAAATGGGCTTTTACCAGTAGCTCTTTTGATAATGATTCTGTCATCCCGAACAACAAACCTCAGTTGCTAACCCCACTTCCTTTTGTTCAGCTCCAAGTTTCTTCTAATGATCTTCAACAAGTTTTTATTACTGGACTCAGCTTGTCCATTTACTTAGGGATTGTAGTTAGAAGCATATGTCAAATTGATCTCATACTCTTTGCACATTGCCACCAAAGGTTTGGCTCTGAAACTCAAGGAATTATCAGCAAAAATTTTAGCTGGCACTCCAAATTTGCATATGATTTGATTTAGCATGAAATCCATGATAACTTGGTGTGTTGCCTTCTTGGTGGGGATTGCTTCTACCCACTTAGTGAAATAATCAGTGGCTACAAGAATCGATTTCTAACCAACATTTGAAGGATCAGAAATGTCCCCAATGAAATCCATTCCCCATTGTATGAACGGGGCTTTAACTGAAACATGCTACAAAGAAAGGGATCCTGAAGTTTTCATTCTTCTAGAAAATGCTGACAACTTTGACATTTCCTCACTAATAGATTTGTATCCTTGAAGAGAGTTGGCCACCAATAACCAGCCCTCAATATTTTATGTGTTGTAACTCTTCCATCAAAATGTGTAGACACCAAATTCGTGTCTTACGACCCCTTGTGACCCGCATCCCATTTCGCAACCTAACCTCATTACCTAAACCTTACACAATTATTTATTAATTACCTTATAATTGATAAATCCACATCACCTTACCCGCCACCTCACTTTGCCACCTCATCATGACCTAGCCCTAACCCTAAACTAACCTAATTAAGACCCATGACTTGGTCTAGATTCACAGCCATAACTAATGCCTCCTTACTCGCACCCAAAGCCGACCTTCTAGCCACTTGACCAAGCCCGCAACTGATCTCTCGGGAGAAAAGTAGGGAAGGTGGGCTATTTTACTAAAAATAGCCTACTTTTTCCTTACCGATGCCGGTTCCTACTCGACCACTGTCGGTTACGCAACCGCCATCGGTTCCCTGTAAATGGGCTCCCCAAACCAAAACAACGGATCGGAATTTCATTTTGGGAGATCAGTCGAATGATTTTGAATCGAGAGAGATCATTTGGGAGTGATCTTCACTTAACCAAAAAATAGAGTCCAGATCTTCACTTAACCAAGCAGAGACGAGTGAAGAAACCAGAAGTGCTTGCAGTAGTAACCGGCAGGATATCAACTTGCATCTTCGCCAAAACCATTTCCTCATTTATTGTTTAATCAAAATCTTGTGGTCTTGTGTTCTTATTTGCAGGTAGTCCTTCCAAGACAAAAAGGAGTTCTCCACAGTCAACCTGATCTTTCTCTATGGTACGCGCACACCATCTCGACATTCAACAGGTATTCCTCCTAACCCTAACCTCATCTGTTTCTAAAAGGAATGAAAGGATAGAGCAACTCTATTCCCAGTAGCCGAAACATTCCGAGCGAAACATTTTGGCACGCCCGGTGGGACCCATTTTGGGTTTCTTTCTCTTGCTTATTTTCATTTTAGGAAGCATATTTGCTGTTGCTGCTTTTGTTATATATTTCGTAAAGAATTTGTCTTGCTTTCCTAGTTTCGCATTAGTGAAAGTCATCTCTCTTGCTTCATCGAACATAATTTTCGATTTGGGTTTAAAACACATGCATTACATTCCTGCTTGTTGTTCTTCAATTCTAGTGAATATAGATTAAGTAACAGGTCGTACACGTGGGGGTGATATCCACGGTATTGACAGGAAATTAACCCTAGTTTCACTGCACAACACATACTGAATCACTTCACAATTAACACAACAACTCAAACATCCCCCCTTTTCTGCGGTATTCCTCCGCCCGATTGAGGTAACCTTATAAGCCAAAACAAACTTGACATTTCCCCTAGGTCTTGTTGTTTAGGATTCTGACATCATCTTACATCTAAAGGCATAAGCCCACGATAACTAAAATTAACCCTAGGATTAGTCTCTGGATTTGCGTGTGCATCTTGCTTGTTTTCAAATTCTGTTTTCTCTGTCATACTTTGTCTTCTGTGATCAATAAGTTGATAAATATACTCAACGTTGCTAAAAATCAAATTAGCAGCCTTTTATATCTTCTTATCCTAGACTTTTGACACCGACATCGGTTAAGGGACCGAAGTCGTTTGCTCTGTGACCGACACCGGTTAGTAAACCGATATCGGTTACTATCTTCATCGGCCCCTGACAAACCAGCAACTTGCCCAATTCATCATTTTGAGGTTGTTTTTGTTCTTGATAGATTGAAACTTTCCTGTGTGTTCTTGTCCATGGTTGTCATCACTCGGAAGCAAGCCGCCGCCATGGTTTCACATGCCTACTCTGTGTCTTTGCCTGAATCACCCCCTTCACATTCTATAGGGAACCCTACGGATACCAGTGCGATCCCCCAAATTCCTGTAGGAGACAAGGACTTTGCCAAATTTCTGGATGCTAATCCCAGCGCTGTACAATACTATTTGTCTCATGCCCCTGACCGTACGCCTGATGGTCAGCTCCTTATTGGCATGCCTATTAGTATAGCTGCTCATTTAGCTCCCACTCCTCCTGATAACACTGCCTTACTTCCTGCATCTCTAGCCCCGTCTCCCAATCCGACGGCTTCAGAGGTTCATACGACCCCGATTAGCTTTCCTTTGGTTAATCTTGGACCCCACGTATCGTTACCACCAACTGCCCCTACCTCATCTCTCTTTCAGACCACTCCATTCATGACTTACTCTCTGCCACCTATTCACACGAGCTTTCCTTCTCAAGCTCCGCCTACCTTTTCATTCCCATACACGTATCCATTAACCTCAACACCTTATATGGGACATCCCTATTCTGTTGCTCCAACATACTCATCCTCCATACCTTATCAACACTTAGCCCCACCATTGTCCAGTGGAAGCCCTTGGTCCAACTTGCCTCCGTTTACCACAACCGCACCATCATCTCATCCAACCACAGATTTCATCAAACAAATGATGGACAAAAATGCAAAACCTGGAGGCTTATGTTTCAGGAAGTCGTAGCGCCTTGACATACGAGCAAGTTTGTCGGGAGCCCATTCACCCTTCTGTCCCCCTTCATTCATATCCTCCTCAATGGGAGTTGCCAAAATTTACTCGTTTTAATAGTAAAGAGGATCCTCAACAACACTTGCGATCATTTAGACATGCTTGTTATTTGATTGCCCATGATGATGCCTTGTTACTCCGCACTTTTCCCATGTCCTTATCAGGACCTGCCTTGGAGTGGTACAGTGCTTTAACCCAGCACTCAATCTTCTCTTTTAACCAACTAGCCTAGTCTTTCTTGGATCATTTCTCCATTAACATTGCCAAGAAAGTATCTATCACCGACCTCTATGCCATCCAACAATTTGAAGACGAATCTATCGCAGATTTCGTTGGACGATGGCGGGGCCTTATCAACCAACTTACGTATGCCTTGCCTCAAACTGAACTTATCGAACTATTTACGCGGGCCTGCGCTAAGCACATCTCCCCTACCCTCCAAATTCAAACTTTCCGCACATTCGACGAGGCCTTTACCATGGCTCGGAAACTAGAAATTCGAGCCTTAGAAGAAGAGAAATTGTGGTTGCGTAACAAAAACCCCAATTTCCGAACTCCTGATTCTACCAACAAGCCAAACACCACCACTCCTCACGCGTCCACTTCTTCTAAATCAAAAGGAGCTGTCCACGCGGTAATGGTCAAATCTCAAACACCGTCCAATACTCCGCCGAAAACCACCTATAAGTACAAAGCCGAGCCCATCAATTACACTCCCTTGGGAGAAACTTATGGCGTCATCCTGGAGAAATTGCTCAAAGCTGGGGCTATCACCTTGCCCCCTGTTAAACCTCACTCTGGGTTTGACTCCACCCGCGCAATACCTTCCTGGTACAAAGAAAATGACTTTTGTAACTTTCACCGCGTAAAAGGACATAGTCATGAAAACTGCAAGATGTTGAAAAACATAGTGCAGGAAATGGTTGACGCAGGGGATATAACCCTCGATAATCCTAATGCCCCTGCTAACCGAAATCTGAAAATTTTCAACAAGCCATTCCCGAATCACTCGTCCAACAGTAACGTAAACCAAGATATCTTAGCCGAGGAGAGTGTTCATGAGATCCATGCAGTCTTCGATTCTCAGCCAAAAGCCTCTATTGAAAAAATTTTGAATCAAGCCTCTCCACCAACACAGGAGTCTGAACCTCCTTCACCACCATCAAGCCAAAGTGAAATCATTCCTTTACCCATAGAAGAGTTAACTGCCTGGACTTCTCTTCTCATCGATGAGTCTTCTTACACCACATCCCTACAAGACTGTGAGCGGATGTTATCTAATTTATCTATTTCCCAAACGTCCCCTTCTACCGCTCTTGCTGCACAAGAGGAGAGCTCACCACTCCTTTTGTCACCTTTAGACGAGAAACTTCTTACACCGACATCACTAACTTCTTTAACCATAACGGACCCCCTCAAACACGCCCTCTTACCTATTAGTTCTTCATCGCCTAAATATTTTCAGCGACCTGTTGACCTCTTAACATCTATTGATACAGCGCCTCATCTACCCCTTGTATCACACCCGCAGTGGACTGGAATTACAACCCACCTTTCTTCCGTACAAAAATTACAAATCACACCTGGAGACTGTCATTCCACAGAAGATAGACAGGCCCTATGGGAACGTTTGAGTACCCCTTTTTCTACTCAAATGCAAATGACTGATCCTGATGTCTCCACCATATACCCGAAGTGTTTACAGAAGCTTAAAATGCCCCTGTTCTCACCTTCACCCCCCTCACCTCTACCAAATGCCCCGTCCACTTCTATCAACTTAACCAGATCTTCCCCTACGCTTGGGACCTCACCAATGCCCAGTCTAACGCACCCGCCTAAGCGACTCGATCTATCCAAAAATAAATCCGCCCCGCCACCTAGGAGACAAACTCAATCCGTGCCCCTATCACAATCAAAACCATCATCGTCATACCTACCTTCCATATTGGGACCCCATCCCTCTACCTTACATCAATATATCATACCTCCTGCGTTTTCTTCAAAACAACCTACGCCTTCCGCACCTATACAGAAATTCCAGGGTATAGCAACACCGTCACTCCGCGTATCCTGTCCACCTATCAACCCTAAACAAATTCCATCATCAAAAGATTTGTTTTCGGTCACTCCTATTTCCCCGTGGTTGTTTTCTGATACCACATCATCTGCGGCCTCATCATCCAACATAGCTTCTACGCCAAAGAAATCACGTTTAGTGAAAACCACGTATCAACACCCCTCGGCTAAACCACCACCCGTGCGAACCAATCATGCCCAAACATTACCAAAACCCGCACAACCAATACCCTCATCCTCTTCCGATTTTGACCCACTCAAAGGATCTTACGCCAAAATCCTTGCTATGTTGGTGGAGAATGCGACCATTTCCCTACCTCCACTTAGACCTTATGACCCGTCTAAACCCCGACCTATGGGTTACGATGAGTCTAAAATCTGCGCTTATCACCGCACACCAGGACATGATGTGGAGGGATGCAAAGCTCTAAAAACCATCCTTCGTCAGTCACCTCTCCCAGATAGAAAGATTAAGAAAGACAACTTACGAAGGGAGAGACCTTTAGTTTCCATTCCCTCTCCTATACCATCTGTCCCCGCCTCACCAAGATCTATCATTATTACAACCCCACCTCTTGAAGACCATGAGTTATCCCAACCATCTTCCTCATCTCAGGTCTACGAGATTAATATGATTAGTGTCGCTACTCGAGGGCAGAAAAACAATGGGAAAGCAAAAGAAAACACACCTGCGGCATCTCTTTCTCCGTCAAACATCCCGATTGCACCACCACCTAAAGTGGTCATTCGCGGACCCGCCTATCCCGTCTCTAATGGCATTGCCCACCGAAATATGATTAAACAGCTTCACCAATCGCCCGTAAAAATGACACTGTATGATCTCATTCAGACTTCTGAATCTCATCGACAAGCTCTCGTTGAGATCCTTCAAGGGATAGAGGTTTTACCTAATGAAACCCTGCCTGTCGCCTCCATTCTAACACCCAATCACGTTGCCTCTCTCACTAAACAGCCCACTACTCCAATCACTTCTGTCTCTATACCACAAGCTGCTGCAGTCAGTTTCTCTGAAGATGAAATTGTTGACTTTGGTACAGAAGACCCTGACCCTGCCCTTTTCATTTCCGCTTACGTCCGAGACATTCGAGTACGTCGGGTTATGATTGACGGGGGCGCTAGCCTAAACATCATCTCTTCAAAAGCCTTCCAACAAATGAATATCCCTTCTAGTTGCATGTGTGCCAACCCCATCATGTTGCGGTCATTCAATGACGCTATTACTTCTACCTTAGGCACCGTGATCCTCAACATTCGGGTAGGACCACGTACTTTACCCGAACTCTTCTATGTCTTGGAGGGAGAGTTCCAATATAATATATTGCTGGGTCGTCCTTGGATCCGAGCCATGGGATGCGTTCCCTCAACATTACATAGATGCATAAAATTTGAGTACGAGGGGAAGTCCTACACCGTAAAAGCTGACCCTCCCCCCTTTAAAACCTGCAATATGTTATACCGCCCTAACGATGTGCTTATACCAATCAAGACACCCATACATTCAACCCAACCATCCTCTTCAAATGTACCTCAACCATCCACCTCAACCGCGCCTACGCCTTCAACTGATGAAACCACCATCGCAAAAACCACTTCCCTTCCCGCAGCTAACATTCCAACCTCCGACCCCTTAGTAGATGTTTTTCAGCGCCTTACGCTGGGGGAGTACCGCCTATATAACGTTAGTTCTTTCCCTACCCCGCAGGAGTACGGACAATTACATGCACATCCCACCTACGACCGTCGCGTGGGGGAGGTAATCTCTTACGGACCACCCCATTGCCGCACTAACCTAACGTATGGGGGTGTTGACGCATCCTCCATTACCCCTGAACCTCCTCTTGGTGTGGTTCCCTTCCAATCCGATTTTCAATACTTGACAAATCGTCGTTTCGCCCTCACCTTCTTGACTCGCTGTGCGTGGAAAGGCTTTGGTTTTGGCCTTTACGAACAAGGCCGACATACACTCATTCCCGTGACTACCCGTAAACATAATGATCGCAGTGGTCTCGGTTTTCCCGAAACACCTACACAGGAGACACCTCCTGTCAGCTGTATCCTGGAAGAAGAAGACGTCGCCCCTACCAAACCATCATCACCCACTTTGCCATCATCACCCACAGAATCTATAGACCCTGAATCCATCCCTCCTAACTTTTTTTTTTCATAAATGCTATCTTCATAGGTCCTCTCACTTATCAACGCGATAATGAGGACCCATCTTCTCTTCCCCTTCTGTATCCAGACATGATCGAAGAGGATTCGCCTTTGATTAATGTTGTTGAATGCCAGGATGACGACTCCATCCTCACTTACCTTGGCGCGGATGATTCTTATATTCAACGAGCCTTACCATCTGAAACCCAAACCATGCTGAACGAATCTACCATAGAAATCAACATCCACACGGAGGAGGATCCTCACATTGTGAAGATTGGACAATCCCTTAACACATCAGAACAAGCCGCCTTTACTACCTTTCTCCGTGCTCGCAACCAAGCTTTCGCATGGTCTTACGCTGACATGCCAGGAATTGATCCTGACATTGCTGTCCATAACATCATCCTGAAACCCGATTCCAAGCCAATTAAACAGAAATTGAGAAAAATGCATCCACGCATTGCTCTCTTGGTCAAAGAGGAACTCCAACGACTCCTTTCTGTTTCCTTCATCTTGCCTATTGACTATCCTCAATGGATTTCTAACATCGTACCTGTCACTAAAGCGACAGGGGGACTTCGGATATGCACGGATTTCCGAGATCTTAATCTCGCTTGCCCCAAGGATGACTTCCCCTTACCTAGCATTGACCAACTTGTTGATCTAACTGCAGGTCATGAGATGCTCTCTCTCATGGATGGCTTTTCAGGATACAACCAAATTTTGGTTGCCCCTGCCGATCAACATAAAACTGCCTTCATAACTCCTTGGGGAACCTTCTGTTATCGTGTCATGCCATTTGGCCTTAAGAATGCTGGTGCTACCTATCAGCGGGCTATGACCTACATTTTTCATGACATTATGCACACTATCCTTGAAGATTATGTCGACGATCTTCTCGGCAAGTCTAAACATCGTAGTGAACATCTCAATGTTTTAACCATTATTTTTGATCGCCTGTTACAATATTCTGTCCGCCTTCAACCGAAGAAATGTGTCTTTGGTGTTCTTTCGGGAAAACTTCTTGGCTTTATCGTCTCTTTGCGTGGCATTGAGGTCGATCCATCTAAAGTCAAAGCTATCCTAGAAATGCCCCCACCCAAAAATCTCAAACAATTGCGTAGTTTACAAGGTAAGCTCCAATCTATCCGACGTTTCATCTCCCAACTCTCGGATCGGTGTCAACCTTTCCATCACCTCCTTAAAAAGGATATTGCATTCCAATGGAGCGAAGAATGTCACCAAGCCTTCGAAGCTCTCAAATCCTATCTCTTGCAGCCACCCGTGCTTATCCCACCCCAAGACGACCGCCCTTTCTACCTTTACCTTTCCGCCACCGACCACGCTGTAGGAGCCATGCTTGCACATCGTGACTTTGAGAATCGCGAACAAGCCGTTTATTATATAAGTCGTACTTTGGTGGACTATGAGACTAGGTACACACATATAGAAAAGTTATGCCTAGCCCTATCATTCGTGGCCACCAAACTCCGACACTACCTTCTAAATCACAAGACTTTCGTCATCACCAATACAGACCCCATCCATTACATGTATGCCAAACCTCATCTGAACCAACGCATTGCCAGATGGCTCATGCTTCTCGCCGACCTCGACCTTGAGTTTGTCCACCAGAAATCAATCAAAGGACAAACCATCGCAGACCAACTTGCGGAAGCTCCTTTACCTGGGGAACAATTTACCAATTTCACATTTCCCGACGAACTCATCGCTACTCTTTCCCTCACAGAGGAGTCGTACCCAATGACTCTCTTCTTCGATGGCTCCAAATGCCATCGTGGCGGAGGAGCTGGCGTTGTTCTTATTCCTCTCGACGCTGAGCCTATGCCTCTTTCATTCCGACTCGATTTCCCTTGCACTAATAATACAGCGGAATACGAGGCCCTTGTTCTGGGTCTCCAGGTTGCGCTGCACTTAGGTATCAAATCTATCAACATTTTTGGCGACTCTCAATTGGTAGTCAATCAAGTTATGGGCGTCTACCAATGCAAAAATGAGGAACTTCAAAAATACAAACACTACGTGGATTCACTTCTAGCCTTATTTACTCACTATTCTATACAAACCATTCCACGCTCCACTAACAAATTTGCGGACACTATGGCTTGCCTAGCCTCGCAAATTCCCGCCGCACCAACTGACTCTGAATTATTCGTTGTGGTCCAGCAACTTTTTGCCCCATCTTACTCAGCCCCGGTTGTTTGTATGATAAATAATGTGTCTGCTAGTTCGCAGGATACTTGGTATCACCAATTTCACGATTATCTTACAATCTCTGTCCTCCCACCTGACCTTACTAGTAACGGCAAACGTGCTTTTCTTAAAAGTGTTTCGCGTTATGTTGTCATGGGGGGACTCCTCTATAAACGTGGCTTTGATGGCATCCTCCTTCGCTGTCTAACTGGCGCGGAGGCCACTCATACCATCCAACAGGTCCATGACGGTATTTGTGGTGGACATTTTAGCGGCCTTGCCGTGGCCAAACGAATCCTTCGCCTTGGTTATTATTGGCCTACTCTCAATAACGACTGCTACGAATATGTTAAGCATTGTGTTATGTGTCAGCAACATGCCAACCTTCAACATACTCCTAGCCACCCGCTCCAGGTCGCTCGAGATCTTTGGCCCTTCTCACAATGGGGTTTAGACCTTATTGGTGAGATTCACCCGACCTCTTCACAACGTCACCGTTGGATAATCACAGCGACCGAATATTACACAAAATGGGTGGAGGCTATTCCACTCATTTCAATCAAAAAAGAAAAAATTGTCGAATTCATTAACCATCACATTATCTGTCGTTTTGGTATTCCTCATCGCCTGATAACAGATAATGGAAAATCTTTCAAAAACAAGTTGTTGCAAGACCTTTGCGACAACTTTGGTATCAAACTTAGCTTCTCATCACCCTACTATCCACAAGCCAATGGGCAAGCCGAGTCCTCTAATAAAACACTAACCAAAATCCTCATGAAAGTTGTCAATGACTCCGGCAAAAATTGGCACGATCACATTCCCTTTGCCCTTTGGGCTTATCGTACTAGCATTCGTACCTCTACTAATGCCACACCTTTTTCTTTGGTATACGGTACCGAGGCTGTTTTGCCTCTCGAAATACAAATACCCTCCCTTAGAATATCTCTTCAGGATATTCTCACCAACGATGATTTCCGTCAAGAGCGGTTAGCCCAATTGGAGCTTCTTGACGAACGCCGTCTTACAGCTCTTGATCACCTTCAAATCTATCAAAAACGCATTAAACGTGCTTATGATAAGCGACTTCATGAGCGTACCTTTAAGGTTGGTGATCTTGTCCTCAAAGAGAATCAACATGTAACCAAACTAGAAAAGAGCAAACGTGGAAAATTTGCTCCCAATTGGATTGGGCCTTATATAATCACTCACACCTATGGATCTGGTACTTATCGTTTAGCTTCGCTTAATGGTAAACCTGAGCCTGAACCCCTTAATGCCTTGCATCTTCGACCATTCTACTGTTGAAATTAGTGTTATATCACTTCTTATCTACCTGCCGCTCGTCCCTTGAGCTCACTTACCACTACATACACTCTGTTTCCTACACCTCATAATAACAATCAAGCTCACATAGTTTGATTCTCACCTCCCCTTGATGATGCCTTCCCCTTTTTAGTCTAGTCCATGACTTCAAAGTATTAAAATAAGCCGTATTCTTATGGGATTTTCTTGAGTCAAACTTCCTACTAAACTAGATGCTTCACGCCAAAAGAACATCTAGTCATCTAAATTAAATATAGACTGCTCCCTCGAAGGACAGCTATATGCCGAACTATTGCTGCTATTATATATAGACTGCTCCCCCGAAGGACAGCTATGCATTACAATCATATCTGCTACTATAAATAGACTGCTCCCTCGAAGGACAGCTATACACAGTCAGCCTTTATCAGAAGCTTCTCGCATTGATCAGCTTCGTGAAGACCTCAAGAATAATACAATCAATATCCCTTGTAGACTTCCCGCATCGATCAGTCTACATTCAATAAAATAAAAGCCTCATTCAAAAGGACTTTTGAGTCATGGACTTGTCTATTTAGGGTATGTTCTCTTCCGTCAGAACACTCACTTTGTAATAAGTTCTCCGTACCTCAGCTATATCATCCACCTCACCTCACCATTTGTTTCAACTCAAGGGACGTGACGTACACCTGATATATTGTGATCATACAACTCTTTTCACCTATTGACTTCTCGTCTATGCACGGTACCTAGGGCTTCAGGCTCGTTCTACGTTGTGTGGTTTGTTTAGCTCTTTTCACCTACGAAGCACTCTTTCCGCTTTGCCTCGCATCTAGGATTGTGTGTTGACCTTAATCAGGACACGATTCCCTACTACTTGGGTAGGCTAACTTTCGCTTCCCTTATACCTTTTACAACATCACCAATTCATTACCAACACCATCAACCTTACCTTTACTAATCTTAATATTTTTACCAACCAACCAATTGCCTAAACCATACCAAATTGCCTGAATTCACCTCTCCCTGATCCTAAGGGAGAACTACATCGGTCTGAGGCCCCTCCTTGCTTTGTGCAAAGGGCTATGTAGGCAGCACTTCGGAGACATGGGGTCTCCCAAGGTTAGCTCGACCATCCCCTACCATAACCTATCATGTGTGGTAAATATAAATATTTTTGTGTATTTCTATTTAATCACATTCCTCTTTATCCTTTTTCAAAACACCGAAAGTCAAAACGAAAACATTCTTATTATTATAACTCAAATCAACATACATATCTCGTTTTATTTAGATGTTAAACAAATACATCTTCTCTATCATCGACACGCAGGTCGGTACTCTTATTTATTCTTATACCTTGCTAACATTTACTCAGACCCTCACGCCTCATCCCGAACTAGGTGATGATCGTGATCGTCGACCCCTCTCGCCGGGCCTCTCTGTCCTCAAAGGTACCACGGCTATTGGTACCGCCCACTGATCTGCCAATCTCTCCTGTAACATATGAATACGCCCTCTCGCATGGAGGACTCCAGCCTCTAGTCTCTCCGCCCGTGACTCCGCAACCACTAACAATCCTCTTGTCTCATTCACCTGCGTTTGGAGCTGCTGAACCAAACGCTGCAGACGATCCCTCTCTGCTGTAATCACCGCTATGTCAGGGCGCTCACGTACACCTCGCAGTTCTGCTACCCACCATAATCTATAGGCCTCTGTCGTTCCTGCATCCATTACCCTGCGATCGGCTGCTACCTCTTCAGGCCCTTCTGGAGGTGTTGGCCGGGGAGGTGAGAATGCTGCCTCGGCGTCGATCCTCATATATGGTCTATAAGCCAGGGGTATATCCTGCACAAATCCAAATTGTCGCCGCACGCGATCTATAGGAATCCTCTCATATTCACCTGGCCTGTGCCCCGCGATCCACCTCATTCGCTCTACACCCCTTAACTCCTCAGCTATGCTCTCTGTTATCATATAGTTCCCGTAAGGCCTCCAACAGATATCCGCAACCGTCACTCTCTCCCATACCTGCCTGTAATACTCAATGTCACCCATCACGGCCTGAGATCTTGCCTCTTGTTCTGTCTGGACCCATCGTCTGAATCCCAACCTCTGTACTCCGGTCTCTCCTGCCTGGAGGGATTGGCCTATTGGTCGCACACAAACAGTGTGCTCATAGGCCCAACAGTGTAATAAGTATGAACAATCCAGCGTCGTCCTGTGATTTCACCTACAAGCCCATAAACCCCTGTATAGCTCCGCCAAATATGCAGGTGCCCATGCAAACGTAACGTTCCTTTCTACCATCTCCCAGATAACACACATCAATGCCTTTGGAAATCTTCCTCCTTCTGCCCTCGGTAATGCATAATACCCTACCGCTATCATTAATATCACTGCTAACCTTGTCTCCTCAGGGTGTGCTGCATACATTACCCCATACGTAAAGGATAAACCTCGCTGTGTCAAATCTCGTGCGTATGGACCAAATACTGCTGTTATCGCTCCCCGTGCCGCGCTAGGTAGTGCCTGATATACTGGTTCTCCTGTAATAGGGAGTCTCAAAATCCGAAACACATCTTCCAATGTTACTGTCATCTCCCCTGTTGGCAGATAAAAGGTATTTGTCTCGGGATTCCATCTCTCAATCAATGCCTGCAACATAGCATGGTTCCGTGCAATTCGTGAATAATAGCGGATTCCACTTAACCCCAAACGATTTATCAATGTCCATTCAGCTGGTGTTACATCCGCTCGGATTCGTGACAACAGCGCTGGCACACTATCATTCATCCTCAATCCTGCCTCTGCCTGCATACACCAAAACAACAAACAACCATTCAATCCGTCAGGGTTTTTCAAACATTCTGGAAATTCCTCCAGTAACCGGTATCGGTTATACATAACCGGTATCGGTTCAGTAACCGATACCGGTTACCTCTAACCGCTACCGGTCACTGTCAATTACATACATCTTGCCTAAAACAACCACCTACGACAATAAATTGCTCGTTTATTCCTCTCTGTATACACAGACATACCCGAAACCCTTGATTACCTACCACGTAACACTCACCTCATTTATAACTCTTGTTATCATCTTTTCTTTCTCATATCTACCCACATACTCTCCCCCATCTTATTCACAAAACATGCAGAAATCAAATCACAACCAAAACATTTACCTCTGGGGTTGCAGTAGCTTGAGGTGGCCCTTGTCTTCCCTCTTGTCCCTGCCTGCTGGATGTTTCTCCTCGTCCTGCCATTATCACCACTCTTTTCAAATTCACCTTTCTACTTTCTGAATCTCCGATCGCATTCACCTTCCCAGTCTCTTTTCTTATCACCCAAATCTCTCATACAAATTCCTGTCTCTCTTCTCCTTATCACTCAAATCTCTCATGCAAATACCTGTCTCAGTCGTCAAAAAGCGTCACGTTCACGTATTTAACCTCTTGCATGGCTCTAAAATTAAAACTTAAGTTGCCACCCTAGCTTTTCTATTTTTAGAAAAGCTCATACCTAAATAACCGGTATCGGTTACTTAACCGATATCGGTCTATCAGCTACCGATATCGGTTCCTTAACCGATATCGGTTACACACCTATCTTTTCTCAACAGCGTTCTTTTCTTCATTTCTCACCTAAATTTTTGTCGCGCCCGCCTCTTTTCCTGCATAAACAACACAATTTACCACATTTGTTCATCCACCACACATAGCATTACAATTTCATTAACATCATTTATTTTATACAAATACACAAACCATCAACTACGGATATCAAGAAACTATCAATCTATACATCATTTGGATCCAACTCATCAGTTACATATATCACAATGTCACAAAACCAACAATTCATCACATAACCTGTCATTCATATATACGTGCAAAAACAAAAACATCAACATCATCCATCTATCAACATGTCAACTAAAACTTATCATACATTATATATTACCAACCATTAACAAAATATTTAAACACATTTTGAACACTGCATGTGGATCAAAACATCGTCTCTATATATATACAAATTTTCAAAAATACAATGTGCCCTACATCGGGGCCTCTGTGATCTCATAATCCACCAAAGCCGGCACGCAGGCCGCAATAACTGTCAAAAAATCTCGACTCGGCTCGCAGGCCGGTCCCTCGTATCAAAAATAGATATATACTCGGCTCGCAGGCCGGTATCCACTATACAACCCCTACTCGGCTCGCAGGCCGGTATACAATAAATGAATAAATGAATACATGAATAATACATAGGCACGCAGGCCTCTATCAATACACCCGGTTCGCAGACCGGTGCCCATCTATCAATACACCATGTCTGGGATCTCTCAGCTCTCCCCACCGCCCTCGGCACCTCTCCCCGCTGGTCCCTGTGGTGCCTCTCGCCTCCTGCCTGTGACGGACCCACCAGCTGTGGCTGCACCTCCCTGAGACCTCTGGCTCCGAGAGGTCTCTGCTCTATGTGCCGCATAGGGCTGATAATCAGCCCCGGTACCATCAAGAATATCCTGATAGTATCGGGCCTCCGCTCTAGCCTCCATGTAACGCTCTCGAGCCACCGTAGGTACTGGGGCTGGTCCCCTGACACCTACTACCAGTGCCCCCTGTGCCTGTGCTGGTGCCGCTGGTGGTGCCTGTGGCTGTGGTACCTGTACCTGTACCTGTGCCTGGGGCTGTGGCTGTACCGCTACTGGTGGTGGTGCTGGTACCTGTGCTGCTGCCTGTACCTGTACCTGCACCTGTGGCTGTGGTGCTGGTGGTGGTGCTGCCTGTGCCTGTGCCTGAGCCTGGGCTAGCTGCCCCTGTAAGACACCTATCTGTGCCTGTGCTGCAGCTAGCTGCCCCTGTAAGAGCTGCACCTGACCCCTGAGCTGATCTCTCTCTCCTATCACTGCAGCCAAGTCTGGCTGTGCAGGCGGTACTATCCTGGCTGCTCTCTGCCCAGCCCACCACACCCTGTATGCTCCCGTGCACCCAGCATCATCTACACCCTCACCTGCTGGCCTCTCTGCTACCCAATCTGGATCCAAAGGCTGTGGTGCAGGCAGTGGGGCCTCTACATCATCTCTCCTGTACTGAGGAACGGGAGGTGGCTCGTCCTGTCGCAGCCCCATCTGCCTGCGTACCCTCTCCAGGGGTATCCGCTCGTACTCTCCTGGCCTCCGTCCTGCTATCCAGAATGTGTACTGGATTAGGCGCAACTGTAAGCGGGCTCCTCTGCCAGGATGGTGACCTCTGTAGGGTCTCCATACAATGTCTACTGCTGTAAGGCCCTCTAGCAAATGTCTATAGTATGCCACATCCCGACCTGCCATAACTGCTCGTGGCTGGCCCACGACCCCCAACCACCTCTGAAAGCCATATCGGTATATGACCTGTGGCCCTGGCTGCTGGGGTAACCCTACTGGCCTGATGCATACGATGTGCTCGTATGCCCAACAATGCAACAAAAATGTAGAACAAATACCAAATCGCCTCCTCCGGCGATAGCCCCATAGCTCCCTGTATAATTGCACCAGATATACTGGTGCCCAGGCGTAACAGGTGTGCTCCTCCACCATCTCCAGCAGCACCCCCATCAATGCTCGTGGGAAGCGGCCTCCCTCTGAGTCCGGGAGGGTGAAGCAGGTGATCCCAACCATCATCAACACAGCCAGTCGTGTCTCGTGTCGATGCGCACGGTACATGTCACCGTACCCGATACTCGCGCTATGGTAGGTCAGTAGCGCGGCTGCATCCCCAAAAACCTGCAGTATGCTGTCCATGGCAGTCTCTGAATCTACCTGGAAGACTGCCTCTCCCTCGATAGGTAACCGAAGGATGCGATACACATCCTCCAATGTGACGGTCATCTCCCCAGTCGGGAGATGGAACACATTGGTCGCCGGATCCCATCTCTCGATGAGGGCGACCATCAGGCTGTGATCTCTCTCTATCGCTCTGTACCTCTGGACTCCACCGAGTCCCACCTCGCGCATGATGGCCCAATGAGCCGCAGATACGTGTGGCCTCATCCGCACCAACAGCGGGGGCATCCTATCCCGCATCGTCAACTGCTGACGTGCCTGCAAAACCAACCCACATCCTTAGACCTACTCTTTATTACAACATCTACTTTATCATCTAAATACCCTTTTTTATCCCCCCGACCATACCCCGACTCTCTCCCACCCCCCTCTAGCAACCTACCACCCTAAAAACCCAAAACCATCCCACCCAAAACCAACAAAAACAAAACCCCAACAAAACACATGCAACCCAACCCTACACCAAACCCTTCTCCACCCCTAACCCAACCCCCAACCCAACACCCACACCGACCCACAACCCAACCCAAAAAACCCAAAGCCCAACCCTACACCAAACCCTTCTCCCACCTCCACCTCAAACCCAACCCAAAAGCCCAAAAACCCAAAACCCAACCTCCAACCCACACCCCCCACAACCCTACACCCAACCCCAAAAACCCACAACCCAACCCTTCACCAAACCCTTCTCCCACCTCCACCTCAAACCCAACCCAAAAACCCAAAACCCACCAAGCCACCGACGCCGGCCGATACATGACCGACGCCGGTCACCAACAACAGTCCCTTTCCCTACAATTTTGCGACCGATGCCGGTCGCTTAGTGACCGACATCGGTCACTGTCCTCTCCCGGAGCCGAACCCCCGCGCGGCCCCCAAAACCCATTTTTTTACCTATTTCTACCCATCTACCCACCCAAATACCCTAAAAACTTACCCACCTACCCACCTTAGCCTATCTAGCCTATCTACCCTCTCCCTTTTTCAAATCATTTCCATTTTCTCATTATTTCCTAAAAAAGGTTAATTCCTACCCAAACCCCCAATTTAGCATAATACAACCAAATCACCAAATTAAAGAGTTTCGAATCTACCCGAACGATGACACGTCGTCGTGGTGGGATGGGTGGTGGCAGTCCAGCTGGTCCAGCCCCTCCAGCTCCTCCTGCCTGTGCCATGGCTCCAATCCTGATCTGCTGGGTCCCCGGCCAATCAACTGCTGCCTCCTCCTTAATCGGGCCCACTATCAACTCTCTCCGCCAATACAATAGCTCCACCTCACTCAATCAAGCCTCTAATCCCAACTCTCCACGTCAGACAAGTCGATTTGGTTTGCAAATAACAAAAGTGACAATGACAAGCCGTATTTTTCTTTTTATAGGTTTTTCGCCTTTCACCGATATCGGTTTCATTTTGCCCTAAGGAACCGGTATCGGTCCCTTAACCGATATCGGTCATGCAGAATCGACATCGGTTCTCTACCCAACTTTCACCCCATTCTTTGCCCTTATTTACTCCTTGCCTCTTTTTCACCAATATCGCCTCTATCCACCTTTGCTGCACACCATTTGTTCACTTGTCCAGCCTGACCTAAGGGCCTGACCTAAGGCCTCAACCTACCTATTCGGCCCGACCTAAGGCCTCAACCTACCAATTGGCCCGACCCAAGGCCTCAACCTACCATTCAAGGCCCGACCCAAGGCCTCGCCCCAACCCATTTGGCCCGACCCACCTAAGGCCCGACCTAAGGCCTATTTGGCCCGACCCAAGGCCTCAACCTACCTATTCGGCCCGACCCAAGGCCTCAACCTACCTATTGGCCCGACCCAAGGCCTCGCCCTACCCAATTGGCCCGACCCAAGGCCTCGCCCTTATTTGGCCCAAGGCCTCTATTCGGCCCGACCCAAGGCCTCAACCTACCTATTCGGCCCGACCCAAGGCCTCGCCCACCCATTTGGCCCGACCCAAGGCCTCGCCCTACCTATTTGGCCCGACCCAAGGCCTCGGCCCGACCCAAGGCCTCGCCCTACCAATTTGGCATGACCGGCCCGACCTAAGGCCTCAACCTACCAATCGGTCCGACTTAAGGCCTCAACCTACCAATTGGCCCGACCCAAGGCCTCAACCTACCTATTCGGCCCGACCCAAGGCCTCGCCCTACCTATTTGGCCCGACCCAAGGCCTCGCCCTACCAATTTGGCCCGACCCAAGGCCTCAACCTACCAATTGGCCCGACCCAAGGCCTCGCTCTCACTATTTGGCCCGACCCAAGGCCTCCATTTACCCTTCTGGCCCGACCCAAGGCCGCAACCCAACAACTTGGCCCGACCCACGGCCGTACCACTTCCATCCCTTACCCAAAATCAACACCATACACTTTTATCCACCCATCCGGTAGTTTTTTGTTCAATCGAGCTCACCTGTTCGTGTTTTAGCATGATTAGGGTCCTTGACTTGATCTGTCGACCAACTTTGCCCAGACCTAGACCGTGACGTTTATCTCAACCAAACCAACCATTTGGTACTGCCGAACATGCCTAAACGTTCCTGTACCTTACCTGTTATATACCCTGGGGCTACTTCCTATGCCTTGGATACCGGGATTATATCACCCTTGTTTGGATAAACTATCGACCTTTGCCTCTGCACTGCTGGTTTGCTCGTCAACTCACGTACCCTAGTCGTACTATTGCATTTCAACATGCGTCTGCTTCCTTGGACCTACCCCACCACCTTACCATCCTCTCTACAACATGTACCCTTTATCAACCCTATCCCTGATTTCCCGTTCACTCAATCTGCGATAGATTTGAGGGGGATTACCTATATCCTTAACATGAGAAACCACTTCATATTATTGTCCGCGCAGCTTTACAGAACAAGCTACACGACAATAAGGGGCTAATGTAGACACCAAATTCGTGTCTTACGACCCCTTGTGACCCGCATCCCATTTCGCAACCTAACCTCATTACCTAAACCTTACACAATTATTTATTAATTACCTTATAATTGATAAATCCACATCACCTTACCCGCCACCTCACTTTGCCACCTCATCATGACCTAGCCCTAACCCTAAACTAACCTAATTAAGACCCATGACTTGGTCTAGACTCACATCCATAACTAATGCCTCCTTACTCGCACCCAAAGCCGACCTTCTAGCCACTTGACCAAGCCCGCAACTGATCTCTCGGGAGAAAAGCAGGGAAGGTGGGCTATTTTACTAAAAATAGCCTACTTTTTCCTTACCGATGCCGGTTCCTACTCGACCGCCGTCGGTTACGCAACCGCCATCGGTTCCCTGTAAATGGGCTCCCCAAACCAAAACAACGGATCGGAATTTCATTTTGGGAGATCAGTCGAATGATTTTGAATCAAGAGAGAGCATTTGGGAGCGAGAAACAGAGTCCAGATCTTCACTTAACCAAGCAGAGACGAGTGAAGAAACCAGAAGTGCTTGCAGTAGAGGATATCAACTTGCATCTTCGCCAAAACCAGTAAGTCATATCTTGCATGTCCTCTGTTATAACATTTCTTATGCTCTGTGAATTTCAGTCCTCCTAAATCCGTCTCTGAATCTACTACCCAACGTGTCATTGCATCTAACTGTTATTCTTTTGCTTCTAATCATCCCATTTCCTAATATCATCCATAAACCAGCCTTACAAAACACCATAGCTACTAAGAAGATCCTAGAACCCACCGGTATCGGTTATTAGTAACCGGCATCGGTTATCAGTAACCGGCATCGGTTCCTCTGATCAAAACCAGAAAACCAGCCTTTCCCCTACCCAGTTCAACGAAACAATTTAATTGATATTTTGCAGTCTTTTGTGTTAATTCATATTAGCAGGGGAACTGACCACCTTCGAAAGGAAGTTTTATATTTCCTGGGCCCAAGGCAGTTTCCTCATTTATTGTTTAATCAAAATCTTGTGGTCTTGTGTTCTTATTTGCAGGTAGTCCTTCCAAGACAAAAAGGAGTTCTCCGCAGTCAACCTGATCTTTCTCTACGGTACGCGCACACCATCTCGACATTCAACAGGTATTCCTCCTAACCCTAACCTCATCTGTTTCTAAAAGGAATGAAAGGATAGAGCAACTCTATTCCCAGTAGCCGAAACATTCCGAGCGAAACAAATTTAGAGCTCAAGATGTAGGGTCTGAAAACCTTTGTTGCTTTCACCAAGGAAAATGCTTGCTTCTCCATGATGGTTTAATTAAACTCAACCCCCTGCGATGCCTTACTGAAGAAGGAAATTGGTCTCTCAACCCCTTCATCATCCTTCTGTAACAAAACGGATACAATGGTGTTTTCTGAAGCAAAATAAAACACTTGAAAAGGATTCTTGTAATTTGGGACTGCCAGAACAAGGGCATGCTTTAGTTCTTATTTGATCCCATTGAAATCTTAAATAGAAACTTTTTCCCATTTGATAACCTAGTCCTTCTTCAACATACTAGTAATGGGGATGATCAGCTCAATAAAGTTAGACACAAATCTTCTAATAAATTTTATTTATCAAAAGAAGGATTGAATTCCCTTCTTAGTTCTTTGAATTAGAACCTTGTTAATGGCTTCCACTCTCTCTGGATCTATCATGACCCCTTCTTTTGATACAATATGACTAAGGAGCTTTTCCTTTTTCACTCTAAAGTGGCACTTCTTGGGATTCAATGATATGCCATACTCTCTACACCTTATCAACATCTTCTCCAAGTGCTGCAAGTGATCATTTCTCTTTCTGGAAAACATAGTTACATCATCCTGATAAAAATCAATAAAATCATTGATATAACCAGCAAATGCTACATCCATTGCTCTTTGGAAAGTTGCACCAAAATTCATTAAGCCAAAAGGCATCCTGACATAGACATAAGTTCCCTAAGGATTAATAAAGGTAGTCTTTAATCTTTCTGATTCCTTCACAACAACTTGATTATAACTAGAAAAACCATCTAGAGTAGATAACAATTCAGAACTAGTTACCTATTTTAGCATATTCTCCATGTTTAAAAAGGGTAATTATCTTTCAATGATGCTCTATTCAGGTTCTTGAATTCTATGCATAGCCTCATGTCACCATTCTTTTTTCTGACAAGCACTAGGTTTGTAACCTAAGAAGAGTACCTTGTGGGCTAAATGATCCCTCCATCTCTTAACTTCTTCAATTCTTCTTACATCTTAAAAGAAAGAAGTGGATTGATGGGCCTCTATTTTTTCCTGAAAGTCTTGGCATTAGACTCAAAAGGAATCTCATTTTGGAGCAAATCTTCCCTGTATGCCTTCAAATCAGAGTAAGACCAAGCTAGATAGTCTTGATATTTCTTCAGCAATTAAGTATAGAATTTCTTCTCGTACTTGCTGAGATTACTTCCTAACCAGATTTTACGTGGCTTTTCCTTTGTGTCTAGGCTATGTGTTCTTCCACATTTATTTAAACCAGACATACTCCTTTTAACAATGCAATAATCATTATCAAAGTTCGAATCAAGAGACTAGAAAACCTCTGTGAATCATGTTTTTCTTAAACTGGATGATGTCTTTGCCAAATAATGTTTCCTTTCCTTTAGCAACACACACCATTAGTTCTCAATATATATTATGGTCAAGCATACTTGCCTTGGCTCTGTAGAAACCATTTCACCTGGGCATCATCATAAAACACTTTCCAATTTTTAACATTATCAGGGACAAATGATTTTGTTAGTACTTCAACTTCATACTCACAAAATGTAGACATTGAACAACTCATAAATACTGGATCCTAGCACTGACTAACTTGTCTGTAATAGCATTAGAATTTCTATCACGGTCCATAATATTAAAAGACTCAAAAATTTCAATAAAATCCCAAAATACATGCTTACATTGTTTCATTCTTTGATTTTTAGTAGCATAAAATTTCCTAATTTTCTTGACAGTAAATTCTGAATCCCCTTTGACAATGACATCCTTTATACCATATTTCCATGCAATTCTCAGGCCTAATAACAATGCTTCATACTCAACAATGTTGTTAGTGCATTCAAAGTTAAGTTTGAAAGAAAAGACAAACTCTTCTTGGCTTGGGGAGATCAGAACAATGCCAACACCATTTCAAAATGTGGAACAGGCTCCATTAAATAACAAGGTCCAAGGTAAACCCACTTGTTCAAGAAATTTTCACTGATCAATATTGTGCTCCTTTCCATCAACAAACCCCACAAAGTTATCGACATCTACATCAACATATAACACTTCATAAGAAGCATTATTTAGATCTTCAATGAGGTGCAAAATTTTCTTCTCTCCATACAGCTTTACAAGGATTGCCTTCAATTGGAATGGTGGCAAAAGACATATCCATCTGAACACTTCCACCAACACTTGCAGCCCACTTTCTTGATAACAACATGCCCTATTTGGCAGGTCAATCAACAATGACAACATCAAGTTTCAGGTTCTTACCTGGATAAGCTGCAAGTTGTACCACCAAACCCTTCACACACCCTACAACTGGGACCTCTCTATAATCCATTGCAGTACACTTGCAATAAGCTACTGTCACTTTAATGTTCAATTCATTCATGACTTCTAGAGGCATAACATTACATGATGCTCCAGAGTCAAACATACAATTGTGCAGCAGTTTGATCTTTAATAACCAGTGTTGTAAAAAATGGATCAACATTTAACTGAGACTCAACTAAATATGTCCCCAAGTAGACTTCAGGTGGTTCACCTATCTCCTCTAATGCTGGTGGTTTTTCTAGGTCTGCAATGGTAAAAGGAGGAGTGTTTACATTATTTATATTTCTGCCTTGGGAACTCCTATCTTCCCCTAATCCCAAATACTCAAAATCCCTATTCTTATGCTCAAGAATCCTAAGTAGTTTCACAATTGGGACATAAATCTTGATCTGACTCAAGACTTGGGCAGTGTCATAGGGAATGTACTTAGGCAAAGTGCAACATTTGGAGAAAGGTTGAAAAACTCATCAGATGGCACAAGGTTTTTAACATTTTGGGCATGGGTGGGCACACCAGTTCTACTTGAGAAAACAGGGCCTTTTCCAGGTGCATATTTCTTTGGAGTCTCTTTTGGGACATTGGTAAGAACTGGGGTCTTTGTTTTGGCTTGAGGCCCTGCCCCTTTAAAAACTTTACTTCTTGTGTTATACTCCTTTTCTTGGGCCATAACAACATTCATTAGCAGTTGTCTATCCTCTTCTGATGGGATTCCTCCATCATACTTCTTAATCATTAGAGCTCTTAGGTACTCAAAATAATTATTAGGAAGTTCAAATGCTTGTACCATATCTATTTCTAAAGCATGAGAGGGAGGAAGAAGAGGAACCCGAGTGAATGCAGTCCCAAAAACTTGTAGTAGTTCTTGCACTTATTACCTCAGTTGAAGTTGCTCCTTGTATGTGAGCTTGTAGAGCAGTCCACCATGCATGCATCATCATCAATGTTGTCATCATCATTATCTTATTCAACTTGTTGATCTACTTCACATGGCAGGTGGGGTAAGAAGCATTTGTCACACCAATCCATTTGATTTATCTCTTCAACAACAACTCTGGCATTTAGAGGATCAGGCACTACTTTATTCTCCCTAGCTTGGGGTTGTCTAGCTCTCATGGGTCCTTTACCTCTTTCATGAGACCTATGATCATTTCTAGGATGATTTACAAGTTTGTCTTGTCCTTGTTGCCTATGTTGACCCTAAGAACCTTGTCCAATTCCTTTTTGTTCCCTGGACAGCTTGTAAGAGATTTATTTGACAACCCCAGCCAAATTCCTTACAACTTCCTCAAGATCCACTAGCCTTACTTGATTGAGGATTCTAAGGGTTGATCAGTTTAACACCCTCCCTCTTAGGAGGTTTTCCAACTGCTTTGATGTTGTTCTCAATTTGCAGAGCCATGGTAAAGGCCTGCCTCAAAGTCCCATGGTTCTTATCACTCAAATAGTAAGCAACTTTCTTATCAAATGCATCTGAATAATTTATTAGACATGATTCATCACATGGCCTCAAATTAACAGGAAGTATTCTCAATGTTTTGTTAAATCTAGTGTTGAAATCATGCACTGATTCATTAGGATTATTTTTTTATATTTTCAAACTCTAATAAAAGAAACCTAGTGTCTGTTTTATCACCGTACTGCATTCTAAAGGCATTCTTCATCTCTATCTAGGAGTCAATGGAATTATCTGGCAGAGATTTATACCAGTCTCTTGCATCCTCTTCTAGAGTATGAATAAATAATTTAATGTATACATCTTCAAAACTCTATTTCGAAATCCTCCATCATATTGAAAAAGAGTTTCAAGTGTTGATCACCAGTTATTGCATTATTTCCTTGAAACTTAGGAAATTTGTTTCTTACATCCTATGGCACAACATTTGGATAGCTAACCATACCTCTAAAACTGATGGGACCAAAAGTATTAACGATAAATGGAGGTTTGGGTGGAGGCTGAGCCATATTATTTTAAGGAGGTGATCTTATAGGAGAAACAAAAATGATGAGGAGTGAGGGGTCTGTGTGGTACAGGGATATAATTTTCAGAATGACTTCCCTCTAAAGGCTTTGTCTCTTGGAAAACTCTATTAGATTTTGAAAATACAGGGGTAGATTGAGAAGAAAACGTTTCAAATATAGAATGACAGGACCCTCTCAAAGATGGAGAATTTAATTCAACAAAGAGGCTACCTAATTCAGAAACACTTGAGGAAGTACTGCAATCTTCAATCACAGGCTGATCAGTTTCACCAATGGAGATCTCTTTTCTTGATGCTTGATCTCCAACAACCTTCCAAATTCTTCTCTATTCTGAATTAGACTTTCCTAGCTCTTGAAACAACCTTCTACTAGGGTCCTTGGCGAAGAAATATCTTCTTCCTTCCAGCTTTGTAGATATTAGTGACAAATCTTACTTGATATATGTTTAAGACACTGGTATTTATAAAGAATTTAAACAGCACGGAGTCGCCACTAAGGATTTTCACCTTAGTTTGTGCAAATGCACTATGAAAGACCTATCAAATGTCTGTCAATACCAGATTCATGCAAAGCTTACAAGATCTTCTCTTCTTTTACCAAATTTATCAATGATGATACAAATCCTAGTGACAATAACTATATAAGATGGAAATATTACACTCAGAACTCACAACTTTGAACAATTCTTACAGATCTGAGTAAATAATCATGTTTCAATAATGTATTTGCACTTTAAAATCTGTAAAAAGAATTACCAGGGTCTGTACACGTACACCTTTGTTTAAATACTTCAAAGAGTCCCTGACATCGGTGCCACAAGTGTTGGTATCCAAATTCGTTCTCCTTTTCAAGCCAAGAAGCAACACAAATTCGACAGGGAGCTTAGAGGCAGATAGATCATAGTGTGTGTCGTTTTGTAGCTGGGGATGAGATCTAACTGGCCCTTTGTTACTCAGTATTTGTGGAGAGATGGATAACACCTTTAAGAGGATTTGACCTGTCCTCACTACTTTAGGTTGTGCCTCTTCGACCAGGGTGAGAGGACCCTTAGTGTAACCTTTGTTTGATGAAGGAGATGGAGATATCCTTATTTTGCACAAATTCTATGAAGAGAACCTTGGGAAAATACGGTCAATGCTCCATGATTTAACTCTTAAGAGTTGTCACTTCTAAACGATGGAGATATTTTCAACACAAGGCTAAGGTTACTGAAGACATTAAGAAATCCTGATTGTTCTACATATTTTTACAAGTAAATTTTGTTCCTTTGTTGATACACAGGGAAAACATGGGTAGTTCAGGATGGATCAATGGTTTTTAAATGATTTTGGTGGGAGATGAAGTAGGATAAATTTGATTATACCAAATCTTCGAAGGGACTTCACAACAATGAACAACATCAACAATAGAAAGCTTCATAATAGTTAAGACATTCCTTCCAACCAGAAGGTGTGCTTTCAATGGAGGCCCAAATCCGCACGTTTTCACATAATATTTGAGACTCTAACATGAAGGCTCGAATTGAAAGACTCAATTAAACACCAAAGTCTCTGATTAATCACGCCTAAGGTACACCCAAAGACTTACAAACAATCTTTATCAACAAATGACAGTGAATTGATTTTAAATTTGTTTATCTCATCCAAGATGAAGGCTCTTCTTGAAATGAAATTGCAAATACCATTAAACTGTCACAGGGATGAGATCCTATGTGATTTCACAAATATTTCAATGTAAGATTGCAATGGGAACGAAAGAAACTATTTGCAAACATTTCTGAAACAAATCAGACACAAATTGCTAGAGATTTAACACAAATTAATTCCAAAATTGCTTAGATTCATCAGCAAGGGAAAGCTTCTAGAGAAATCTAGTGCTCATTAATGGCTATACATCTGCAACCAACTATGACACGATAGAAAATCTAACACCGAAGAAAATAATAGGTTATCTCGGCTTTGGTCTCTCGGGAAGACGACTTTCTCAAATTTTCTCTTAAGAATTCAAACTTTGACCATTTGCAAGAGTATTCTCATTGCATTTATACATTTTTCTCACTCAATTTTCCCCCCAAAAGAGAAGAATATTCGAGGGACCTTTTCTTGTTACCAATTTGTTTCAGACAACGACGTTTAACAAATTTAGATCCAAAATCTGCCAGGTGGACCAATTGTGAACTGATCATGTTTCTTGGGCCCTCGACTAATGACTAGGATGTCATGCCAAAACTTTTCAGGAGTCCTTTTAATCATTCTGATTATTTCATGAGAAATCCCCCTTTTAATCATTTTACAGAGCCTCTGCACAAGCTGGACTTGACAGGTCATCCCTTTTTGCTCTCGAGGCAACGCCTTTTTCACCTTTTACGCCTACACTTTCATCATTTCATCATTTTTCCCTCTTTTTCCTCTACAATTTCTTCCCCGCATCCATCTCCTCTGGTAATTCCCATTTTTTCAAGTGCCTGAGTAGTTCCAACTTCAAAATATCAACCTTAACGATCCTTGGACTCACAAATTAAGTTCTGAATCCATTCAAATGGCACTTTACCGATAGAGATGACAAATAAATTCATCAAAGAATGATGAAAAATAGTGCGTATTCATGTCTCCAAGAGTATTGGAGAAAAAATGGTAAAAAATTAGGTGAAATGCACAGCAACCATTGATCTTACCCCTTTTCCACTTTATATCGTAGCCATCCATACGTGTTTCCTTAGTGTAACTACAAAGGAGAAGCACAAAGCCAAGTCTCAAACAAGCGTGAGCCTTCCATGTACCCTAGGCCTAAGAAAAATGCCTTTTGGCCTTTGAAAAGTCTCGGTGAAAAAAAAGGAGCTAGCGGGAGCCTCCACATGTCTCAATGGTCACATTTTGAGATGGTCCCCAAAAGTAGAGACCCCAAACAAGTGTGGGATCAACACGTGTCTCAGTCTGGTAGAGTCTGTTAAAAAGTTGAGTGGGTTAGTAGAAGGACGCATGTGTCCCTAGGGTCTGAGACAGTCTTCTTTGGTTGTTGAAATGTCCAAGCAAAAGGGCAGAGTCAGCAGAAGCCTCCAAGTGTCCTCCTGGTGCTTCTCTAAAATAAAACTCAGGGGCCGGTCCCCAAATATGTGGGGTCCCTCCACGTGTCTCAGGACCTTTAGGAAGTTTCTTAAAAAGTCTACGGAAAATCCCGACGGAAGCCTCCACGTGTCTTTATGGCGCAACTTCAAGATGGTGCCCAAGAGCAGAGACCCTAAATGAGCGCGTGCTCACCACGTGTCCTAGGCCTTAGAAAATTGCTTTGAAAAATTTAAGTACAAAGCGGAGCCGGCGGAATCCTCCACATGTCTCCCTGTTGCAATTGTTAAGGTGGGACCCTGAGGCGGATCCTCAAATGAGCGCTACCCCACCTCATGTCCATGGCCAACCAAAACTATACTGGCTATCATGAAATTTTTTTCTAAGTCTGGGAAAAGCAGCGAAATCCTCCACATGTCCCTCGGATGCAACTCCAAGGCCAAACAAAAAGGTGAATTTTCAAATGAGTGTCGTTCCTCCACACGTGGACAAGTTTTGGGTTGAATTGAGCCATAGAGTTTTTAGAGTGCCCCACTAAGCCACATCCAACCAAAAAGGGCCACGTTTCCAATGATGCAGAGATGTGAATTTGACAGGGAAAAACACACCTATCAAACCGTAAAAATGTAGGAAAACCACCATTTTGAGCCCAGAAATGAATTTTTCTTCAAGGGACAAGAGAATTTGGAAATGTTATAAGGCTCAAATATGATCCTCTGAGCTACATCCAATCACGTTTCCACATGTATTTGGAACAAAAATGATAGGGACAACAATACGTGACTTTGAAAAATGGAAAGGAAAGGAAAAACCTGAGTTTTATGCCTAATTTATAAACTCCTTCAGATGGACAGAGAAATGAAAAATAAATTCTGGATCTTTAAGTGATCTTTGACCAAGGAAGGGACTGATCATGGCAACCAAATGGAGGATAGATTCTTCAAGCAACAACATGGGGAGATAGAAAACATGAAAGAGGCCGCAAACTGAAGAATTTTAATGACATACGGGGGTGAGACCAAATTTGAGTACCAACAGAAACCATTTCAGCCTTATTGACACAGTTTTAATGATGATGAAATAGAACAAACCCATTGCTTTCTTTAGGCATAATTTAGATGACTAAGAAATGAGGAAAACATGTCATGAAAAATAGGTAGTAGTAGTAGTTAGAGGATTAAAGAACTTCTTGTACATGCTTTCCAATAATAAGATTCATGTTCTAGTTTCTCACCCAAGTGTTAAAGCATTCTTGTTGAACAAGGAACTGAATAAGAAATGAGTAGGTTGGATTACAAAAGTTAAGGAGTATGATATTGATATTTGTGTTTCTAAAACAGTCTGTGGGAAAGGACTATTTGAACATTTGATTTATTATATGGAAAAATAACAAGCTATAGATTCATCGCAGCATGTTGCAGTTACTTATCAACAACTTGACATTTTAGTACATCCTCAAAATTAGAGACCAAAACACAATCTGGAGGTTGCAGGATTAATTTGGATGATTGATTTGATCAATTACTTGTAGCATGAAACTTATCTAGAAGGTATCAATAACAATAAATGAAGGTATTTAAGATTACAGGCCATACCTTATGATTTTATTGACGGTCTGTTGTTTAAGAAATATATCAATGGAGTTTTGTTGCATTGGTTGATTTTGATAGAGTGCAGCAATTTCTCTCTGAATTTCATGAAGGACTTGCAGGAGGTCACTTCTTAGTACGTAATACATCTCTTAAAATTATGAAATCTAGTTATTGTTGGCATAGCATGTTCAAAGACTGTTTTGAATGGATAAAGAAATGAAAAAAGTGTGCATTCTTTATTGGAAAAGAATGATTAGCTTCACTACCCATACAACCTATTTCAGTGGATCAACCATTCATGTAGTGGGGTCTTGAATTCATTGGCATGATTAATCCACATTCTTCACAAGGGCATAAATGGATTTTAATAGCCACAGATTATTTTACTCGTTGGACTGAAGTAGTGGTCTTAAAATAAGCTAATGAGATTGTGATTTTTTCATTTTATGATGATATAGTTTATAGATTTGGTGTTCTAGCCACTATCATTTCTGATAATTATTTAGCTTTTCTTGGTGTAAAGGTAACCAATTGGGTTGTCAAACATGTAAATTATTTGAATACTTCATCAAACTGGTACCCACAAGGTAATGGGTTAGCTGAAAGCACTAACAAAAACTAATTACAAATCATTAGAAGGACACTCAGAGATAACTAAAGAACCTAACATATCATGTTGAATTCAATACTTTGGGATGATAGAGTGACTTCTAAAATATCAGTTGGCAATTCTTTGTATAAGCTTGTTTATGGCCGTGAGGAAAGAATTGTAATTTCACTTGATCTTCTCGCATTATATTTATTGCATCAGATGGAATTATTTGATAGTGAAACAATGCAGTTTTGTTATGCATAGCTTATGTAACTACATGAGTTGAGAGATCAATCTCACTTGAACATGGAGAAGAATTAGAAATAAATCAAAACCACGTTTCATAGGAAGGCTAGGTTCAAATTTTTTAATGAATGAGATGTTGTGCTCAAGTGGAATATAGATCATGCAAAGCTAGGAAAGCACACGAAACTCGATAAAATCTAGACTGGTCCTTATGTTATTTCATCTTACAAGGAGAAAAATACATTTTATCTTTCAAAGCTGAGTGGAAAGGAACTCCCCATTCCAGCGAATGGTATGTTTCTTAAGAACTGTTATTGAATATTTTATAGTGTTTATTAGAGTAGGATTTCCCTTTCAATAAAGCACATTTTATGTACACTTGCAATTGTTTTCAATTAAATCAATGCATTAATGCACATGATTTTGTTTACTATATATTTTCTCAACTTTAGTTTGTTTTTTCAAAAAGGCTAGTTTTCAGAAAAGGATAATTATCGTTATAGTATTTTGACTCCATGTCAAATGGACAAGAGAAAGACACTGGACTTAAAGATATAAGACAACTTTACCCTGTAGGATTGCCAGAAATGTTGACAATTTTACACTCATGCAAAATGGGCAACTTGAAACTTCATTTCAAATAGAAAGGATTGATGTGATGGACCTAGCTAAGGGAAAGAGGAAAGGTTTCTTAATGTTTGGATTTATAGACAATTTAAAAGCAATGCAATATACAGTTATGGGTGTTGTTGTGGAATACAACACCTCACATGTGTTGTCATTAAAATTCATCTTAGCAAAGAAATATAGAATCCCCAAAGGACTAGTGCATAACCTTGATGAAGGTGAGAATCACAATAGATGTGGGATATTTCATTCAATATCAGAAAACAAAGTTGCAGTTTACATATAGAAGAATACATTATTAAGTTACAAGTACATCAAATGTTATTATTTATTTATGCTTAAGTGCTATTAATTATGTATTGACTTATTTAGCTCATTATACATTCAATATTTAGCATAAAATTGAAAGTAGAAATAAATAGACAACTCAATTACAAAAAATAATTTCATTTATTCATAAGAAATTATATGTTCCCACAAAAGTTGTGGGATGTAACTTATACAAAATGATTAAAATATTCATATACATAAAGTTGTAAACAAAATAAGGAAGAGGGATGGGTTGATGATTCTATTCCTATCTTCATCTTCAGAGCATCTTCATCTTCATCTTCAGCTGCTCCATATTCTTCCAGCTCCAGGTACATGTAAACAAATACCAAAGATGTTGTTAGAACTCTAGGTTATTCTTTGTTCTTGTGATTACAATTTCAAGTAGATGAATCTTCTAAAAATTGTAGATAAGTTACATGAAATAAAGCAACAAGTACATCTTAGTGTACTATTCTTAGAAGAAAAACAAAAGGGAATCATTGCATGCATACAAGAGAGGCTTTGAGCCTTTATTTTATAACTATTTTGTGGAAGTGTGTAGGTGTAGGAGATGAAATATCTTTAAATGAAATTCTAGAAATAAAAGAATTATTTTGATTCATTAATGCAAGTGTCATTGAAAGATACAACAACTCAAAAGAATCATGTACATTCCAACAATTCAAGATAAGAAAGCAAAGAAAAAGAAGGTACAATGATCAAATTGAGAAAGGAATTAATTCACGTTCATCAATGAAAGCTAATCAAAATTGGACTAGCTACTTTATGTCTTCGTGCTAAAGCACTAATGAAAGATACAACAGATCAAGAACATATCAACATCATACAGATAAAAGAAAAACAAAGTACAAGAATTTTATTATTCATTCAAAGCTTTCAATATTGTTATAGTTTACCTTTAGAAAACTCCCTAATGTGTTTATCTATTCAACCCACTAAAGGAGTTTATCAGTGCCATATCAAAATGATCAAAGTATAGGAATATAAGAGCTTAAGACATTGCTTCCTAGAATTGAAAATAATGCTCATTAATGATCAAATTTACAAATTCATTATTTAACATCAAAATGAATGTCATGTGTAGGTATAACAAATAAAAAGGTACATTCAAATATTGCAATTATTTTAGGACTCAAAATGAGTTACAAGAAAGACTAAATGACATCATGTTTATCAAAGAACAAATTGCAATAACAAAATCTCATAAACAATGTTCATATTACATTCATGTTAAATATCTCCCAAAAGAGTTACAAGGTAAAAGAAGAAGGAGGAATAGGTGAACATGGAACAAGTACTTTCTTACTTCACAAAATAATAGGAGAAACTTTCAAGTTCATGTATCTTCATAACAAATGAATGAGAAGAAATCGAGGAAAGAGTTTTTGGAAAATGTTCATGAAAAAGAAACATATATCAATACTAAGTACAATGAAATGAAGAAGACCAACAAAGTGTTATATAGAGGTAACTGAGAAAAATTTTCAGGTTCAAGACTCAAGAATATTTAGGTTAAGCAATCATCAAGCTTCATCTCAAATTATTAAAGAAAGACTGCAATTTCAGATTCACAATCAGTTGTATAGGAATTACCAAATTGCTCAGACTGATGCAAGTACAGGAAAAATTTAAACTCATAGAACCATAAGAACATACTATGCAAGAAGAGTTCATCTATTTGAATCAACTTTCAGGCTAAAGGTACAACTTTCCATCACACTTTCAGCTACATGGATTTCAGATCAAAAGGACAAAATAAAATATCTAAATTTTGAAGTGCATTATCAAATCACTTATAGTATACATATATCAAATGCATAGAGAATGAAAAAGGTTTCATTTTCATACATGATAATTTCATTAGAGTAAAAGCAGATTATTATACTTCTGGAAATAACAGGTATATAGCTTACTAAGAAATGGATGAGCCGTACAATTATGAAATGATTTCTTCAAGAGATCAAATATGAACAGAACAAAATCCTTTAGGTGGAGCTATTAGGAGATAGTGCCATAAGACTCAGGAGTAGTAGCGACTTAGTAAGTACGAGGTGTGGCCAGTGGATTCATTACCAAGACTGAAAAAAATGATTTCTCAGTGCATCAAGTGATGCCCTTAGATTCGCAGGTGGGGCTGATTTGGCTGGGAGGAGCTCAGGAGTCGAGGTGCATTCAGGGTAGAATGCAATCTCAAAGTCTATAAACTTCAGACTTCTGAAGGGTTCAAACGAGTTAAAAGAGATTTTCAACCATGCAAAATGAGAAAACAAGCTCAACAACCTGAAACCCTGCGAGCCCAAATTCATCAAGGGCTACAGAGGGGTTTGATACAATGTCAACTCTGAAGGTTTGGAGGTCACATGGTGAAGCATTTTAGAACCCGGTTGGTGATAAACTGGTGACCTAGCAGTGGGGGATATTTCTCCAAAAGCAAAAGGCCTTGAGGTCTGAAAGAACATTTTCAAAAGTTGATGTGCTCAAGTTGAGGGTCAACCTTGGTGGGTTTCAACTGTCATCATTTTTAAATCAGCAAAAAGCCCATTTGAGAGTTTGGACCAACCTATGAGCAACACGAAATGTGGAGCTCAAGATGTCCGAAGCAGTTGGGGCCCAAAATCCTTAAAAGTATGGAACTCATGCCCAAGAAAAAATTCAAATGCATAGTCTACAAGATTCAAACATACAACAATGGTGGAAATTTCAGTGTTTGAGTAAGTACATACAAATACCCGCATAAACAAGAAAACCCAGAATGAGTTCATGGAAATGGGTCATGTTTTGAGAAAACAATGCAAAGTAAGCTGATACAGATCGAAAAATAGTTCATTCATGCATGGTCATTACAAATCTATTGTTATTTTTTCTTATAGATTCAAAATACAACAAAAAATCATCACCTACAGTCAAATAATGAATACCCATAAAATATTTTTAAAATCATTAAAAATGGGTCTAAATATTTTTTAGCAGGTTCACAACAAAGCATAAAAAGCTTCATCCATTCATGAGTTTCAATAAATTTTACAGATACAGTTCAAGAAAATTCCTTAGATTTCATGACCTTGAAATATTTTCACACATTTTGTAGAATAACTTGAGGAATGGATCAATACTTACCAAGTTAAGTCAAGCTTGTTCAAACCTTCTAAATGATCAAATTGTAGTGTGAAGTGACAAGCACCCAGAATCACTTTCACACTCAAAAGCGATGGTTGTGCACAGAAAATCCAGGAAACCACAAGGGTTAACTACAGTTGAAAATACAAAGGAAAAATATATTACAAAGTCCACACATTCGGAGCTTAACCTTCTTGTTCATGGCGGCTGAGAAGTAAACATATTAGAGATAAAAGTTTCAAAATCCCAGTAATGGCGGCCATGAAGAAACCCTCAAAGAAAACAAAATGAATTCAGAAGCTCAAAAACCTTACAAAATTTCAAACTCATACACAAAACCTCATCACAGAATCCTAGGAATGAGCTCGAGAATAAAAATAATGGTGACCGAGTGAAAAAATGGCCAAGACTTTTCCAACCACTTGGCTCAATGAGTGGAAAATGACCAAATGATTAGGTTTTTAAACCTATAACTCTCCAAACCCAAGCGTAGAGTTTAACTAAATCAACATGAGTTATAGTACAGACATGTTGCCACAATGAAAAACCCTAAATTAACAAGGATTAGATTTTTCACCGACATGCCATCATGCCTTGACTATAGTCTATGCCACAAAAAAATCAAAGGGGGTCCAGATGATTTAAGTCAAGATTCATTTTTTACTATAGTCTATGCCACAAAATGATAAAAAAGAGGCCAAATTATTTATTTTAAGGCCATAGTCTAAGCTATGTTAGTTTTATTTAAAGGTTCTCAACTATGAATTATATGCCATGGTGAAAGGGGTTGAAACATGAAGTGTCAACATCATCATTAACACAATATCAACCAATATGACCTTTTATTTTCTATGATCACATTATTTGCAAAGGGGGATAATATTTTATTTTGCATGTGCATAGGTGGCCTTTCCCAGAAAAGAAAAAATAGTCTATTTCTGCATGTGATCATAAGAAGACAGGAAGGATGATTATTTTAATCATTCATAAGATAAAGATAGTAGGATTCACATCAATAAAATAGAAAAAGAAGATGTTTTGAATGCACCTTGGAGGAAAGTTTCTGATTAAGGCAAAGGATAACAATAGTAATTTTATTCACCCAAATCATTTTATAGAATCAGAACTAGAGTCAACTTCACTTCAATTGTGAATGTAAATTTTGAATTAATTATGCTATTTTTGCCTCATGTACAACATATGTATTTTAGGCCTTATATTTTATTTATTCATTGAAAATGCTAAAATTATCATGCAATTGTAGTTTGACTTTAGTCTATTTGTAGGAGGTGTGGTTGAATTTTATTTTCTATTTATTGTGTGCATTAGTAAATCATAAAGATATTTTTTGACAGGAGGATTTTTTGTACTGAGTGTTGAAGTCATTGGCCAGATTTCCCTTGAATGAGAAGTAGTTATTACCTTTCCAATACTTGCAGTGGTGTATTTTAAATAGTAATTCTTGTGAATTTGAATTCCCTGAATTGATTAAGCTTCCTTATGCTATTAACCTTATTGCAAATTACTGGTTCTGCATAGTTTTAGTGTGTAATTATCTGTTGTGTTCTTGTGATTATTCCCTTAATAAAAAAGTTTTTTCCTTGTAATCAATTTAAAACCATTAGATCATGCTTCATTATTTTGTTCTCAGTACATCTTGCATGTTTTTCATTCAAATCCCTCAATAATTTTGGTTTATCACCCTATTTTAATTTCAGTTTTAGCCATCTTTTACAATTAAAACCCACATAAATCAGTTTAGGATACATGGAAAGAAGGAACCAGCCTTGTAATCCTGGATATTCACCTTAAAATAGGGATATCCACAGCCCGTGAGGTATCTCAATTGTATTTGTAGAAGTGAGTTAGAGATAAATTTAAAACACATGTTATCCCTCCAAACAAGGTGCACTTCTGAGAGATAACATGAGGTTGGTTGGAGGGTGTGAGGATAAGGGTTGGAGGATGCGAAGAGGAGGAAGATTTAAGGTTGCAAATATGAGGAAGGAAGGATGGTATGAAGAAAAATGTTAGAGAGTTTGAAGAGGAGGAATGATGAAAAATATTGGAGGGTGTGAAGAGGAGGAAGGTTGAAGAGAGAGGGGGAGGTCGGAGGAGGGTACAAATATGAGGAAGGTTGGAGGGTGTGAATGGTTAGAAAGAGATTAGAGGAGGGCTAGAAGGGAAGAGAAAGATGGTTAAAGGGTGTGTGGAGTAGGAAGGTTTTGACACTGTGAAGAGGAGAAAGGTTAGAGGGAGGAAATATGAGGAAGGAATAAGAGAGGGGGGAGGTCATAGTAGGGTACAAATAAAATGTTTGGTGTATGGTATGTAAGGTTGGAAAGAGGTGAGAGTATGTCTAGGAGGGAAGAGGAAGATGGTTAGAGTGTGTGAAGAGGAAGAAGGTTTAAGGGTGAGAAGATGAGAATGGTTAGAGGGAGGAAAGATGAGAGTTTGAAAGAGGTGAGAGGAGGGTTATATGGAAGATGAAGAAGGTTGGAGGGTGCAATGTGGGTTGAAGAGAGATGAAGATAGGGTTAGAGAGAGGTGAGAGGAGGGCTAGAGAGAAGAAGAAGGTTTGAGAGAGGTGAGAGTTAGAGGGAAGGGAAGAGTTTGAGGGAGGTGGAAGGAGGTTCTGAGAGAGGTGAGAGGAGGATTTTAGGGAAAATGAGGCTTTGAGGGTGTGAAGAGGAGGAAGGTTGGAGTGCAGAGGAGGAAGGTTGGAGGGAATGAAGAAAAATAAGGTTGGATGGTGCAAAGAGGAGGAAGGTTTAATGGTGTAAATAAGAGGGATGGGGGAAATAGGAAGAAGTTTGGAGGGTGTAAATATATGAAAGGTTGGAGAGAGAGAGAGGAGAGATGTGAGATGAGGCTATGAAGATGAGTAAGGTTAGAGGGTGTGAAGAGGAGGGTTGGATAGATGTTAGAGGAGGATTTAAGGGAAGTGGAATATGGTTGGAGTGTGAGAATAGGAATGTTGGAGAGAGGTGAGAGGAGGGTTGTAGAGAGGTGGCATGAGGGTTAGAGAGAGGTGATATAAGGGTAAGAGAAAAGAGGAAGAAGGTTGGAGGATGAGAAGATGAGGAAGGTCAGAAAGAGGTGAGAGGAAGGATATCGTGAAGAGGAAGTGTTATAAATAATATCCCCCCTTGCTATTCTGGATGACTCATCAAGTTCAATAAAAATTGACTTCTTTATTAGTATCAATGTCCAAAAAATGATTTAAGTATAAAATCCCTAGAATTTAATTTTTCCACGAATTCTCAAAATCCATGACATAAAGTACTAACAGTGTAGGTCTTACGTCAATTTCAAGAGTATTCTACTGTAGGTGTGAACAAGTTTCGAGGGCCAAAAATATGTTCACATTTGCAAAAGGATTTAATTTTAGTTGAGCATTGAATTCATGAGTCAAAGTTAAAGACAGACAATTTTTGTGATAGAGGTAAAAAATGTAACTATCTGTAACTTTTAGTGTTTCCATAAAACCAAATAAATTCACTTTTCATGGAATAAAAGATTGGAGACTCCCGTAAGAATAGAGAGAAATATAGTAACATGGAGTTTCATAACTCCTCAGAGAGGAAATTATGTATTTGGTAGAGGTCATGATGTGATGGAGGACATTTCCAAAATGTAGTAGCAAAGGGAGTCAACCGAGAATCACCTATGTATTAAAACCATGAAACAATAGCCTAGTGTTACAATGGTATTTTAAATTCAGTGTTCAGTGGGTTTCTAAGTATATGGAACAAAGAAGGAAAAAGTTCATCATAGATTTTGTGCAATCTAGAAAGTGCGAGGAGCTAGGCTCTAGAGATTGGAAATTCATAGATGTGCTAAAAGAGGTTCGCGACGTGGAAAGAATTGAAATGGCTAAGTGAGGGATTCATAATCTATAAAAAGAGGAATAGCTAAGAAATTCAACAATACTGTCGTGCAGGTTGGTGAAGGTAAATATGTCATAGAACATTCAAATTTCGTGCAACGAATGAATTGTTGACAATTTTTGCACTCGTGCAAAAATGGGCGTCTTGAAACTTCCTTATGATGGATGGAATTGGGTAAGTGGACTCTAAGCTAGGGGATATTATTTCAGTTCAATGTTTGTTCTGTTAGATTAATTAAGGAGTCCATAAAATCTGTAGCTATGTGTGCTATTACAAAATGTAACAGATCACATAGTCGACAATTTCATGATTAACTTTAGCAAAAGAACACAAAAGCCCCCGAAGGACAGATGTGAAATGATGATGAAGACTGAAAATATAAAATGGATGAAGTGTTAAATTTTAGAACAACAATCATAGTTACAGTTCACAACAGTATAAAATTTCATTATAAGGATTACAAGTATTTTAAAGTTCTTTCCTTCATGATTAAATACATTCAATTATGTTATTGAGTTGCTTAATTCATTATAAAATCCATATAAAAAAACTGAAATGCAGAAATAAATACACAACTTAGTTTTAGAATTCAATGTTTTATTCATAAGGAATTTCAAATGTTCCCACACAAGCCGTGGGATGTAACTCAAAAGTACATTATAAATATTGAAGTAAGAGGTACATATGCATAAAAAATAAAATAAAGGAGTATGAAAGAACCATCATTTCCTTGGATTTATTTCATTCTGGCTGATGAATTTCCATCTCTAGATTTTCTCCATCTTCATCCTCGCTTCTTAGCAAATGGCATTGTGCCTAAAAACAAGAAAAGAAAGATTGTCAATCACGAGCTCGAGATTGATTCATATTCCTATACTATCCAATTTCGTGTAAGTGGATCTCCTAGCATCAAGAGGTATAAGTTACACGAAGATCAAAGACATAACTAATAAAAGCACTATTTTGTAGTAGAATACATGACTCATTCACTCAGAAAATCAGGGGGAGAGAAAACTATGGAATAAAAGAGAGGCCAAAAATCCTAATATTTCCTAACTAGTTTATCTAAATGTGTAGATACAGGTAAGAAGAAAGAAATCATACATTTTGTAACTTAAATAAAAAAATACATTCATTTTAGCTCATATTTATTTCAGTTTAGACTAAAGGCTGAGTGTATAAATATGTGTTTGTACCAATCCATAGAATAAATGCAGGTTTAGTGTTACATTTTCTAACAACTCGAATAAGATAAGTTATAGCTAAAACAAAATGGAAAAAGGAATCTGAGAAAATTTTGATAGGGATTCACCTGGTAAAATGGACATTTTGCATCTTTCCATCATGTTTATTTAAAGCTAGTACATGCTTAGATAAATCAAATAGAAATACATAAAGGAGAAAATGCATGGTATAGTCAAAGATACAGATTCAAACACGTACAAGGTACTTTATGTTACAATATCAAAAGAATGAAGTATTCAAATTTCCACTGTAAAGGAAACAACATAGTAAAGCAAAGAGTCCTCAAAGCCATGCAGGAAGGAGAGGCTACAAACCTCTACTCAAAATTTCTAGATTACAGTATATATGATAAATATTTAAAACATGTTTAGCTGAGCTCTATCCACAGTAAATTGAATGTCCAACAATTCTAAAGTAAAATTACAACTGGCATAAATGTTCACTACTTTGCAAGCTTCCATTAAAGGATGGGGTATGAGGTAGTACAAAGAGAATCTATAGTGTGCTCATATAGAAGAGTCACAAAGGTGTTTCCAAGGTATTACTAAAACTTTTCAACACAAAAATCTTGTTTTAAGATACAATCACAAGTAATAACTCAAAAACTTGTATGCAAGATTTATACAAATTCCAAATGAAGTCAGCTAGCAGAAGAAAGTTCATTTCAAAAACATCATTATGAGTCTCTGAGTTACCAATTTACAATAAATTCAGAGGGACCAATATAGGTGAACATGATTTTGCAAAGCCATCAGCAATCAGAGTTAGAGAAAACAAAATTCTCTAGTTTTGAAGCTACACAATGTTTTCAAAATCAAAACAGAATCCATGTGCAAGTTAAGATACAACTAAATGTGCATACTATTCAGAACGACAATGTATAATGGTCTAAATAGTTAACTACCTCACATTTTAGGGTGTACAATTGAGAAGGGGTTACTCAAAATTTATTGCTCAAAAATAATGACACATCCTACCTTCAAAATCCTTGTAATGACAACCCTACTAAAGAAGTCAGAGGCTTAGGTGAAGAAAGACTCAAAATATATAAAATATTTGACAGAGCTCTCAAATCCATAAAAACCGTGGGTGAATACACAGGTCATTAAGTAAAATGGTATTAAACAGAGCTTAGAATATCATCGATGGCTAGCTCTATAGTCCACAAAATAGCTCGTAAAATCCAAAACCCTAGGTTAGATTCATACCTTTGAAGGGTAAAGACCAATTCAACATAAAAGATAGTTTTACCTTCTGAATAAAGCTATAATAAACAAAAAAATTCTCCAAAAAATAAAATTAGAGCTCAGTAAGATTCTAAATAGTACCCAAGTTACAACAGATGAAGTTTTCAGATCAAGCAAGTACTCGAAATAACAAAGTCACAATCATAAACCTTCAAAGATAGATTTCACCTTTATCAGAGCATTAAAGGATCAAATCATTTTCCAGGTCTCGAGCTCAAAACAGAGCTTTATATAGGAAATCATAACTCACCAGTGGAATAGATCTGAACTCAAATAATATTGGTAACTAAGAAAAGCCAAAAGTTTAAAGACAATCACACAATACCCACATCAAAAAAAGTTCTGATCTATAGAAATGGCGACAATCCAAAACACAATAGTGGTCATGTACAAGTTTGTACAGAATCTCAATAGCTCAAACCAGAACAATCAAAACCAAAGCATAGAGGAAAAAAAAATTGATACTCCCATAGGATTCATTTTATCACGATTCAAATAGAATAGACAATACAAAAGATCAAACTATGAATTAGAGAAAAGTATAGATACAGGTCAATAATAGAAAAACCCATTAATGGGTATTAATAAATCAGGGTTGAATTGAAGTTTTAGAGATAAAATATTACAACGTACCAGTTGAAATCGACAATTGAAACCCTCAAGTGTGGAACGGAAGAAATATATCCATAGATTTTATTATTGAGCTCGACCGAACCATGGATACAAAGAAATATAACAACTTCAAAGTATGAGCTACAAGTTACAGGTTAAAGAATGAAAAATTTTCAAGTTTGTAGAACCAAAAGCTCACCTTTTTGTTTTGTTTTATGAAGACCACACAACAGATTTCAAATGGAGCACCAAAGATCAAAATGGTGGCCATTTTCAGATCTAAACTAAGCACTCATTGAACTCGCCAAAATCATTAAAAAAAACTTTCGATCTCGAAAACCACAAGAAATGAACTATAGACTAATAAAAACAGTGGCCATGAACACAGTCATCTAAAATAGATTGTTTGAGAAGAAACAGAAGAGAGAACTTAAAAAATTATATATCCCCGAACCGAAAGTTTTCCGAAAAATACAACGAAGAAAAACCCAAGATCATGCTCATACATATCAAACAGATAGGTTCAAAACTCATCGATGATGACAAATATAATAATACAAAACTCCATCGCATGAAATGACAGCCCACAAGCTCAAACCCCACAAGATCAGAGAACCAAAAGGGAGAAAAATCCACAACTCAGAGCTCAAAATCATTTGTCAATGGGCGCCATCCAAAGAAACATTTCCGCAGAGCTTCCCTAGCTCGAAGAAGAGCTCGTGAAAATGAAAAATAATTAGGGTTTTAATGATTTTACATCCTAAATCAACTAAAGCAAAGGAGTGGTCGGTTCAAACCAATGGTTTACTTTATAATTGCATAGAAACAAAAACTCATGTAATATTTCCAAACCTTATAAGAATTGAATTTTAGTAGAAAGTTTCAAACTCAAGTGGTCCCCACATAAAGGTGGCTAAGGAGAACTATTTTACCACACACAATGAGAACAAAATAGATATCAACATTAGAGCTTGCAAGCAGATGGAGTACATGGGGAAAATATTACAGTGCTAAATTTATCATAGTAAACAGGTCAAGTTGCAGAGGTCACCTCATCAGCTAGAAGACAAAGATTGCATGCATTGGAGAAAACTTACTCATGAAGCAAAGCTTATTTTTAGCTAAAGTTATTCATCCAACTTTATTAAAATTGAACAGTCAACTGCAGTTTGACTGAGTTGTATTTTTGTAAACAAGGCTATTAATGCCTCAATGTATTAGCATGCTTATTTATTCATAAATAAAGGATAAAAATAGGATGCAATTGGTGAGTACAATATTTAATCTATTTTTAGGAAGGGTGGGAGGAATAAATTTTGCTATATATTGTGTGCATTGGCAAAGTACGGGGGAGGAATTTTTGGACACATGAGTGCTGAAGAATTTTTTTGCCAATTATTACCCTTTGAATGAGAATATATTCCACCTTTCCAATAAATTGCAATCTTGTGTATGTCTTGTTAATCCTTGTGAATGTCAAATTCTCTGGTTAATCATCCTACCTTGTTGCAAATTTAGTATTTTTTACATGATATTAGTGTGCATGTGTATCTTAAGATTATTGTTGTGAATTTTCCCTCAATAAATTAAGTGTTTGATTTGATATTCTCCTGAGAACTGTTGGTTTGTGCATTTAGAATTCATTCTCAGATATTGGTTAATGTACTTAATCAAAGCCCTAAACAATTTTGGTTTATCACCCCATTTTTAAATTTATTTAAAGTCAACTTTTTACCCTTAAAACCCCAAAAAATTAGTTTTCGATACATTAAGAAGGAACCAACCTTGATACTAGAGACTCACCTCAACAATAGATATACCCATAGACCTGAGGTGTTTCCATTGTATCTACGAAAGAAAGAGATCCAAAGTTTACTTAGAACACCTGCAGTCATCTCTCTATATTGTACACTTTCAAGAGATAATAGTTTTTGGCATGTCCAGTGGGACAACGAATCAAATATGTGAGTAGATTCATAGAAGAAAGGTTACTTTCAAGACAATGAGCTTCCAGTTTTGCAACATGTTCCATGCCTAAAGTGACTATAAGATCATTAGTAAGAGGAATTCCTTTTGAGATTATTTCTTTACCTTTGAATTTTGTAGGAAGAAGAAGATTTTGTAACATCCTACCTTATAATAGGCCTTGTGTTAACAACCCTCCTCCTAATATTTCCTTCACCATGTATTAATTTCTCTATTCACATCCCATATTTTCCAATGGCTATTCAACCACCTAGGAATTTTGTGACCTTTACTAATGGCAGCCTATTAGTAATTCTAGTCTATCATGATGTCCCTAATGCTTCCATGAAAATATTGCCTTCATTCACTGGTGAAAATCAGGTTACACCTACAGAGCACATCAAATATGTTGCAGCCCTATGTTTAGTCCATAATATTACTCATGAAGATGTGGCTTTGGGACTTTTAGATGTATCCTTTAAAGGGAAATTCTTGCAATGGTATAGAAATATAGAGATTTGAAGCATAAGAACTTGGGATGAGTTAGGTGGTAAATTTTTTAAACAATTTCAAGATAATTCAAATCATTTATCCCTCATAAAGCAGTTGTCTACAATTAGAAGATACCCTTATGAATTTATGGCTAGTTTCAATATTCATTTTTCCAGAACTTGAAAAAGAATTCCAGCAGGTGTCAAGCCTCAAGATGATCATGTTTGTCTTTATTATCTTAGAGCCCTAAATAGTGATATTTCAACTATGATTTAGTCTATGGGAGGAAAAACTCTCCCAACAACCTATGATATCAATATCTAAGCTAAAAAAATATTATTTAAGATGGAAAGTTAGCACCAAGGCCTTTAATGCCTTTTTAGCAGGTTTGACACCTATCCCACAACCTATCACCATTAATAAACCTTCTACTAAAGCCCCATCAAATGATGTGTTTAAACCTTTACAGACTATGGTAAACAAGATAAATTCGATTGAAAATAGACTTGCATTACCTAGCAGGCCTTATCAGGCTCCTTGTCAGCAAAATAAAAATTATAGGCAACCTTATTAGCAAAGAAAATTTGACCTATTGAAAATGTTTACACTTATGCAAAAATGGGCAACTTGAAACTTTGTTACAATGGATAGTATTGGTGAATTATTCCTAAGCTAGGGGGTTTCTTTTAGACAACATTATTACTATTGAATTAATTAATGATTACATGAAATCTGCAGCTATATGTGCTGTTACAAAACATAACAGATCACATAGCCTACAATTTCATTCTATCTTAAGAAAAAGAACACAAGGCCCCGAATGACAGCTGTGTTGTCTTGATGAAGACACTGAATTGTAGAATAGATGAAGTGTTAGGATTTGAAGAAGCAATCAAGACTGCAGATTATAGAAATCAGAGTTCATTACTAGATGTTACAGGTATTCTTTAATATTCTTTCCTTCACGATTAAGAAATTCAATTATATTATTGGGTTGTTTAGTTCATCATACAATCCATATCAGAAAGCAAAAATGTAGAAAGAAATACACAACTCAATTTCACAATTCAATGATTTATTAATAAGGAATTTCAAATGTTCCCGCAGAATCCGTGGGATGTAACTGGAAAGTAAAGTATAGCTACTGAAATAAGAGGTACACATGCATGAAAGAGAAAATAAAGGAGTATGAGTGATCCCATCATTGCCTTGAGGTTTGTCCTTCGGTTGATGCATGCTCATCTTCATTATTAAAAGCACTGTACCTGAAAATAGAAAAGAGAAAACTATCAGTTTATGAAATCAAGGTACAATCCATATTCTTATATTGTCCTAATTCGTGCACATGGATCTCTAATAATAGGAGATATAGATTACTTGAAGATCAAATTAGTACACATGATTTTCTCACTTAGAGAGAAATAAAGAGAAGAAAATAAAAAAACATGGACATAAGAGAGGCCAAAAATCCTAAATATTTTCTAACTATTTTCTCAAGTTACAGATACATGTTGTAGCCAAGAATAAATAAATCATGTCTTACAGTCCTCACTATGGATAAAGATTGTAGAGTTCAATAACCTCTATCCTATGGTACATGAAACAGACGAGTCATAAGTACATGATGGAATGAAGGAAGAATGCAACTCAAAGTTCAAAAACTATTCTAGAAATAGAAGAAGTTTTAGTACATAACAGAGAAGACAATTGCAGACAAGTACATGTTTGAGATTGTAATTGAAGAAGAAGAATCAAAATTTAAAGGCTGAAGTTAACTGAAAAGATAAGATTACAGCTGGAGAAAGAAATCTGAGAAAATTTTGATAGGGCTTCACCATGTAAAATGGACATTTAAATCTTTCGATCATGTTGTTTTAAACTAATACATGCTTTTAAAAGATTTATGTAAATCAAATAAGTGAACATAAAATCCCAGAAGTAACATATCTTGCCCAACTTATCAAATAAGAAGTAAATTATTAACTTCTACAACTTTCAGTTTTCATAATAAAAAATTCAAAACCAGTTTACAACTGCAAATGAGGAAGGACATCCAGTACGGAGTTACAATTCAACAAGAACAGTCCTACAAAAAGGAATTTATTACAACATTCAGAAAGACATATTTTTTTTATTATCTCAGCCAGAACATATTATACAAACTACTACAGTGAAAGACCTCATTCAGAGTAGAAGAAATAAGTTATGCAATCAGATCATCATCTAGTATAAAGATAAAAAATAGAATACTCACAAGATCACCTTAAAGAATACAAATCGGCTCAAAGGTTCAGTTTTTAATAAGCACATCAAATACTTGTTCAAGCATGATACACTAATTGCAAAACAAAATTCCTGTAGAGTTCACAGTTTAATGCTAGTTTTCAAAAGTGCTAGTGATGGATTTCGAAAGCCCATATCAAGATACAAAATAATGGAGTTTGAAAGGAAAAAGAAGCTAATCATATACAACATGGCCATAAGCAAAGGCTCACTAACATATGACACAAAGATGCTGTTGAAATTTTTTTCGCTTGTGTAAAAATGGGCAACTCGAAACTTTGTCATTACGATGAAAGCCATGGGTGAAGTATACCTAAGCTAAGGAAGTTCTGATGTTATTAGTTACTGCTGAATTAATCAATGATTAAGTGAAATCTGCATCTATATGTGCTATTACAAAACATAACAGATCACATAGTTTGCAATTTCATGATACCTTGAGGAAAATAACACAAAGGTCCCGAGGGACAGTTGTGTTTTCTTGATGAAGACACCGAATTATAGATTAGGTGAAGTGTTGAGTTTTGGGACAGTAAACATAAGTGTAGATTACAGAAATCAGAGTTCATTACTGAATGTTACAGGTTCTCATTAATTTTCTTTCCTTCATGATTAAGGCATTAAATTGTGTTACTGATTTGTTTAGTTCATCATACACTCCATTCAGAAGCTTGAAATGTAGAATGAAATACACAACTAAGTTTTAGAATTCAATTTTTTATTCACGAGGAAGGTCAAATGTTTCCCACACATGCCGTGGGATGTGACTGAAATGGAAAGTACATATACTAAAGTAAGAGGTACACATGTATGAAATAGAAAGCAAAGGACTATGAGTGAACCCATCATTACCTTTGTATATTCTTCGTTGTGCAGAGAATCTCCTTGCTAGCTCCTTTCACCCTTAGGGCATGGTACCTGAAAAGGAAAAATAAGGAAATCATCAATAAAGAGCTCAGGGTTAATCCATATTCCTACACTGTTCTAATTCACATATATGGATCTCTAAGCAACAGGATATATAGCTTTCTCAAAGATCAAATTTCATAGCTCACTCAGAAATTAGAAATAGAAAAGAGAATAAAGAACATGGACACAAGAGAGGCCAAAAAGCCTAAGTATTTTCTAACTATTTTCTTAAGTGTGCAGGTACAGGTTGCAACCAAGAAGAAAGAAGCATATAAATACTGAAAAGGAAGACCAATGTAGCTAAAACTCAGATATTTCCTACAAATGGAAGAGGATCACAATAATACAGAACAAAAGAATATTCTTGCAGATGAGGTACATTTTCTAGATTTTAGTCAAAGAAAAGGAATTCTGTGAAAATTTATACAGGGCTTCGCCATGAAAAATCAACAATTCAGATTTTCTAACATGCTAGAAATGTTACTATAAAGGGAATAAAACATCTATGTGAAAGAAACAAAGTAACAAAAATCTTAACAAGCATTTGAGTCAAGGCTTATGCCTAAAAAATAGCAGCAAAATAGATGAACTACTTGTAATTTCTAGAAAGTACATACAAGATTCATGGTTATAGAACCAGAGGTAGAGAAAGTGCACAAAATATTATAGTATAGCTTCATAGCTAAAGATAATGCATGTTTCACAGTTTTTACAAGTACAATAAAATGCATAAAAGAACTTAAGTCACTCGACTAGTAAGGAAAAATAATATAGCAAAATAATGTGGTAAAAATGATTTCCAGTACCCTTATTAGAGGAGAAACACCCAAATCTAGGTTGCAATGTTTCAAAGACAAAGATTGAAAAATATGCAGGTATAGATGTGGGAAAATGAGTTTCAGAACTCGTAAATATTAATGTACAGGAAATCTAAAAGGGGAAAAAGTATAAACGGTCTAGATCTAAAGGGGATTCCTTATAAAGACAAGTACCAAGTAAACATATCTTGGAATATTACTCGGAACAAAAACTCGGTGGGTATTAATGGTCAAATCAAATAAGATAAGTGTAGAACTTAAGATAATGTGAAGTGAATCACAAATTTTCAGAAAACATTATACCCCTCAAGGACATATAGTAGAATCAAAAGGAATGAAGGATTTCGAGTAATCATATCAATAAACATTCTATCTAGCAAGTTTTGAGCAAATAAGAATACCCATTTAGTAATCAGAATACAAGATCAGACAGAAAAATTCGAGTTAAAATGCATACACATTCGAGTTTAGGAAATATTTGAGTATTTCAGAACTTAACACTCCCATTTAAATCAATCAGTCTCAAATTGCAGTATAGAGGGAAAAGGTATAGATCCTGGTTCTAATCCAAGAACCCATTAATGGGTACTAAAACTAGAGTGGGAAATAAGTACTTACTGGTTAAATCAAACTTGAGAAAACCCTCAAATGATCATAGGACAAGTTTCACATCAAAGACCGATGTTGCCCCAAAGATAAAAAAATATGCAAAGAAGGATAAAACATCAATATCTAGAAGGACTAAATGGAAATGACGAAGTGATTACAACACTCAGAGATCAAAAACTTACCGAAATCATCAAACAGTGATGCCAGTTGCAAAACCGAGCTCACAAAGAAGAAAAATTACGGCCAGTACAACACAGAGAGATATATTTTAAAGAAATTATTTCAAAGCTCGAGATGAGCAATATACAGTCGGGAAATCGCATGAGCTCGAACCCACGAAAATGGCAGAAAACACCCACAACTACCTTGCTGATATAACTCTTACAGAGTAGAGAAACAACAAGATACATGAATAGGGCTTTGCAAAGTTGAACCATCAGAGTCTGAAAAATAATAACGGTGGCTACCTTCACATTCCTGCATAGAGAGCTCAAAAATAAGAAGAATGGATACGAATATACTAGATATAAAGTCACAAAGACCCCGCAAGATAGGGAAATTCTTAATGCCAAGCTCGAATGCTCAGAATAATGGTGTAAATTCTTTTTTGCAGGGATTCTTCCGCATCACTAAAAACCAAATGAAGTGATCATTATGGGTCAAGGTCCCCTTTATCATGCAAACTCAAGAGATGAGTTAACAGGACTTAACCACGGTTGAATCATCGAAGATTAGAAAACATCAAGGACACAGATCAACGCTCAATAATTAATCTCCAAGTTCAAATAAAACCATGGTTAAAGCCATTAAACACATTTATCACATGTTAAAAACCCTAAAATCATGCTTCATAGATCAATGATAAAAAATTAACAGGTACAAAGATCGATGTTCCCAAATGGTTCATCAAAATCAAGGCAAAATGTTTCCAATCAAAATGGCGGTCGGTTGACCAATTTACCAAAATTTAAAATTGTAAAAAATTTCATCCATAGGCCCGAGAATGACATGACAAGGATATGTGTCATCACCACAACAGAAGGAGAAAAGCAGAGGCCGGGGGTATTTTACGTTTGAAACCTTTTGTAAAAAAGTTAAAACTTCCAAAAAATTCCTACAAGCCCGAGCCTCCACGATGAGAATGCCACAAAAAATCAATTAAAAGGTTGACTCATCATGCAGAAGGGGCAAGCCCATGTGTCCATCATAAAATCAATGCAATGATCTCCAAGGTCAAACTATAGTCCAAACTCCAAATAATGCAAAAACCGACCCAATTATGTTGTGCAATGATCATCGAAAAGGTAAAATTTTAAATTATATTCTTTCAAATACAAAGACCAACATGTATATACATGTATGTATTTATTAAATGTGGCAGAGACTAAAGTATGATGGCATGTATATTTGCTAAGTCCACAAGAGTGGCCAACCTCAGTTGAAGACAATTGTATGAATTAGAGGTGGTTTCCATTGAGAGGTGAATAATTTTGCTTAAGTATTGGAGATCAAAAGTGTTTATTTTCTTGCAGAGGAGTGTTTTGCATGTGATCACTAGAAGACATAACAAGTGTCAACATCAGAGACAAAAGTGGTCCCAATCAGGATAGATATTTGGATGAATTATTTTGCAAAGTATTGCAATTAATGTAATTTATTTTTACTCAATACACAAGAGTATTTTTGCATGCCTTCACAACACGACAGCATAGAGAAGAAGACAAAGTTGTATGTTCATGGAGAGAGACTTGCCTAGCAAATAATATTATTTTCTAGCAAATTATTCACCCTTCTTTCTTAAAAATTTATTCTGCTATATATTGTGTGCCTTTATAAAGCACAAGAGGGAGAAGGTCTGGAGGAATTTTTGGATATAGGAGTATTAAAGAAAATTTTGCTAGTTTTTCCCTCTGAGTGTGAAGTATTTTATGCCTTTCCAAGTTATTTTGCAGTCTTGTGTATGTTTCTATTAGTCTTGTGAATGCAAATTCCCTGATCAATCATCTTAACCTGCTGCAAATTTAGTCCTTTTTGCTTAATTTTAATGTGCATGTTAACTTATTAGTACTGTTGTGATTCTCCCTCAATATAATCAAGTGTTTTGCCCTTAGATATTCTACAAAAAAACTATTGGTTTGTGCATAAAAAATCCTTCCCAAATCAGTTGTGCATATACTTAATCAAAGACCTCATATTAATTTGGTGTATCACCTCATTTTTAATTATTTTCTAGTCATCTTCTACTCTCAAACTCCCAGAAATCAGTTTAGGATACACTAATAAGGAACCGGCCTTGATACCGGAGACTCACCTCAAAATAGGTATACCCATAGACCTGAGGTGTTTCCATTGTATCTACGAAAGAGAGAGATCAAATTTTGCAAGCTTAGAAAACCTGCAACCAATCTCTCTACAAGGTACACTTTTGAGAGATAACAGAAGCATTCATGAATCTTCTCAAAATGTTTTAGAGAACTTAATATTTGATGATGGTTGCAGCCATACAAAAGTTTCCTCATACCGCTTATGCAATAAATGCAATAATTTTTCTCATCATGGTCACAATGGAGGTATTTTTCTACAAGTAAATAGAAATTCTTTCAATAAACTCTAATTTATAACAGGTTATAGTTTTGTTTTGAGGAAAATAGACTTTCAAAGAGGTTACAGTCATGTTCGAGACTTGTAATGTTGAAGCTTTCTGTACGAAACATACACAAATAAATCTTAAACTAGATGGAGCAACTATCATACAAAAACTCTATAGCAAAAGGAAGATACACCAAAGTGAAACAGAACTTTGAATCACATATTCATGACAATTGATATAAAATGAGAGCAGACCCACACATTGAAATACAGATCCATGACGAGTCAAGTCACTCAAATTTTACCATCAACACCACCTAAAAAAATAGTTTCAAGCTAGGAATGACATCATGTCGCATGAATAATTCACAAAGACCAGGATCAAGGAAATATAATCATGGTCATTTAAAAGAAATAAAAAAAAGAAACCTAGATAATCTTGTGGAAAAGAATACAGAGAAAATATCCCAAAAAATATGGAGATTTATAGCATACAAATGGTTCTCAAATCAAGCTCAAAGCAGAAAACCCACAACAGAATAATATACATGAAGGAAATGCCTCCATTATAAGAATAGTGAAAGCTATAGAAGTGACAAATCTCGGAGAAAGAAACTCACCATGTACATAATGGTATTGTCGAGAACCTCGTTTTGAGTAAAATACATGAGCAAACACAATAACCACAGAGGATTTTTTGAGCTCATTTTATCAATGGTGAAGCAAAAATAATACAAGGAAACTAGGAAATGGAAGCATTAATGCTCAAAGAAAATTGATATTTCAAATTTTACAAATATTTTCCAAACAGAGTTGAAGAAATTTTCAAAGTTATAGCTACAAAGTAAAAACTCACCCAGATAGTGTGATTACGACCATAGATCTCAGAAGAAATGAGCCCGAGATTTGTATCTATAACAAACATGACCATAATGGTCTTGGTCAGAAGCTCTAAACAGAGAAAAAAGAACCAAATGTAGATATTTCAGAGCCCACAAGGTGGATTTGCAGAAAGAAAAACTGAAGCTCGAACATACAGCCATGGACCGCACAGTAGAAAGATCGTAGATAACTTAAAACAACGTCAATGGCCGAATCTAAGCATGTGAATGCACGAGAACCTCATGAGACTGATTCTCAAAACTTCTTCTTCGTAAATAATTGAGCTTGAAGGTTACAACAATGATAGTGAGTATCAACCATCCCACGTAGAAATCTCAAGAGCAGATTAGAGACAACGAAGATACAGATGTTTTAATGTTCAGAAGACTTAAAAGGGGAACTGAATCGAGCTCAACACATCAATAATGGAGTCAAAGAAATTTTTTCTAGGGCTTTGCCCGTAAACCAGAGGCAAAAATGAAAAATGAATGGGGTTCAGTTTGTTTTAACTCCCCACCTCAATCGTGGTTTAACCTAACTCACCCGGAGTTAGTGATCAAATGATCCAAAATCGACAAGTACACAGATTGAGGGTTGAAGATCGATCTCCAAAAATTAATGAAAGCACCATGGTTAAGATGTCACTTATCCCCATTAAATGTGAAGAGTGAAACCTAACTGAGGGTCAGAAATCAAAAGTGCAAGTTCATCAAGGACAGAGATCGAAGGTCTGCATTCAAATACCTAACTCAAACTGAGTTAATAATGCCACCGACAAATTGCCAAGGGGTGAGTCATCGTCACAAAGAGGCCAGCCCATATCACATTAAAAATCATTGCAATCAACTTTATAAAGTTTGATATTCAATCGAATATTCTTAAAATTCCAACCAAATCATATGCATACAATGATTTCTTCAAAAGTGGTCCAACGGCCTAAATGCCAATCAAATTAAGTTGGGTTCACGAATATAGTGATATGACTATAGTCTAGTCAAATTAATCGAAATGGTCCCCTTTTAGTCATGATGACACTAAAAGTTAAAGTATTATGATTCCTATGTCATGGTCAAAGGGAGTCAACATTCCCTAAACAATCCAAGTTACTTTAATATCTTTGAATGGCAGAAGGGAGCACAAGTGGCATTTTTATGCAAAGATAGTTATTTGCTAAGTCCACAAGGGTGGCCCCACAGACTATAGAGAGAAGAGTTAATCATGTGCACATGGACAAGTGGTCCCCATAGTGGATGAATTATTTTTCAAACATTGCAAGTATTGTAATTATTGTGTTCACTCACAAGAGTATTTTTGCATGCCTTCACAAAAAGACAGAACAGACAAGAGGTTGAATTTACATGCACAAGGAAGGAAACTTGCTCATCAAGCAAGATTTATTATTAGCAATTATTCACCCATTTTTCTTAAAAGTAAAACAGTTAACTTCAGTTTGACTGAGATGTAACCAAAGGCTATTAATGCCTCTCTGTACTAGTTTGTTTTATTTTATTCCTAGGATACATGGGTGAGTACATTTTTAGCCTATTTTTAGTAAGGGTAAGGTGAATTAATTTTTCTATATATTGTGTGCTTTGGCAAAGCACAAGAGGAGGAATTTTAGATACAGGAGTGCTAAAGCAATTTTTTGTTAGTTTTACCCTTTGAATGTGAAGTATTTTCTGCATCTCCAATTATTTTAGGTCTTGTGTATGTTTCCATTAATCTTGTGAATGTTAAATTCCCTGATTTACCATCTTACCGTATTGCAAATTCAATAATTTCTACATGATATTAATGTGTATGTGTGACTTAACAGTATTGTTGTGATTTTATCCCTTAATACATGAAAGTGTTTACCCTTAATTATCTTCAGAAAATTGTTGGCTTGTGCATCAAAAATCATTTCCATATTGATTGTGCATGTACTCAATCAAAGACCTCATACAAATTTGGTGTATCACCTCAGTTTTAATTTCACTATTTATAGTCATCCTTTACCCTTAAACCCCAAAAAATTAGTTTAGGATACATCAATAAGGAACCAAACTTCATACCAGAGACTTGCCTCAAAATAGGTATACCCACAAACCTGAGGTGTTTCCATTGTATCTACGAAAGAGAGGGATCCATTTTGCAATATTAGAACACCTGCAGACATCTCTATATAGGGTACACTTTCAAGAGATAACATGACCTAAAGACTCCTAGTTCATCTAGCACTTTAGTCCCAGTTAATATGGCTACAGAAGATTAGTGTCAACCTTGTAATCAACCTCATCCAACTGCAAGTTTCCCAAATGCTTTCCTGAATATAATTCTTGTTGCACAACCTCAACTTGAGATATTGTTCATGCCTCAAATGGAGGGTGGGCAGCAAGAAACTCATGATGAGAAAGCACCTAAACAAAAATTAGTCAGTGTTATTGAAGATGCTTTTATTGCAGTTACTACTAGAGCCCAAGAAAAGGCCCAGGAAAGTCAAAAGCTTTAAAACAGACCTGTTCTACCCACAGTCATAGATAAAACTGCAACTACAGGCAAAAAATCAGCTAACAGTTCTATTGTTCCACAAAAAATATTAGGTGTTTCAGTTGGTACATAACAACAAAAACAATTTATAGGCATTCTTATCCACAAAGGTAGTTTGACCCAAAGGATCCTGCTCCATCTAACACTTTAGTCCTAGTTAATATGGCTACAGAAGAATGGTGTCAACCTTGTAATCAACCTCATTTAACTGCAAGTTTCCCAAATGCTTTCTTGAATATAAGGCTTGTTGTACAACTTCAACCTGAAACATTGTTCATGCCTCAAATGGAGGGTGGGTAGAAAGAAAATTATATTTAGAAATCGCCTGAACAAAACTTAGTCAATTTTAGTGAGGATGATTTCATTGCAGTTACTACTAGAGCTCAAGAAAAGGCCTAGGAAAGTCAGAAATAGCAAAATAGGCCTGTTCTGCCCACAGTCACTGATAAAACATTAACTACAGGCCAAAAATCAGTTAACAGTTCTGTTGTTCCACAAAAAATAGCAAGTGTTTCTATTATCTCTCGAAAGTGCACCCTATAGAGAGATTGGCTGCAGGTTTTCTAAGCTTGCAAAATTTGATTTCTCTCTTTCGTAGATACAATGGAAACACCTCAGGTCTATGGGTATACCTATTTTGAGGTGAGTCTCTGGTATCAAGGCCAGTTCCTTATTGGTGTATCCTAAACTGATTTCTGGGAGTTTGAGAGTAAAAGATGACTTTAAAATAATTAAAAAGTAAGGTGATACACCAAATTTGCATGAGGACATTTGACTGAGTATATGCACAACTGATTTGGGAAGGATTTCTGATGCATGAACCAATAGTTTTTCTGTAGAATATCTAATGGAAAAACACTTGATTATACTGAGGGAGAATCACAACAGTACTAATAAGTTAACATGCACATTAAAATTAAGCAGAAAAGACTGAATTTGCAGTAGGGTAAGGTGATTGATCAAGGAATTTGCATTCAAAAGACTAATAGAAACATACACAAGACTGTAAAATAACTTGGAAAGGTAGAAAATACTTCACACTCAGAGGGAAAAATTGGCAAAATTTGCTTCAGTACTCATATATCCAAAAATTCCTCCAGTAGTTCTCCTTGTGCTTTACAAAGGCACACAATATATAGCAAAATAAAATTCACCCTCTTCCTAAAAATAGCCTAAGGCTTCTACGTGCCCATGCATTCTATTTTTATCCTTTATTTAATAATAGATAAAGGAAAAAATAGAGCATGCAATTACAAATAGGCATTATTAGCCTTAATTATATTACAGTCAAACTAAAGCTGACTGTTCTATTTTTAAGAAAAGAAAGGTGAATAATTTGCTAAAAATAAGATTGCTTGCTAGGCAAGTCTCTCTCCATGAACATGCAACTTTGTCTTCTTCTCTATTCTGTCCTATTGTGAAGGCATTCAAAAATACAACTCCCTGTTTGTGAGAAAAATAATTACATTAATTGCAATACTTTGCAAAATAATTCATCCAAATATCAATCCTGATTAGGACCACCTTTGTCTTTGATGTTGACACTTATTCTGTTTTCTAGTGATCACATGGATAACATGTTGCAGATAGTCTTCAACTCCTTGGCGTGGGGACCACCCGGTTTGGCCACCTTTGTGGACTTAGCATACTTGTCAAGGTTTTAGATACACATGGGTCACTTTGTAATAGTTACTACCATACTCGGCCACCTTTGATTATTTACCATGAACCTACTAAATAGTCTACCACCTTTGTAACGAGTACTATAGTATATAGTTGTCGGCCTTGGTATATTTAAAATTCACCTTTTCAGTGATAAGCATGTATGATGGCATTTTGCATTATTTGGAAACGATTATAGTTTGGAATTTGAAAGTCAATTCAATGATTTATTCAATGGATACGTGGGCTGTCCCCTTCTCCATGGTGACTCACCCCTTGGTAACTTGGTTGGTAGCATATGTAACTCAAGTTGAGTTTTGCTTTGATATTTGTTGATCATCTTGGGCCCTTGATCTTTGTACCTCTATTTTGATGTCGTTGATCCTTCGACTCACGGTTAGGGTTTCTGACTATGAATTGAATGTGGTCTGTGGGGACTAACCATGGTTATTTGTTTTGAGCTCTGAGCATGATTCTTGGATCTTTGATCTTCGTCCTTTATGAAGCTTGATCATTGATCTCGAACCGTGGTTGAGTTTGATCTTAACCCATACTTGGATTCGGGCAGTAAAGGAGAGCTTGGGTCTAATGATCATTTCATTCAGTTTTTTGGTTCATGGGCGAAGCCGTGGAAATTTTTTTTCTCAACGCCATTGTTGTGTTCTTGAGTTTCGGTTACATCTATATTTTGTAGCTATTTTTCCTCTTTTTGAGCTCTCTGTGGGAGATTGTGAAGGCGAATTCCACTATTATTTCTTCGAGCTCGGCTTTCCTCTTTAATATTAGTCCCATGGTTGCAGAGGGTGAATAAGGAACCTCTCGTATCTTTGTATTGGGTTATTTTGTCTCTGTGTTGAGCTCCTGAATAATATGGTTCGGGGTGTTTCCGCCAAGGTTGAAAATTTCAAGCTCTATTTTTTAGGGTTTCCACAAATGCTTGGAAAAGGTGAGCTGCTTTGTCCTCGAACGTGAAAATTACTTCATTTTTATTGAGACCATACACACTGATACTTAGTTTCTCTTTTGCATTTTCTGGGTTTTTGTGGCTTAGACTTGATCATTCTCGATCTTTTCTGCAATTTGATTCTCTGTGACTCAAAGGTTTGAAGAAAACACTTCGAAGCAGTAAGTTCTTGCTCATTTTTGTTGGATTTTCATGTTATAACCTTTGACTGAGATTTCCTAGATCTGAATCTTCGTTGCTTTGCCATTTGATTTTTGAGACACTGATAATAAGCTCCTTGTTTGTACAAGATCCTCTATAATTTCTTTCTACCATTAATGGGTCTTTGTTCATTTCCCTGATTTGTGAATATTTGCCTTTCATTCTAGATCTGAATTTTTTTTTTTATTTGGGTATTCGTGTTTTCCATCAATTACCATCATTTCTTATTTGTAGTTCTTATAGCATATTTCGAATACTGCCTTTCTGATATTTGAGTTTGATATTTATCCTTTAATGTTTACAAAAAATGATCTCTGTAAGTTTCTATTGAATGTTTGACTGAGTGAAAAAAAACTCAGATCCATTAGAAAACTTGAACTTGGCTTCACTGCTTTTGGAAAACCTTGATCTTCATTCTCTTTGATGAATCATTTATTGATGGATGACCTAGAAAGGTTAACTTATTTATTCACTATTATTGGTGTAGCTTCTTTACAAATTCACCTTGTGTTTATTGCTAAGCACTGTATGATTCAACTGTACTTGATCTTCACTTGTAGCTTCATTTGTATTTTTTGACTCTAAGGTTGATTCCGTAACTAAATTGAATTATATTTATCAGTTGTGACCGAAATATATTCTCTGATATTTTGTACCTTGCAAGTGGCCTTCTGGAAATTATAAATAGTTCAGCTATTATGAAACTGTAGATGAATTTTATCTTTGTAGCTGTAAATCTTGCATTCAATTTGATATCTGAAGCTATTACTTATTAGAATATTGCAATCTTTTTTGTATCTCAGCACTGTATAATCATCTGATGGAAAACTTATTTCTTCTAATTTAAAATTTATCTTTTCCCATGTAGCAACTAGCTTTGAAATTTATCCTTTCCCGTAGCAACTAGCTTTGAAATTTATCCTTTCCCGTAGCATTTGAAAAAATTAAAATGTTGATTTTTATGGCAAAGCCCTAGCAATTTTTTTTAGAATTCTCTCTTCCATCCATTTCCAGCTATAGTAGTTGTATTTCTGATTCATAATATAGAATTATGACACTTCATGTTTAAAGCTGGATTGGTAAATAAAATGAGACATCATAACTGTTTTATCTTCAAATCATAGCATGCTTTACTGCTTCTCTGTATCACTTACTTGATTTAAATAATCCCTTTAAGCATGTAGTAGCTGAAAGTAGTATGATGAAAAGTTGTAAATGTCCATTTTACATGGTGAAGCCCTATCAAAATTTTCCCAGAATCTTGTCTTCATTCCTTTCAACTATAACCTTTCTTTTCTAGTTAACTTTAGCTTCTGAAAATATGATTCTTCTCCTTTAGCTGCAACTGAAAAGTGTTCTTCTATTTACCAGTTTCTCTTCTACACTGTAACTTTTTCCATTTCAGAAAATTTATTGAAACTTTGAGTTACATTCATCCTTTTATTGCATGCACTTCTGAATTATCTATTTTTCATTGGCTACAACCTGTACCTGCACACTTAGGAAAACAATTTGAAAATACCTAGGATTTTTGGCCTCTCTTATGTCCATGTTTTCTTCTTTTCTTTTCTATTTCTTCTTTCTGAGACAATAAAGCATGCATGTAGTTTGTTCTTTAATTATAATACATCTCCTGTTAGAAAAATATTCATATGCATGAGGTAGGACAATGTAGGAATATGAATTGATCCATGAGCTCGTAACTGGCAGTTAACATTTGTTCTTTTTAGGTAAAGTGGTTTCTACAATGGAGATGAAGAAGAAGATGAAAATGGAGATGTTTTCAATCAAAGAAAGAAACCCTAAGGCAATTATGGGTTCACTCATATTCCTTTGCTTTCTCTTTCAAGCATGTGTACCTTTCTTTTTAGTAGCTATACTTTACTTTTCAGTTACATCCCACGGCTTGTGTGGGAAACATTTGACCTTCCTTGTGAATAAAACATTGAATTCTGAAAATGAGTTGTGTATTCCTTTCTGCATTCTAGCTTCTCTGTATGGATTGTATAATGAACTAAACAACTCAGTAACATAATTGAATGTCTTAATCATAAAAGAAAGAACATTGATGATAACTTGTAACATTCAGTAATGAAATCTAATTTTCTGTAATCTACACTTATGTTTGTTGTCCCAAAACTCAACACTTCACCTACTCTATAATTTGGTGTCTTCATCAAGATAACACAGCTATCCTCTTGCAATTTTGTGTTCTTTTGCTGAAGGTATCATGAAATTGTAGAATATGTGATCTGTTACGTTTTGTAACAGCACACATAGCTAAGATTTCACCTAATCGTTAATTAATTTAGCAGTAACTAATAACATCAAAAACTTCCTTAGCTTAGGTATACTTCACCCATGACTTTCATCGTAATGAAGAAGTTTCGAGTTTCCCATTTTTGCACAAGTGCAAAAATTGTCAACATATCTAGTGATCCTGTGGGGAAAGCTGCTTGCTAGCTTAAAGACTAGTGCCTTCCTCTTGTCCATGGGTATGGAGTCCAAACATGTAACCAAAATTTTCATTTTTCGAAAGGTCCAACCCTTCCAAAATGGTACTAAAACTGGGAAAGGATTTGGTGAACTAGATCACGTGAACTCTTGCACTTATTGAATTGAAAAATGATGCAATGTGTAGAAACTACACTTATTGAAGGGAAATCCTACTCTAACAATCACTGTAAGATTTTCAATAATAGTGTTTGAGAAACATACCATTCATAAGAATGGGAAGTTCCTCTCCATTCAACTTCAAAAGCTGAAAATAATTGTGTTCCTTGTAAGTTGAAATCATGTAAGGACCACTCCAGATTGTATCAAACTTGGTGTGTCTTCCTGGCTTTGCACGATCAACATCCCACTTTAACACAATATCTCCTTCATTAAAGACTCTGAAATTGGCTTTCTTGTCAAAAGTTTTCTTCATTTGTTTCTGATTCTTTTCCATATTCAAATGAGCTTGATCTCTTAGCTCTTGTAATTCCATTAACTCTGCATAACGAACCTACAATGGTTCATTTCAGAGAAGCTCTATTTGATGCAACAAATCTAATGCGCGTAATTCAACTGAAATAGGCATTCTTGCTTCCTTTCTGTACACAAGTTTGTATGGTGAATTGCCAACTGATCTTTTAGGAGTCACTCTGTTAGCCAAAAGTGTTGAATTCAACATCAGATGCCAAGCTCTTTGATTATCCTTAAGTGTTCTTCTAATGATCCTTAACAAATTATTGTTAGTACTCTCAGCTAAGCCATTACCTTGTGGGTAATAATTAGATGAAGAACTTAGATAGATTACATTGTTGACAGCCCAATCTATTATCTTTGCACCAAGGAATGCTAAATAATTATCTGATATGATAGTTGCTGGAACACCAAATATGCAAACTATTCCTTCATAAAAGGATAGTATCAAAGTTTCATTAGAATATTTCAAGGCTATTTCTTCAGTCCATCTTGTAAAGTAATCTGTAGCAATTAAGATCCACTTATGTCCTTGTGATGAAGGTGGGTTTATCATGCCAATAAAATCAAGACCCCACTGCATAAAAGGTTGATCAACTGAAATAGGTTGTAGAGGCAATGAAGCTAGACATTCTTTTCCAACAAAGAAAGCACATTTTATACACTTCTTTATCCATTCAAAATAGTCCTTGAATATGCTAGGCCAATAGTAGCCAACTTTCATAATTTTTAAGGCTGTGGTACATGCTGAGAAGTTTCCTCCTATGGGTCCTTCATGGAATTATGATAGTATTTTCTAAAACTTATCATAACCAACACATCACAGCAAAATTCCATTTATATCTATTTTGAATAACACATTATCAATGAAAATATAAGGTACAACTTGTAATCTAAAATACCTTCATTTATTCTTGTCCATACCTTCTTGGATAGGTGCTCATGCTATAGATAATTAACTAAATCAGTCATCCATCTTGATTCTTGAAACTCTTGAACTGACTCAGGTTGCTGATTTTCTGGTTGGACCATAATTTCTGATTGCTGATACGTAACTTCAACAAGCTATTTTGAATCATCTGGTTCTATAACTTGTTGTTTTTCCATATCACCAATTAGCTTCTCACATAAACATTTCCCTTCGAAACATCTTTAGCAACCTGAATATCAACATCATACTCCATGACCTTTGTTATCTAGTTTTCTCTTTTCTCATTCGACTCCTTATTTAGTAAGAATGCTTTCACACTTGGATGAGAAACAAGAACATGGATTTTATTGTTTGAAAGTATGTACTTGAAATTATTTAGTCCTCTGACTACTAAAAGTACCTATTTTTTGAGGAATGTGTACCTTGTTTCATAATCATGCAAACTCTGTCCAAAGAAAGCAATAGTCTGCTCAATATTTTCATCATTGACTTGAGTTAATATAGCTGAGATTGTTTCAGCTCCTGCAAGTGCATACATTGTAAAATATTTATCAAAATTTGGATTTGCAAGAGTAGAGCTTGAGATATGGTCTGTTTTAATTGCTTCAAAACCTTCTCTTCCTTCATTGGTCCAAGAGAAAGTTTTCTCTTTCTTTAGCATAGCTGTGAGTGGTTTAACCATTGCTACAAAATCTGGAACAAATCTTTAATCAAAGTTGATTTTTCCAAGAAAACTCTGTAATGCCTTCTAATGATGAGGTAATGATAGCTGTGATATGGCTTCGATCCTAAAAGGATCAATTGCTAAACCTTGCTTAGAAACAATATGACCAAGTAGTTTACCTTGATGTACTGAAAAGATAGACTTCAGTGGATTCAAAGATATTCCAAATTACCTGCACAACTGAAAATTCTGCCTTAAATGCATTAGATGTTCTTCAGAATCTTTTGAAAATATAGTAACATCATCTAAATAAACAAGGATGAATTTATTTAACAAGCTGCGAAAATCCATGTCCATTGCATGTTGAAACGTTGCACCAACATTTGAAAGACCAAAAATCATTCTTTTGTAAGCGTAAGTACCCCACTTAGTGGTAAAGGCTATTTTATATCTATCCTCTTCTCGAACTAAAATTTGATTATATCCACTGTAATCTGTCTAGAAGAGATAGCCTATCTGAACCTGAGATTGTTCTCAAAATATGATCCATATTTGGGAGTGGGTAATGATCTTTTAATGAAGCCTTATTAAGATCTCTGAAATCCACACATAGTTTGATTTCACCATTCTTCTTCCTAACAGGAACAAGATTGACTACCCAACTTGAATGCTTAACTGAGAAAGATAATACCCAATTCAATCAACTTAGATAATTATTTTCTCATCAGAGGTTCTATTTTGGGATTTACAGGCCTCTATTTTTGTCTAACAGGTTTAGAATTTGGTTGCAACTCAATTATATGTTGTGCTAAACTAGGATCAAATCCTTTCAAGTCTTGGTATTTCCAAGAAAAAACATCTTTAAACTCTTTGCAAAGATTAATAAATGACTATTTTCAGATTAAGGAACATACCTTTCCAAGAACTAGCTTTTTCCCTTCATCAACCGAGATTTCTTCGTAATTATCAGCGTGGGTTGACATTTTAGTCTTGACTTTTCTTAACTGATCGTCAGTGCTGAAGATGTCTTCCAATGTGACTAGACCTCGAGGTAGTTTATTTGTCTTCAACTGAACAATCTGGTCACCATATAAGTGTCTATAATTTATCCTGATTAACTGCAGAAAACTAAGCTTCTTGCTGCAAAAACCTACAGATTTTATCATCACTTTCAAAAACTTGCCAATTTGAATCATTATCAGGTACTGAAGGCCTGACAATTAACTTTATATGAGGCTGGATTTTGCTATTTTCAATCTGTTCCAGCACTTCAAAACTAGCCCCAACTTGCTGCAAGTCTGTCTACATGCTTGTTTTCAGCTCTAGGAATAGACTGAATGTTAATAGCATCAAAATATTCCATTAAGTCTGAAACTCTGTGTCTGTAAGACTTCATTAATGGATTCTTACAAACATTGAAATTTCTTACTTGATTAATAACTAACTCAAAGTCACCAAAAATCTGTAGCATGTTGGTACCTTTCTTTCTGGTCCAAAGTAAGCCATGAATTAAAGCTTCGTATTCAACTATATTGCATGTACATGAAAATTGGAGACTCAAAGCTGAGAAATATCTTTCGTTCGTTGGCGAGGTGAACATCAGACATGCTCCCTGTCCTTTCTTGTTTTTTGCTCCATCGAAATGAAGCTTCCAAATTCCTTTTGATGAATCTTCTATTTTGGAAAGCAAGGGAAGTGGTGTATTTTCTTCATGCATACAATACACACCATACAGGTGTTCTTCAAATTCCTTAAAAGGATCATGAGCATGTTATTCCACTTTCTTTTCATCCATAAACATGTTAGAAACACCATCTAATGCTGAAACATGAGCTACCTCATCAAAATTAGATTGATCTAGGGCTGAATAATTAGCCACTACATTTGAAGAGTGAGGGTCAATGTGAAATCTGGCCAATGGCTCTAAATTGATATTAACTTTAGTATCATAACAAGTAGTGAAAAATAAGGACCAATCTGAAGAGATATAACCTCCTATTTTTGTTGTGAAATCTCTAGATAAGCATAAAGCAAAGTATGGATGCAAGTCTATAATACTAACATGTTACATATTAGAAACATTTCGGCAAGCATGTAACATCACTTCTAAATTTTTGATTATACCAACCGTATTAGTTGCAATTCCATCAAGCTGTAGGACACTCCTTTCTGTAGGCTCATACTACAAACCCAATTTTTCTGCAATTACTTTTGGCATAACTATGTTACTTGCACCACTATCCACCTTGCAATTATGAACTAGATGTTCTCCAATAATCAGTGATAAATAAAATGGTGGTGGCTTCTTGATATCATGAGCATTCAGAACCTTTTGAACCATCCACTTAACTTCTTTAATGTGGTCTTGTTCAAACATTCCAAGGACCATATCACTCTTTTGAACTTCCTTTTCTACTGTATTTAAAGAAATCTACAGCTTAGCTAGTTCATGAGAGAGTAAATCTTGTTGTCCAGGAATACTTAGAACGTCTCACATTGAGATGTTAACATTATGTTTTTTCATTACATCAACAATGTTCAAATAAACAATTATTTTTGAGACAGATTCAACTATCTTAGAGTAGGCCTTAGCGAAAATTGATTCTACTTCAGCTGCCTTGGATATCTGAGGTATAAACAGTCTTCTTGGATCAGTCTATAGCTATTTTTTATGGCCTTTATAAACTAGAACACTTTTTGTTTTTTGAGGAACTACAGAGTTGTTGGTTGAATTTTAAACTTTAGATGTTGTCTTATCCATGACAATAGGCAGTATAATCCTATTTTGTAATTTTTGACTTTCAACATATTTTCCTTGAGCCCTAGTAGTGACTGCAATGAAATCCTCCTCATTAAAACTGACTAAATTCTGTTTAGGTGCTTTCTGAACATGAGTTTCTTGTTCCCCACCCTCCATTTGAGGCATGAGCAATGTTTTAGATTGAGGTTGTGCAACAAAATGAAGATTTAGAAAAGAATTTGGGCAACTTGTAGCTGCATGAGGTTGATTGCAAGGTTGACACCAATCTTCTATAGCCATATTAACTGGGACTAAAGTGTTAGAGGAACTAGGAGCCTTTGGGTCAAACTGCCTTTGCTGGTAAGGTTGCCTATAATTTTGATTTTGTTGATAGGGCTTCCTGTTTTGTTGATTCTGTTAATTTTACTGATAAGGAGCCTGATAGGGTCTGTTAGATAATATAATTTTGTTATCAATCGAAGTTAATTTATTTCCCATAGTTTGTAAATATTTAAATACATCATCTGATGGAGCTACAACATTAGGTTCTATGCTAGTAATAGGCTGAGGAATAGGTGCTAAATCTACCAAAAAGGGCATTAAAGGCCTTAGTACTAATTTTCCAGCATGAATAAGACTATTTTCAGCTCAGATAGTGATATCATAAGCTGCTCAGAGTGTTTTTCCACCCATTGACTAAATCATAGTTGACATATCGTTGTTTAATGCTCTAAGATAATAAAGGAAAGCATGATCAACTTGAGGCTTGACACTTGCTGGAATTCTCTCCCAAGTTCTGGAAAAATGGATATTGAAACTAGACTTAAACTCATTGGGAGCTCTTTTAATAGTAGACAACTGTTCAATGAGAGATAAATGATCTGAATTATACTGGAACTGTTTCAACAATTTTTCACCTAAGTTATCCCAAGTTCTTATGCTTCTGATTTCTATGTTTCTATACCATTGCAAGGCCTGCCCTTTAAAAGATGCAGCTAAAAGTCTTAAAGCTATGTCTTCATGAGTGATGTTATGAATTTCCCATAGGGCTGCAACATCTTTGATATGTTTAGCTGGTGTAACCTGATTTTCACCCATGAATAATGGAAAACTTTTCATGGCAGCATTAGGAATGTCATGGTAAATTGAGATTACTAATGGACTGCCACTAGTAAAAGTCACAAAAGTCCTTGGTGGTTGAATAGCCATTTGAAAAACTAGGATGTTAATAGAGAAATTGATACATGGTGAAGGAATATTAGGATGAGGGTTATCAAAACCAGGTCTATTATAACGTAAAGTATTACCAACTCTTCTCCTTCTAGCAGAATTCAAGGGTAAAGAAACAAACTCAGAAGGAATTTCTCTTACCGATGACTTGTAATCACTTTAGACATCAAACATGTTGCAATACTGGTCTGATATCAGCTCAACGGAGTTGCCAAAAGATCTTAAAATCTTTAGAATAAATTGTTGCAGCTTGCTCCTGAAAAGGACTTTGTAACTACTTTAAATCTACTGTAGATCTACTGTAAAATTTGTAAATTAACATGCAGATCTGATTCGTTGTCCAACCGGTCATGCAATAAATTGTTATCTCTCGAAAGTGCACCCTATAGAGAGATTGGCTACAGGTTTTCTAAGGTTGCAAATTTTTATCTCTCTCTTTCATAGATACAATGGAAACACCTCAAGTCTATGGGTATACCTATTTTGAGGTGAGTCTCCAGTATCAAGGCCGGTTCCTTATGGGTGTATCCTAAACTGATTTCTGGGAGTTTGAGAGTAAAATATGACTGTAAAATAATTAAAAAGTAAGGTGATACACCAAATTTGTATGAGGAATTTGACTGAGTATATGCACAACTGATTTGGGAAGGATTTTTGATGTACGAACCAATAGTTTTTCTGTAGAATATCTAAGAGCAAAACACTTGATTATACTGAGGGAGAATCACAACAGTAGTAATAAGTTAACATGCACATTAAAATTAAGTAGAAAAGACTTAATTTGCAGTAGGGTAAAGTGATTGATTAGGGAATTTGCATTCACAAAACTAATAGAAACATACACAAGGTTGTAAAATAACTTGGAAAGGTAGAAAATACTTCACACTCAAAGGGAAAAACTGACAAAATTTGTTTCAGTACTCATATATCCAAAAAGTCCTCCAGTACTTCTCCTTGTGCTTTGCAAAGGCACACAATATATAGCAAAATAAAATTCACCCTCTTCCTAAAAAAATCCTAAGGCTTCTACGTGCCCATGCATTCTATTTTTATCCTTTATTTAATAATAGATAAAGGAAAAAATAGAGCATGCAATTACAAATAGGCATTATTAGCCTTAATTATATTACAGTCAAATTGAATTTGACTGTTCTATTTTTAAGAAAAGAAAGGTGAATAATTTGCTAAAAATAAGATTGCTTGCTAGGCAAGTCTCTCTCCATGAACATGCAACTCTGTCTTCTTCTCTTATTCTGTCCTGTTGTGAAGGCATGAAAAAATACAACTCCTTGTTTGTGAGAAAAATAATTACATTAATTGGAATACTTTGCAAAATAATTCATCCAAATATCAATCCTGATTGGGAACACCTTTGTCTCTGAAGTTGACACTTATTCTATTTTCTAGTGATCACATTGATAACATACTACAGATAGTCTTCAACTCCTTGGCGTGGGGACCACCAGGATTGGCCACCTTTGTGGACTTAGCATACTTGTCAAGGTTTTAGATACACATGGGGAACTTTGTAATAATTACTACCATACTTCGGCCACCTTTGATTATTTACCATGAACCTACTAAATATTTTGCCACCTTTGTAACGAGTAGTATAGTATATAGTTGTTGGCCTTGGCATATTTCAAAATTCACCTTTTCGGTGATAAGCATGTATGATGGAATTTTGCATTATTTAGAAATGACTATAGTTTGGAACGTTGAAAGTCAATGCAATGATTTATTCGATGGACACGTGGGATGTCCCCTTCTCCACGGTGACTCACCCCTTGGTAACTTGGTCGGTGGCATATGTAACTCAAGTTGAGTTTGCTTTGATATTTGTTGATCATCTTGGGCCCTTGATCTCTGTACCTCTATTTTGATGCCACCGATCTTTGGACGCATGGTTAGGGTTTCTGACTGTGCATTGAATGTGGTCGGTGGGGACTAACTGTGGTTATTTGTTTTGAGCTCTGAGCATGATTCTCGACCTTTGATCTTCATCCTTGATGAAGCTTGATCATTGATCTCAAACCGTGGTTGAGTTTGATCTTAACCCATACTTGGATTTGGGCAGTAAAGGAGAGCTTGGGTCTAATGATCATTTCATTCAGTTTTTTGGTTCATGGGTGAAGCCCTAGAATTTTTTTTTCTCAATGCCATTGTTGTGTTCTCGAGCTTCAGTTACACCTATATTTTGTAGCTATTTTCCCTCTTTTTGAGCTGTCTGTGGGAGATTGTGAAGGTGACTGCCACTATTATTTCTTCGAGCTTGGCTTTCCTCTTAAATATTAGTCCCATGGTTGCAGAGGGTGAATAAGGAACCTCATGTATCTCTGTATAAGGTTATTTTTCTTTGTTTTGAGCTCTTGAATACTATGGTTTGGGGTGTTACCACCAAGGTTGAAACTTTTGAGCTCTGTTTTTTAGGGTTTCCACAAATGCTTGAAAAAGGTGAGATTCTTTTTCATTGAACGTGAAAATTCTTCATTTTTATTGACACCATGCATACTGATACTTAGTTTCTCTTTTCATTTTCTGGGTTTTTGTGGCTCGGACTTGATCATTCTCGAGTTTTTCTGCAATCTGATTCTCTGTGACTCAAAGGTTTGAAGAAAACACTTCGAAGCAGTAAGTTCTTGCTCATTTTTGTTGGTTGTTCATGTTATAACCTTTGACTGAGCTTTCCTAGATCTGGATCTTCGCCGCTTTTCCATTTGATTTTTGAGACACTGATAATAAGCTCTTTGTTTTTACAAGATCCTCGGTAATTTCTTGCTACCATTAATGGGTCTTCATTCATTGCCCTGATTTGTGCATATTCTACCTTTCATTCCAGATCTGAATGTTTTTTTTTCGATTTGGGTATTCATGTTTTCCATTAATTGTCATCATTTCTAATTTGTAGTTCTTGTAGCATATTTTGAATACTGTCTTTCTGTATTTGAGTTTGATACTTATCCTTTCATGTTTACAAAAAATGATCCTTGTAAGTTTCTATTGACTATTTGAGTGGGATGAAAAAAACTCAGATCCATTAGAACACTTGAACTTGGCTTCACTGCTTTTGGAAAACCTTGATCTTCATTCTCTTTGATGAATCATTTATTGATGGATGACCTAGAAAGGTTAACTTCTTTATTCATTGTTCTTGGTGTAGCTTCTTTACAAATGCACCTTGTGTTTATTGCTAAGCACTGTATGATTTCAACTGTACTTGATCTTCACTTGTAGCTGCATTTGTATTTTTTGACTCTAAGGTTGATTCCGTAACTGAACTGAATTAGATTTATCAATTGTGAACGAAGTATATTCTCTGATATTTTGTACCTTGCAAGTGGCCTTCTGGAAATTATAAATATCTTTCATCTTTTCTGAAACTGTAGATGACTTTTATCTTTGTAGCTGTAAATCCTGCATTCAATTTGATCTCTAAAGCTATTACTTATTAGAATACTTGGAATCTTGTTTGTATCTCAGCACTATATAATAATATGATGGACAACTTATTTCTTCTAATTTAAAATTTATCTTTTCCTCTAGCAACTAGCTTTGAAATTTATCCCAGAGCAACCTTTGAAATTTATTTCCCGTAGCAACTAGCTTTGAAATTTATCCTTTCCGTAACAACTAGCAACTGAACTAGCTTTGAAATTTATCCTTTCCCGTAGCAACTAAATGTTGATTTTTATCGTGAAGCCCTGACAATTTTTTTTTAGAATTATCTCTTCCATCCATTTCTAGCTATAGTAGTTGTATTTCTTATTCATAATATAGAATTATGACACTTCATGTTTGAAGCTGGATTGGTAAATAAAATGAGACATCATAGTTGTTTTATCTTCATCATAGCATGCTTTACTACTTCTCTGTATCACTTACTTGATTTAAATAATTCCTTTAAGCATGTAGTAGTTAAAAATAGTATGATGAAAAGTTGTAAATGTCCATTTTACATGGTGAAGCCCTGTCAAAATTTTCCAGAATCTTGTTTTCATTCCTTTTAACTGTAACCTTTCTTTTCTAGTTAACTTCATCTTCTGAAAATCTGATTCTTCTCCTTTAGCTGCAACTAAAAAGTGTTCTTCTATTTACCAGTTTCTCTTCTACACTGTAACTTCTTCCATTTCAGAAAAGTTATTGAAACTTTGAGTTACATTCTTCCTTTTATTGCATGCACTTATGACTTGTCTATTTTTCATTGGCTACAACATGTACCTGCACACTTAGGAAAATAGTTAGAAAATACTTAGGCTTTTTGGCCTCTCTTATGTCCATGTTTTCTTCTTTTCTTTTCTATTTATTCTTTCTGAGTGAATAAAGCATACATGTAGTTTGTTCTTTAAGTAGAATACATCTCCTGTTAGGAAAAGATTCATATGCACGAAGTAGGACAGTGTAGGAATATGAATTGATCCCCAAGCTCGTAACTGATAGTTAACTTTTCTTCTTTTAAGGTAAAGTGGCTTCTACAATGGAGATGAAGAAGAACTAAAAATGGAGATGTTTTCAATCAAAGAAAGAAACCCCAAGGCAATGATGGGTTCACTCATATTCCTTTGCTTTCTCTATTCATGCATGTGTACCTTTATTTTCAGTAGTTGTGATTTACTTTTCAGTTACATCCCACGGCTTGTGTGGGAAACATTTGACCTTCCTTGTGAATAAAACATTGAATTCTGAAAATGAGTTGTGTATTTATTTTTGCATTCTAGCTTCTCTGTATGGATTGTATAATGAACTAAACAACTCAGTAACATAATTGAATGTATTAATCATGAAAGAAAGAACATTGATGAGAAATTGTAACATTTAGTAATGAACTCTGATTTTCTGTAATCTACACTTATGTTTGTTGTCCCAAAACTCAACACTTCACCTAATCTGTAATTTGGTGTCTTCATCAAGACAACATAGCTATCCTCCGAGGATTTTGTGTTCTTTTGCTGAAGGTATCATGAAATTACAGAATATGTGATCTTTTACATTTTGTAATAGCACACATAGCTACATATTTCACTTAATCATTAATTAATTCAGCAGTAACTAATAACATAAAAACTTCCTTAGCTTAGGTATACTTCACCCATGACTTTCATCATAATGAATAAGTTTTAAGTTGCCCATTTTTGCACAAGTGCAAACATTGTCAACAATTTCATCTAGTAAAGAGCAGAAAAAATAGCTACGACCTGATCTAAGAAGATCATTTATACCTCAGATATCAAAAGAAGTTGAAACAGAATCAATTTTCGCTAAAGCATGTGCTAAAGCAATAGAGTCTATTTCCAAAACTGTTTCTTCTTTTAACATTATTGATATAATGAAAAAGAATAATGTTAATATCTCAATGTGGGATGCTTTAAGTATTCCAGGATAATAAGAGTTTCTTTCTCATGAACTTGCAAAGCTGCAGATATCTTCAAAGACAATAGAAAAGGGAGTTTAGAAAACAAATATGGTCCTTGGAACAATGGAATATGACTGCATTAAAGAATTTAAATGGATGGTTCAAAAGGTCTTAAATGCTCATGATATCAAGAAACCACCACCATTTTATTTGTCTCTAATTATTGGAGAGCATATTGTTCATAACTGCATGGTCGATAGCGGTACAAGTAGCACAGTTATGCCAAAAGTAATTATAGAAAAGTTGGGTTTGTAGTATTAACCTACAGAGAAGAGTGTTCTATAGCTTGATGGGACTGCAATGAATACAGTTGGTGTCATCATAAATCTGAAGGTAACATTGCATGCTTTTCCAAACATTTCCATTTTGTAAGATGTTACTGTTGTGGATTTACCTCCTTACTTTGCTATATGCTTATCTAGAGATTTCATGGCAAAAATAGGAGGTTATCTCTCTTCATATTTGTCCTTTTGGTTATTCACTACACATTATGGGACCAAAGTTACTATCAATTCTGAACCATTGGCTAGATTTCATATTGAGCCTCATGATTCTAATGCATTAGCTAATTATGCAACCTTAGACTAGTCTAATTTTGATAATACAACTCATGTTTCAGCACTAGATGGTGTTTCTAATCTGTTTATGGATGAAAATACACATGAAGAACATGCTCATGATACTTTCAAATAAGGGTAAGAACATTTTTTTGGTGTATATTGCCTACATGAGGAAAACACACCAATTCCCTTCCTGTCCAAAAAAAAAAATACAACAGAAGGGATTTGGAAGATTCATTTTGATGGAGCTAAGAACAAGAAAGGACAAGGAGCAGGTTTGATGCTCACTTCCACCACGAATGAAAGGTATTTCTCAGATCCGAGTCTTCAATTTTCATGTACTTGCAATGTAGCTGAATACGAAGCATTAATGCATGGCTTGCTTTGGGCCAGAAAGAGAGGTATTAGCATGTTATAGATTTTTGGTGATTCTGAGTTGGTCATCAATCAAGTAAGAAATTTCAATGTTTGTAAGAATCCATTAATGAAGTCTTATAGACATAGAGTTTGAAGCTTAATGGAATATTTCAATGTTATTTATATCCAGTCCATTCTAAGAACAGAAAACAAACATAAAAATAGACTTGCAACAATTGGTGCTAGTTTTGAAGTGCTAGAATAGATTAAAAACAATGAGATTCAACCTCACATAAAGCTGATTGTCAGGTGTTCTATACCTGATAATGATTTAAATTGAAAGTTTTTTGAAAATGATCAATAGATTTGCAGGTTTTTGCAGTAAGAAGCTGAATTTTGTGCAGTAAATCAAGAGAAATTGCAACACTTATATGGTGACCAGATTGTTCAATTGAAGACCAATAAACTACCTCAAGGTTTAGTCACATTAGAAGACATCTTCAACACTGATGATCAGTTAAGGAAAGAAAAAACAAAGATGTCAACACATGTAGACAATTATGAAGAGAACTCAATTGATGATGGGAAGAATTTAGTTCTCGGAAAGGTATGTTCCTTAGCTGAGAAAATTTCCTTTATCAATCTTTGTAAGGAATTTAAGGATGTTTTCGCTTGGAAATACCAAGATCTGAAAGGGTTTGACCCAAGTTTGGAAAAACATACTATTAAATTACTGCCAAATTCCTAGCCAGTTTGGAAAAAGAAGAGGCTTGTAAATCCCAAGATAGAGCCTTTAATGAGGAAAGAGTTATCTAAGTTGATTGAATCAGGTATCATTTTTCCAATTAAGCATTCAAGTTGGGTAGACAATCTTGTTCCGGTTCGGAAAAAGAATGGAGAAATCAGATTATGTGTGGATTTTAGAGATCTTAATAAAGCTTCACTAAAAGATCATTACCCACTGCCCAATATAGATTAGATTTTGAGAACAGTTTTTAGTTCTGATCGACTATCTCTTCTAGACAGTTATAGTGGATACAATTAGATTCTAGTCCAAGAAGAAGATAGGTACAAAACATATTTTACCACCAAGTGGGGTACTTATGCTTACAAAAGAATGCCTTTTGGCCTTTCAAATGTTGGTGCAATGTTTTAACGTGTAATGGACATGGATTTTCGTAGCTTATTAATTAAATACATACTGGTTTATTTGGATGATGTTACCCTATTTTCAAAAAATTTAGATGAAGATCTAATGCATTTAAGGTAAACTTTTCAGTTATGCAGATATTTTGGAATATCATTGAATCCCAAAAAATCTATCTTTTCAGTACATCAAGGTAAATTGCTTAGTCATATTATTTCTAAACAAGGTTTAACAATTGACCCTTTCAGAATTAAAGCCAAATCACACCTATCATTGCCTCATCACAAAAATACATTACAGAGCTTTTTGGGAAAAATCAACTTTGTTAGAAGATTTGTTCCAGATTTTGCATCATTGGTTAAACTATTGACAACAATGTTGAAGAAAGAGAAGACTTTCTCTTGGACCAGCAAAGGAGAGAATATTTTGAAGCAATTAAAACAGCCATTTATCAAGCTCCTACTCTTGCAAATCAAAATTTTGATAAAGATTTTACAATGTATGCACTTGCAGGAGCTGAAACAATTTTAGATATATTAACTCAGGTTAATGATGAAAATATTGAGCAGCCAATTGCTTTCTTTGGACAAAGTTTGCATGACTACGAAACAAGGTACATGTTTCCTAAAAAACATGTACTTTCAGTAGTTAGAGGACTAAATAATTTTAAGTACATTCTTTCAAACAATAAGATACATGTTCTTGTTTCTCATCCAAGTGTAAAAGCTTTCTTTTTAAATAAAGAATTGAATGAGAGGAGAGAAGGCTGGATAACAAAGGTTATGGAATACGAAGTTGATATCCGTGTTACAAAAATAGTTTGAGGCAAATTTTTATGCAAACACCTGATTGCTGATATGGAAAAACAATAGGATACAAAATCAAAAGATCCAGAACAACATGCTGAAGTTACGTATCAACAATCAGATAACATGGTGCAACCAAAAAATCAACAACCTAAGTTTGTTCAAGAAGTTCATGAATCAAGATGGATGAGTAATTTAGTTAACTATCTATGTCTTGGCACTTATCTAGAAGGTATGGACATGAAAAAACAAAGATATTTCAGGTTACAAGCTATACCTTATGTTTTTATTGATGGTGTGTTATTAAGAAAAGATATAAACATAATTTTGCATCAATGTGTTGATTATGATAGAATTCAACAATTATTATTCAAATTCCATGAAGGACCTGCAGGAGGTCATTTTTCACCATGTACCACAACCTTAAAAATTATGAAAGCTGGTTACTATTGGCCTAGCATATTCAAAGAATGTTTCGAATGGATCAGAAAGTGTAAGAAATGTGCTTTCTTTGTTGGAAAGGAACGTTTAGCCTCGCTGCCCCTCCATCCTATTTCAGTGGATCAACCTTTCATGCAGTGGGGTCTTGACTTTATTGGTATGATAAATCCACCTTCGTCATAAGGACACAAGTGGATTTTTACTGCTACAGATTACTTTACATGCTCGAGTGGAGAAATAGCTTTGAAATATGCTAAAAAAACTTTGATATTATCCTTTTATGAAGGTATAGTTTGCATATTTGGTGTTCCAACAACTATCATTTCAGATAATGCCTTAGCATTTCTTGGTGCAAAGGTAACAAATTGGGCTGTCAAACACATAATTTATTTAAGTACGTCACCTAATTATTACCCACAAGGTAATGAGTTGTCTGAAAGTACTAACAAAAATATTCTAAGGATCATCAAAAGAACACTCAAATATAACCAGAGATCTTGGCATCTAATGTTGAATTCAACACTTTTGGCTGACAGAGTAACTCCTAAAAGATCAGTTGGAAATTCACTGTACAAGCTTGTTTATGGAAGAGAAGCAAGAATGCCTATTTCAGTTGAGCTACCTTCATTAGATTTGCTACATCAGATGGAGCTACTTGAGAATGAACCATTGTAGATTCATTATGCATAATTGATGGAATTACAAGAGATGAGAGATCAAGCTCATATGAACATGGAAAAGAATCAGAAATAGATGAAGAAAACTTTTTATAAGAAGGCTAAGTTCATAACCTTCTATGAAGGAGACATTGTGTTGAAATGGGATGTTGATCATGAAAATCTAGGAAACCACTAAAAATTTGACACACTCTGGAGTGGTCCTTATATGATTTCAGCCTCCAGAGAACACAATGTTTTTCACCTTTCAAGGCTCAATGGAGAGGAACTTCCCATTCATGTGAATGATATGTTTCTCCAACATTGTTATTGAAAATCCTACAATGTTTAGTTAGAGTAGGATTTTCCTTTCAATAAGTGCTTCGTGCACATTGTACGTTTTTCAATTCAATAAAAGTGCATTCATGCACGTGATTTGGTTTACCAGATCCTTCCCAATTTTAGTTCATTTTGGAAGGGTTAGACATTCAGGAAGGCATATTTTGGTTAAATACTTTCAACTCCATTCCCAATGGACAAGAGCAATGCACAGGTCTATAAGCTGAGTAGGAAGATTTCCCCACAGGATCACCAAAAATGTTGACAATTTTTAAACTCGTGCAAAAATGGGTAACTCAAAACTTCGTTATGATGGATGACATTGGTGAAGTGACCCTAAGCTAGGGGAGATTCTTTCAGTTCAATATTTGTTCTGTTGGATTAATTAAGGACTCCATGAAATTTTTAGCTATGTGTGTTATTAAAAACATAACAGATCACATTGTCAGACAATTTCATGATTATCTTCAGCAAAAGAACACAAAATCCCCAAAGGAAAGATGTGAAATCTTGATGAAGACTAAAAATACAAAATATATGAAGTATTAATTTTTGGAACAACAATCATAGTTGTAGATCACAGTCAGTATCAAAGTTCATTACTAAGGATTGCAGGTATTTTAAAGTTCTTTCCTTCATGATTAAATACATTCAATTGTTATTGAGTTGTTTAATTCATTATACAATCCATATACAAAACTGAAATGCAGAAAGAAATACACAACTCAGTTTTAGAATTCAATATTTTATTCATAAGGAATTTCAAATGTTCCCACACAAGTCATGGGATGTAACTCAAAAGTAAATTACAACTACTGGAGTAAGAGGTACATATACATGAAAAAGAAAGTAAATGAGTATGAAAGAACCATAATTTCCTTCGGTTTCTTTCATTCTGGATAATGCATTTCAGCTCCATCTTCATCCCTTCACTTCTTAGCAAATGGCACTGTGCCTGAAAACAAGAAAAGAAAGATTGTCAATCATGAGCTCAGGGTTGATTCATATTCTTATACTATCCTAATTTCATGCAAGTGCATCTCCTAGCATTAGGAGGTATAGGTTACATGAAGATCAAAGGCATAACTGATAAAAGCACTAGTCTTTAGCAGCATACATGACTCATTCACTCATAAATTAGGAGAGAGAAAACTATGGAATAAGAGAGAGGCCAAAAAGCCTAATATTTTCTAACTAGTTTATTTAAATGTGAAGATACAGGTAAGAAGAAAGAAATGATACATTCTGTAACTTGAATTAAAAAAATACATTCATTTTGGTTCAGATTTATTTCAGTTCAGACTAAAGGCTGAATGTACAAATATGTGCTTGTACCAATCCATAGAAGAAATGTAGGTTTAGTGCTACATTTTCTAACTTGAATAAGAGAAGTTACAACTGAAACAAAATGGAAAAATGAATCTGAGAAAAAATTGACATGGCTTCTCCATATAGAATGGACATTTTACATCTTTCCATCATGCTATTTAAAGGTAGTACATGCTTAGATAAATCAAATAGTAATACAGAAAGGAGAAAAGGCATGGTATAGTCAAAGATACAGATTCAGACAAGTAACAAGTTACTTCATGTTACAGTATCAAAATAATGTAGCATTCAAATTTCCATTGTAAAGGAAGTAGCATAGTAAAGGAAAGAGTCCTCAAAGACATGTAGGAAGGAGAGGCTACAGGACCTCTACTCAAAATTTACAAATTATAATATATATGATAAATCTTTAAAACATGTCCAGCTGAGCTCTATCCACAGTAAATTGAATGTCCAATATTTTAGATGTAAAATTACAACTGGCATAAATGTTCACTACTTTTAAAGCTTCCATTGAAGGATGGGGTATGATGTAGTACAAAGAGAGTCTACAGTAAGCTCATATAGAAGAGTCACAAAGGTGTGTCCAAGGAATTATTAAAACTTATCAACATAGAAATCTTGTTTTAAGATACAATCATAAGCAATAACTCAAAAACTTGTATGCAAGATTTATACAAATTCTAAAGAAGTCAGGTAGCAAAATAAATTTCATTTCAAAACATCATTACCAGTCTCTAAGTTACCAATTTACAATAAATTCAGAGGACTAATACATGTGAACATGATTCTACAAAGCCATCAGTAATCAGAGTGAGAGAAAACATTAGATTATCTAGTTTTGAAGCTACACAATGTTTTTAAAATAAAAACAGAATCCATGTGCAACTTAAGATACAACTAAACGTGCATACTATTCAAAACGACATGGTATAATGGTCTAAGTATTTAAGCAACTGACATTTTAGGGTGTACAATTGAGATGGGATTACTCAGAATTTATTGTTAGTGTAGAATCACAGCACCCCTGAATGTCTGCAACCTATTGGGTTGAGAATCTTAGTGTGATAGCATAACATGAAGCATCTCTCAAAGTGTGGGACTTTGAAATTGAGAGAGCTCTCCAGATGAAGTTTGTTTCCTATTCCTAAACTGTTCAGGTGCACATCTAAATAAATTGCAGAGGATCTACTCAAAACCTACTCTATCTTACCAAGGGGACATGTTTGAGAAGATGCGAAAGAAATAAACCTAAGCTAATAAGGTGATGCACCAGAAAAAGAAAAGGAATGTTAAACACTCGTTTTACAATTTTAACATAGACCATAGAAATGCAATACAACTACCATGAAACACAGATAACCAAACTGCAATGAGAGATCAGAAGATAACAATGAACACATGAGAGGGTTGAGAATCATCCACAAACATATATTATTGCTCCAGAGTTGATACAGTACATTACATAGCCAAGAGGCAAAAAAAAATGTATTACAACTTGAATGGGAGGTTTGGAAACTCCACAGATTCACTTGCAGACAAGGGAAGAAGGGAGGGTGCAAAACAGAAATGTCCAACCATTTATAATGAGCAAGTTCCTTCTTTTATAGATGGAGTGAAGGGAGAAGAAGAAAAAAGGTGGGAAACTTGATTTTGGAGCTCATCTTCAGGCCATCAATGCCCTTGCAAATTTTCCCACAATCTGTCGAGTCCACTTCTCTATGTCTGTTCGGTGTGTTGAAGAAGGAAGAATGGTGGATCAAATCAAATCTGATCTGGTTGTTGCAGCAATTGGATCGCATATTAATGGCATGAAGAAAATTTCCCAATATTCACCCACCTAGCCTCGTCAATATTAAAGTTTCAAGATCCCATGGCATAGACGAGGTCGAGACCTTTCCAATGGTGCCAAATTTTTTAGATTTTAGGAACTGGATCAAAAGATATGTCCATTTGAATGTTTGAGTCGAGTCCGTATAAAAATGGTGAAAACCAGTTTAACAGAATGGGTCCATGGGGCTGAAACTCACTTTGCGCCTTTTGGCACCAAAAATACAAAATTCAAAAAATTCCCCATAGCCCATTTTTGTCAAAAAACCATACTCGGGCCCGCTGGTCCACATTTTCCATTTGGGTGAAAATTCCTCCCTAGGTCTGCCAGCCCGTATGTGATTTAGGCCTGACACGTGGCTCCTTGGGCGTCAGCGAAGGTGCGGCTCATTTTTATACTTTATGCCTTTTTCAGCCAAAAAATTTTGAATTGCCTCCGACGACCCGCCTTCCTGCTTTGACTTGGAACATGGCCACGTGTAGAGATGGTGCTAATTTGGGGACCACTTTTAGATTTACCTTTTAATGTTGCACCAAAGAGACATGTGGTGCCTTCCACGGCTTCCTATATTCCCTTTGTGTTTTGGCTAAGTCCTTTTGTTTGGAGGGGCCATATGTCTTACCCAGGACACGTGGAGACTTGGCACTTGTCTAAGGAACCCACTTTTAGATTTACTTTTAAAGATGCGCCAAGATAACACGTGGTGCCTTCCGCAGGTCTACGATACTTAGCTGATTCAGGCCAATGCCTTTTTCAAACCCTAGACACATGGAATCCTGGCACTTGTTTGAGTCTCCGCTTTGGGATTTATCTTTGAAGTTGCGCTGAGTTGACACTTGGCACCTTCCGCTGAGTTCAAGACTTTTCAATGGCTGGTGTGATTTTTGGGGAACTCTTGACATGTGGAGGCTCCGTGCTTGCTTGAGGCTGGTACTTGGATTCGACCCTTGAAAGTGCGTTGTTGAGACACTTAGCAGCATCTACCGTCTCTTCCATACTTAGCCAATTTTTCCCCGCTCTGAATCATTTGTGAAGCCCGAATACTTTGAACCTTTTCCCCGTTTCTATCCTTTGAGCCTCTGGTTTCTTTGACATTATTTTCCTCCTTAGCTGACCCTACTCCTCCATTTTTTAGCTCACCTGCAACCTGATTGTTAGATTTGAAACATGGGCTCGTGCAACGGAAGAGAACCTTAGATTTCTTCCTGCGTAGGGTCATGTTTGCTTAATTATCTCGGGGAAAAAATTGAGACAACATTTAATGCTCGAAAAGAATGACACAACCTACCTTCAAAATCCTTGTAGTGGAAACCCTACAAAAGAAGTCAGAGGCTCAAGTGAAGAAAGACTCAAAATATATAAAATATTTTCCAAAGTTCTCAAATCCATAAAAATAGTAGGTGAACACACAGGTCATCAAGTAAAACGGTATTAAACGGAGCTTAGAATATCATCACTGGCTAGTTCTATAGTCCACAAAATAGCTTGTAAAATCCAAAACCCCATGTTAGATTCATACCTCTGAAGGGTAAACACCAATTTAGCAGAAAAGATAGCTTTGCCTTCTGAATAAAGCTAAAATCAACACAAATTTGATCAAAACAAGAAATTCAGAGCTCAATAAGATTCTGAATAGTGCCCAGGTTACAACAAATGAAGTTTTCAAATCAAGTAGGTAGTCAAAACAAAAAATTCATGACCATCAACTTTTGAAGACAAAGTTCACCTTTTTTAGAGCATTAAAGGATCAAATCATTTTCCAGGTCTCGAGCTCAAAACAGAGCTTTATGCAGGAAATCATAGCTCACCAGTGGAACAGATCTATACTCACATAATATTGGCAACTAAGAAAAGAATTTTTTTTACAGAAAATCACAAAAAATGCATAATATCCACATCATAAAAAGTACTGGTCTATAAAAATAGTGACAACCTAGAACACTATAGCGGTCGTGTACAAGTTTACACAGAATCTCAATAGCTCAAACTAGAACAATCAAACCAAATCATAAAGGAAAACAAAGTTGATACTCCCATAGGATTCAGTTTATCACCATTCAAACAGAACAAACAATACAAAAGATCAAACTATGAATAAGAGAAAAGTACAGATCCAAGTCAATAATAGAAAAACCCATTAATATGTATCAATAAATTATGGTTGAATCGAAGTATCAAAGATAAAACTTTGTAACTTACCAGTTGAAATTGAAAATCGAAACCCTCAAGTGTGGAATGGAAGAAATATATCCATAGATTTTATTTTTGAGCTCGACCGAACCATGGATACAAATAAATATAACGACTTCAAAGTATGAGTTATAAGTTACAGGTTAAAGAATGAAAATTTTCAAGTTTGTAGAACTAAAAGCTCACCTTTTTGTTTTTGTTTTATGAAGACCACACAATAGAGTTTGAATGGAGTACCAAATATCAAAATGGTGGCCATTTTCAGATCTAAACTGACCACTCATTGAACTCGTAAAAATCATTGAAGAACTTTGGATCTCAAAAACCACAAGAAATGAACTATAGACTGATAAAAATAGCGACTATGAATAGAGTCGTCTAAAATATATCGTTTTGAGAAGAAATGGAAGAGAGAACTTAAAATATTATAGATCCCTGAACTAAATGTTTACTTAAAATACAACGAAGAAAAACCCAAGATCATGCTCAAAAATATCAAACAGAGAGGTTCAAAACTCATCGATGATGACAACTGTAATAAAATAGAACTCCATCACATGAAATGACAACCCACGAGCTCAAACCCATGAGATCAGAGAACCAAAAGGGAGAAAAATTGACAACTTAGAGCTCAAAATCATTGCCAATGGCCGCCATCCAGGGAAATATTTCCACAAAGCTTCACTAGCTCGAAGAAGAGCTCATGAAAAGGAGAAATAATTAGGGTTGTAATGATTTTACATCCTAACTCAATTCTTGAGTTCATTAGATTCAACCATGGTTAGAAAGTACAGATGTGTCGATGCTATGAAGAAACTCTAATTAGGGTCGAGTTAATCCATCACGGAAAAAACAAGGATCAGATCACCATGGAGAAGGGGACAATCCTCGTTATTAAATGATCATTCTATGCCTTGACCTTTTCTAAGGTCATAATCTTATGATATGCCAACAACTGATTGAACATAATGATTCCAAGGGTAATCCAATACCATGCAAGGATCATATTGAATTTTTAATGTCTCAAATCAAATAATTACCACCGAGGACCTAAATTAACTAAGGCCAAGGAGTGGTTGGTTCAAAGCAATGGTTCACGTTATAATTGCATAGAAACCAAAACTCATGTAATATTTCCAAACCTTGTAAGAATTGAACTTTAGTAGGAAGGTTCAAACTTAATTGGTCCCCACATAAAGGTGGCTAAGGAGAACTATTTTACCACGCACAATGAGAACAAAACAGATATAAACATTAGAGCTTACAAGTAGATGGAGTACATGGGAAAAATATTAAAGTGCTAAATTTATCATAGAAAATAGGTCAAGTTGTAGAGGTCACCTCATCAGCTAGAAGACAGAGATTGCATGCATTGGAGAAAACTTACTCATGAAGCAAATCTTATTTTTAGCTAAAGTTATTTTTCCAACTTTATTAGAATAGAACAGTCTACTACAGTTTGACTGAGTTGTATTTTTGTAAACAAGGCTATTAATGCCTCACTGTATTTGCATGTTTATTTTATTTAAAGGATAAAAATATAATGCATGGCCGAGTATATTTTTTAGTCTATTTTTAGGAAGGGTGGGATGAATGATTTTTTCTATATAATGTGTGCATTGGAAAATCACGAGGGAGGACGTTTTGGACACAGGAGTGCTAAAGCAAATGTTTTCTAGTTATTTCCATTTGAATGAGAATATATTCTACCTTGCCAAAAAATTATAGTCTTGTGTATGTCTTATTAGTCATTGTGAGTGTCAAATTCCCTAGTTAATCATCCTACCTTGTTGTAAATTTAGTAATTTCTACATGATATTATTGTGCATGTGTTTCTTAACAATATTGTTGTGAATTTTCCCTCAATACATTAAGTGTCTACTTTAATATTCTGTTGATAACTGTTGGTTTGTGCATTTAGAATTCATTCTCAGATATTTGTTCATGTACTTAGTCAAATCCCTCAACAATTTTGGTGTATCACCCTAGTTTTTAATTCATTTACAGTCATCTTTTTACCCTCAAAACCCAAAAAAAATAGTTTAGGATACATCAAGAAGGAATTGGCCTTGATACCAGAGACCCACCTTGATAATAGGTATACCCACAAACCTGAGGTGTTTCCATTGTATCTACAAAAGAGAGAGATCTAGAGAAATCTTAGAACACCTGCAATCATCTCTCTATAGGCTACACTTTCAAGAGATAAAATGAACCTTTGGAGTCCTAGAAACAACAAAATAAGAAGAAAATGTAAATTACAAAGGAATTTCTACCACCGACTATACATTGGTATTTATTCATATATTTCGATTGAGAGCTTCAAATTACATGGGAATTACTGTGTTCGCTTCATATCTCTATCAACTACATTTTGCAATGAAGAAACATAAAGAAAGCTCTTGAGTAATAACGAAAACGTATTTTACTCATTTTAAACACTCAACCACCTCACCCACACGATTTAAATTCTCGAATGATGCCCATGATCTCTCTTGTGAATTCTGATGGATTTTTCTAAAGGAAAACATTCTTTTGTCTCAAATAGTTAATGACACCAAATTGGTGGGTGGAAAAAAAATTCTTCATTAATTTAATATCCAAATCTCTCATCTCCCTCTTCCATTCTCTTATTCTATAAATGTAAACGTAGATTTACATTTTAAGGGTCCCCTTCTGTCAAGCTATGCCTTGGATCCATGTATTTTATTTTCTTCGGATCTATATAACATCATATTTTTCAAGAGATTCCTAACCTCTACTTTGTAAATGTGATGGGTATGTTATAAATGAAATACATCTATGGTCTTTTCCCTTTAAAGCCTCTTTGTTTGTTATGGATGTTTTTGTATGCACCCAAATATTACATGGTGCAACATGGAAGAACGTAATAAGTGTCAAATGATGAGGAAAAACATTTCTAGGGTAATATTAAATTCCATAACCTTCCCCTTCTCCTTTCCATACTTATCATGACTTAGTTTGTCTTCTTTTCAAACTTACATAATTCACTTTTTATCTGAAAGCCATTTTTGGTAACTTCTAAGATTATTTATCTGTGAAAATTGCATAACCTCCATGATGGTTACGTAACTTTCGATGTTGACATAGTGGTATTTGCATAACTACTATAGCAGTTGGGTAACCTCCCCTCAATCAACGACGATGGTCATGTCACCTTAAAATTAAATGTAAAAACATGTGTTTTTCATGTGTGTTTGAATTTCAACAGTAAATTTCCTAATCATTTCTCAACCATTTGATCTATTGTAAGAATCATTGGATTCATATTGAAATTATCTTCCTTGTTTATTATGTTTAGAAAGTTGATTTCCCCTCATTTGGATGATCTAACACTTCTTGATCGATACTTATTGTTGGACTTATTCTTTCGCAAGATTTTATGAAAGCCAGGTTATTATTGATATGATAGGCTAGGTATCTTACATTTTTGGTGAAGTGTTATGTTACTCAATATTAGAGGGACAACAAAGACAACCATTTTTTTCTTTATTCTTGTTTATTATATACTCTCAACCAGTTTTTGTAACCAAGCCAACTAATCCAAGTTCTTTTTTTTCCTTACTATAAGCCAACATATCCACATCCTAGGGTCAATTGGACATAAAATATTGTTTTCATGTAGAATTTATAGCATGAAAAAATGATTTTTTTTGTCATGACAACTAAGCCCACACTTAAAAATCCCTGAACCGGGTAATGTAAAACTTCTCTCTAGCCAATATCATACTATGTAAGCCCCATTATGGCTAAGAGGGATGTGCTAAATGGATTTTAAAATGTGTTTCATGTGCAATAAATTTTTTGGGAAGTAATTTATGGGTTCATTTGGACTCACTTGGAATTAATTTCCCCTAGAGGGCTAATAATGCTTATTTTTAGTCTTTTTCCACCTAGTGAGCACCTACAGGTATGTAACAATAAGAGAAAATGCCTCTAAATATGGTATGATAGATATATGTGATCATCCAAGGAGGTTTAGAAAAGTTCTAGAATAAAATAAATTTTAGTAACAAATTATGTAAAACCAGGTCTTTGTGAGCAAGGTATTGGGAAATGCATGTTCTGAAAAAGCTAGTTAGCTTGTTTGAAGAGTTTCAAGGGCCTTAAGAAGAGTTATAAGATCATACCACATGAATTTTAAACATAAAAAATCCTACTTCTTTGTGGAAATATTAAGAAAATATTCGTGGAAATTTAAGATGAGGTAAATTGTCTGACAATGTGACACAAATATCCTTGTACAGGTTGTAATTTGCTTGACATGTTTTAGGAGCCTTGCCAATATTTGTGGGCCTAACTAAATCTCAAATGAAAATTATATTTAGTTCTCTTAATGACCCATATTATTTGTTATTCTATGCGGATCATAAAAAATTCCTACCACTCAATCTACTGGCACAACACCTTGATACAAAAATGTAAATATGGCTAAAATTTGATAAATGATTCATTTTTTAGGAATTTTTAATAGTCTCATTGGATTCATTGGAACTTTTCCATAATGATTCATTTATTGATCGACCATTTTTTGTCAAATTTTGACACCAGGGTGAAGAAACTATGTTTTTAGTGGATTGGGTAAATATAGGCGCTCGACTACAAAATGCAGATGCTTGATAATAAAATATAGACTCCTGATAGAAATTTCCAAACACTTGACTATAATATTCAAGCTCTTGAGGATTCCAGGAAACTGGAGGATGTAATTGATCATCAAGAAAGTGCAAGATACAGACGCCCATCTACAGTCAATCTCTCTCTCTCTATATATATATATTTAGATTCCTTCGTGAATATGCACATTCTCCTTGTCTTTTAAATATTTGGAATATCAGTGGAAAATAGTGACTAATGAACTCAAAAATTCATAAGGGAATTTTAAAGGCCAAAAGTCACAAAGTAAATTGAAAACTCACAAGGGAATGTGGAAGGGAACTGGTCACGAGGGAATGTGGAAGGTTAATTGTCATGACGAAAAGTGATAAGGCATGTGAGGAATATGAAAGGATATTTTTAATGCTATAGATTGTAGTGGATTTTCTATTGTGAGGGATCTCAAATTTTATTAATTTATTTGTAGCAATTGTGGATTTTTGTTATTGAGATTTGTATCACCAATGCACAAGAAATAAGAGCTACATTTCTTCCATTTATCTCTCTCATGTGTTCTTCTATTTTCTCTCTTTTATGCACTTTGCAAGCATAGTGATGGAGAAGGAACTTTGCATACTTTCATAGATGAACCTAATGAACCATGTGTGTCTTTAATTATTGGTCCCACTAATAGCTTCATTATTGCTTTCCTCTATATTGAATGTCGAACTAATTCAATTATTGGGTGTGAATTTTGCTTGTGCCTACTCATGGTAATAAATTTTCTTTGCCTAATTTATATCCTTCACCTCTCATCACTGTAATTTCTTCCCTTATACCCCATACAAGCATTTTGCCAAAGGTTTAGTGAAAGCTCCATAAGTGATCCTCGACCTATTTAGCTAACCCACAACATTTAAATAGGATTAGATTAGTTTACATTCAATAATAGGAGTTGCACCATTCAATACAGAGGGGTGTAGCCCTATGAGAATTGGTGCAAAAACCTAATTTTTCCATTGAAAAATTATTTCACCATCTTTAGAAAAGGAGACAAAGTTGAGGAGGTAGAAAATGCAAATCTACATCTGGGAAGCTATCATAGAAAAATAGTAACCAAGTTGGAAGTTTAATTCAATTCAATTAAAGCTTTCCACAGTTATTTCTTTTTCATAATTAAAAAAATCATATATTTAGATTAATAGAAATGGAAGAACCCATCACTTTCCAGATTCATTTCTTGTTTTGTATTGTTATTAAAACATTGCTTGCATAAATATTCTTCTGATATCCTCTTCCTTTCTTATCCATGTGGAATTTTACAAGAAAAAGGTCAAAGGAAGCTATAGTGACACTAATCTTCTTTTTATTTCTTCATTTTGCTTATCTTGTATGTTTCAAATTCACTCCTACGGGAAAACTGTTACAGGAAAGAAGAAATTTATTCTGAGAATATTTTTCTAGTTTTGAAAAACCTAAGGTAGAATTTTTACCAGAAATTTACTTTTCCTAGATTAAGAATTCTTACCAAAATAAAATAAAGTACATCTGAAATATAAATGTTATAATAAATTTCATTTCCTTTGCATTCAAGAGGAGGGATAAACATAATTGAATGAATTTATATCATGTGTAAGGAGAGAAGTACCATCATGGATGCCATTACTAGGGAACTCACTATGAAAAGAGGCTAACTCATCATCTTAAACATAAGGATTGCCATCGATCAATGTAATAATGGAAGGAGAAACGTTGTCATGCAATATAGAAAAAATCTCATTATCACTAGAGTATATATTATCTATAGTTGCATGAGGGACATTAGAAGGTGGAGGGGAAGGTGGTTGTTCACCATCATTGTCCCAATAATATACATGTTGCTCAAGTCTAGGAGAAGCATTATCAGTGGTGGTAAAAGTGGGAAATAAAATGACCATGATGTCCTCAACATATTAGAGAATAAGCTAAGGGGGTGTCTTAGGTGTAGTAGTAAAGTGGGGTGGTTTCTCTCAAATCAAAATATGAATAGCCTCTTAACCATAATTTAATAGTCTATTATTCCCAATAGGAAAGAGTTAGGGAAAAAATGTGAGTAGTCTCTAAATGCAGGATGACATCACAATAGAAGCTCTTATTGGAAATCCAAGTGGTATAACCATCATATAAACTAAGAAAAATTTAGAAAAAATGCTTTAGTGCTCACATTAGTAAGTGAGAAATATTATTTGCATAGGTTAGTATATGGTAAATTATACTAAAATATATTAATGTAAGTGATTTTTTCAATAACAAATCACATAGAAATATTGTGAGTGGTTAGTTGTTTTTTTGGAGATATTATAGGATTGTAGAAGTTAATAAGTTTTTAGGAAAACTTAGCTATATTCTAGGGAAATGTTTATAGGAGAAATCATATTTATATGTAACTCATAATATTGAATAATATTGAATGAACTATTGTTGATCTTATGCTCTTCCAAATTTTGGGGGTTTCCCCAACATTTGGTATCATAACAAGTGTACATACCTTTATGACCTTGTTTTTCACTCATCTATTGTTTTTTATCATAACAACAAAAATAAATATGATATATGGACCATGAGCTAATGCCATTGATATGTTGTCCAATATTCTTGCACGATGTCAATAATTGAATAGTGAGGACCAAATATGACCTTATTGGCATACACCTCTCATTTGCATCATCTAGTATCTTTCACTATGTTCATTCTATATGTAGTTTTCACTCATTGTTTTCATCGTGTTCTTTAAAAAATCCAGAATTTACATGTTTTTATAGATGTACATACAATATAGTTTTACATTTTAGGATAAAATGTGGTGATATCTGCTTTGAGATATGAATATTTGCATTGAAAATGGTATTTGCATATTTCTCTTTTCTTAAGACTGCATTATAATTATTACGTTAAATTTTTTAATAGCTTGATTGGATTGGATCTACTTTATTTTAAGCTTGCACAGTTTTAAGAACCAATCTCCCTCTATGTATCCATCTCAGACCAACTCTTCTATGGATCTAAATCATCTTGTTCATAAATCTGATATATGAATCAACTAAAGACTCGTCAGAATAATAATGTTTTGCAATACATATCCAGTTTTGTGTTTGGACATGACTATTACACATTAACGAGTGAGGTTAGGCATGTACCTCATGTTAGTTCACATGGAGTAGTGAGGTGGCTATTGTTTGGGCACTTTCCAATGTTTTAACAGAGCTAAAAAAATTTAACGGAAACCATGTCATTTCAATACTTCCTAGTGACTACTCAACTCTACTTGTCTATTCAGATTTATTGCTATGAATTTGTTGCGCTGCAGGAAAATACATCATTTCAAATATTTATTGAATGCTACCATTAATTCCTTGCTACGTAAATTAAATTCTCTCCATTAAACTATTTACTCCACTTTTTGGCGCCATTGCTTTGTTTTTTTTTTTTTTTACATAAATTTATTTATTTAAGTATTGCAAAAAATAACAACGATCATATTCCATCCAGTTTTAGTGAAGTTAAATGAGATTTATAAAGGTGGGCTATGAGAAAGAACATTTCTTAGGATAGGAAAGTTTGGAAACATTTTTTACATTGCAAATCAGGTAAGAACATTACATTTGTTTAAAATCAGTAATAGCTAGTTGGCACAGATATCATTCAAAATGAACTTTCTAATTGCTACCGTGTAAAACTCTCAAGACCTACTAGCTTAGAGCTAATGCTCGATGACGAAGAAAAATAATTTTTTAAAAAAATCGAGAAAACCAATATTAATATGTTTTCAATTCTTGCAAAGAAAACCACATAAAAGCTCTTCTTCTTCATCTTTTATTCCTGCTAAGTCCATATATTTTATTCTTCAGTCTTTTGCTTCATTCAAATGAATATTGGATAGTGAAAAATTTATTGTGAATATTTATTTATAATAACTTCATATTTTTAAATCAATTATTAAAGCCCATGTTCAAAATATTCCATTTATTTCCCATAAAGTGAATCTCTTTGAGGCATTTTGTCAAACAGTTCATGTGTCTTTTGTATGTTTCCACATTTTGTATATGTCTATTGGGGCTCCTGCAATTAATTTTGTATGCTTATTTACATGGCAGACAACTACCCTACTCACACACAATGAATTGTCCAACACTACACTTTATTTCCAAATATATTAGTACCATTTCAACAAATTTCATTCCTATGAAATTAAGTTTCTCTCATACTTATAACTATATATAATTAATTTCTTGTTTGTGGTTTGCTTTTTTTATGGCAGACTTTCGTAGTTCATTTTAAAAGCTATACAGGAAACACCAAGCTCATAATAATGGCTGTAGAATTTTTTTTCTGGAAATTGATCAGTTGTCCATGGATTTTGTCTAATGTCATGAGGGTTAAGAGATGTTAACCCCACCATCCCAAATGTATCCTAGTATGGGTATTTTTATCCATAGTCAACATTTGAATATAAACATAGAGATATGATGTGCTTAAGGTAAAGCCGAAGATTATTGATTTACAATGTGCAAAAGCTAAAGCTGAAGTTGATTTTGTTTCTTCAACCCAACATTAGTGCAACTCATCCTGTTTATTAATTTGTTAATTTTTTGAACTAATTTTCCATTCATTTACCATAACATCATTTTATAGTCATCTCTTAAAGCTGAAAGGATTAACAATTCTAGTTAGTGTTTTCTAGATTTATTTGAAACAAGGCTAATTGAAAACAAAGACATTATAAGTTGAATGGTGATTCAGATACTTAAAGCTAATATTCAAGGTAAGATTTTTCCTTAGAGAGTGTTAATTACAATAGTACAACAACATATTACATTGTCACCCAAACTAAATTATGGAAGATATTATTTTTACAAGCTATAATCATTATAATGTATAAAACAATGATGCCACATTCTTATGTGCCTACGGGATCTATATCAAAGTAGGTTGTTTTCCCACGTAATACATTATTACATCAACGTCATGCATTTATAAATATTGTTTTACACATCATAGTGTTATGAAACTATTCAAATTTGTTTCATTCAATTACTTTGAAATAATTTCCAATCCATTCCCTCTTACTCTGAGTACAACAATTTAACAACATATTATGTTGTTACCCCTAATAAAGATGATCTAACTCATTACTAGGCTATAGAAGATAGATGGTGTTATAAAACTATAATTTCAAATCTTAGTGTACCTACATGATCTATATCAAAGTAGGTGGGTTTTCAACGTAATATGTTGTTTCTTTAACGACCTAAATTGTTAATGTTTGTTTTGCACTCAATAATTTATTTGAATTTTTTTCATTCAATTAACTTGGAATATTTTCCAGTTAATTCTCTCACACTTTAATTTCAATACTACGACAACGTATTACATTGTCACCCAAACTAATTGATGGAACATGTTATTTTTACAAGTCATATTTATTATAGTTGGAGCACCTCTTAGGTTAGTAAATCCTCCTTAAGGAGCATGTCATGTTCTCATATTCAAGTTCTTATTCTTCTCTATAATCTTTTCCCCAATATTTCTTTGTATGCATACACCTATCTTTATTCCAATCAACATTGAAGTTTAACTTCCAAGCATATAACCAATGACAAGTACTTTTTTGACTTCCCTTACTGTCCACATTTACCTTTTTACTAGATAGTAGTCCATTTATACAACCTCAACACTTCATTTCTTCTTGAGTTCTAGAAAAAAAAATCTCTCTTTGTCTCCATGCCAACTTTCATAACTCAACAACACTCTTCTATGAACCTTAAATATCCTTGAATGCATATATAAGACTTCATCTTTATTTTCCCTTATGGAGATAATCCTTTATGAGACTGTTAAGCACCCGATTTATCATCAAACAAGGTATTCAAATGATAAACATAAATGATCAATTCTTCCCTTCATAGGTTTTAGTCCACATGTGTACAATGTAGGATCATCAAAGTATCAAATCCTAGTATTACATTTCCACTCATACTAAATGATGGAACACATTATTTTTACAAGATATAGTCATTATAGTGTATAAAACTGAAATGTCACATTCTTATGTGCCTACATGATCTAAATATCAATAGGTTACTTTCCCACATAATACGTTGTTGCGTCAATGACATGCATTTCTAAAGATTTTTTTGCACATCATAGTGTTATGAAACTATTCAAATTTTTTTGATTTAATTACTTTGAAATAATTTCCTATTCATTCCCTCTAACTATGAGTACAAAAATTTAACAACCTATTACGTTGTTACCCCTGATAACAATGATCTGAATCATCACTAGATTATAAAAGATACAAATTGTACTATATAAAACTACAATTTCAGATCTTAGTGTGCCTACATGATATATATAAAAGTAGGTGGTTGCTCAACGTAATACGTTGCTGCTTTAATCGACCTACTTTTTTTAATTTTATTTTGCACTGAATAATCTATCCAAAGTTGTTTCATTCAATTAAATTGGAATATTTTTCAATTCATTCCCTCACACTTTAATTTTAACAGAACAACAATGTATTACGTTGTCACCCAAACTAAATGATGGAACACATTATTTTTACAAGCTATAACAATTATAATGTATAAAACTAGAATGCCACATTCTTATATGCCTACATGATCTATATAAAAGTAGGTTTCTTTCCCATGTAATACGTTGTTGCAACAACGACATGCATTTCTAAAGTTTGTTTAGCACATCACAGTGTTACGAAACTATTCAAATATGTTTCATTCAATTACTTTGAAATAATTTCAAATTCATTCCCTCCTACTATGAGAACAAAAAATTAGCAAGATATTACATTACTACCCCTGATAACGATGATCTGACTCATTACTAGGTTACAGAAGATACACTGTGTACTATATTAAACTATAATTTCAAATCTTATTGTTCCTATAGGATCTACATCAAAGTAGGTGGTTACTCAATGTAATACGTTGTTACTTTGACAACCTACACTTTCAATGTTTGTTTTGCAATAAATAACACTCCAAATTTATTTCATTCAATTAAATTGGAAAATTTTCAAATTCATTGGCTCACACTTTAATTAAAACAGTGAAACAATGTATTATGTTGTCACTCAAACTAAATGAATGAACATGTTATTTTTACAAGATATAGTTATTATAGATTATGAATGATTCCTCCAATCAGGTTGATGATAATGAAGTTGTTCTAGTCTATTTTTTTTATGGTGGTGGCATGTTTGAGACCTAAAATGATTTCCATACTTTCATATTGATGCTTGTGATGATTTGTGATACCATTGAGAGATATTTTTGGGTTGATTCTCTTATATAAGGAAACAAATGATTTTAATAAATTCTCAACTTTGAATAACTTAGAAAAGATACTCTATTATCTAATATAATGATTTGGTTCTTCGCAACCTTTGGCTGTAAAGTTATATTCACCAACTTCTATGTGCATCTATAGTTTTGTATTTCATGAGAAAAAGGATAGATCATGATCTAAATACTTTATGTTTCTTTTTCAGCTTTCGTATTGTTGCATTCATAATTTTTCCTATTGAAAACATGAGTGGAAATAATTGAGGGAATTGTAAGATGCTTTAATTTTTGAAGAGGAGTTTTTGGGTTTGCATGTCTATATACTTGTGTTTGATATGCAAATCTATGAGTGCATTTTGCACATATATATCCTTGAATCATATACTTCTATCTTGTATTCTTTCTTCCCTCATATCAATATCAATATTTTATCCTTTTCAAAAAAAGATTGTAGATATTATATTTTGTTTTTGTTGAAGAAATTAAATTATGTGTTGTAAAAATTATATTCAATTTTTGTTGCTTAAATTATATTCACTCCCTCCTACTTTGATTGTAGTAGTTCAACACCATATTACATTGTTACCCTTGAGAAATGATGAACAAACACATTATTATTACAATATATACTCATTATACTCTCTATAATTGTGATACCAACTTTTTATGCTCCTATATGATCTATACCAAAGTAGGTTATTTCTCAACATAATACGTTTTTACCTCAAATACATCTATTTTTAAGGTTTATTTTGCATTTTATAATGTTATGTATCTATTCAAGGTTGTTTCATTCAATTAATTTGGAATAATTTCCCACTTATACCCTTCTACTTTGATTAAAATAATTCAACAATGTATTATGTTGTCATCTGTAATAAATGATGCATATTTCAATATTTTTACAAATTTGCCACTTTTTAACAGAGGATATCCATTTCTCTTTAATAGAGTTACCCTTATCATGTCTATACATTTTTTTTAACAAATCCATACATGAAGCGTTAAGTACGTTTATGCATGCACATGTTTATGATATATGTACCTTCATAAAATTTTGAGGCCCAAATTTACGAAATTGGTTACAACGTTTACATGGTATTAATGGTCTTCTTGAGATACCTTCAGAAATCCACATTCATTCACTCACTCATTCTTCCACTAGTGGAGAGAGAATACAATAATATTTTTTGGTTCTATTTTACACTCGACCATGCATCTCACTATCTGGTCAATCATCTTCTTACACAACTATAAACATGTATTATTTTATAGAGGATGGTAACTAATACTTCTATCTTATTTTAGGATCTAAACCCTCGATTCATAAGACTGAATTGATAACAAAGTTTTTTTTGCAAATAATGTTTACTATTTATCATGTTAGCTTCCTTCTACAACATGGTACAACCAATTCACCAAGATAATTATCCAGTAGATTAATTCCTTGCTTCACACTAGATTTTAGCACTATAATTTGAGGCGTTTTTTCATCCAGAAGAGGGATAGTTGAAAAAGACTATAAAATCATTCATATTTTAAATTACGCTATGGATTACGAAAAATAAGCCTTTTTCCTGCTACAAGAGATTCTATCTTCAGGGACTTTACAAAAATACGTGTATCATAACTGGTTACGATATGACATGAGTCTAGCTTTGTGTCTCACCTAAACTGTCAAGTTAAGGATTAATTTGACTATTCAGGACAACTAGAAGCTAATGACTAGATTTTTTTCTTCATGCCCTCCTTTAAAATGACACAAGCCTTTTTCCCTTGTTATTGTAACTTGTTATTCAACTATCAGCAGAAGTAAGTGAGTTTTAGGATGGAGTAAGCGTTACCCATCTCTTACCACTCATTCCCATATCACATTATTTTGAATTTTCAGGGTTATCCACCAGCAAACACCATGGTGATCTCCCCTAAAGAAAACCCACCAATGAAAGGGAGTTTTTGAGTAAAAGCACATTAGAGGGAAATTCCCTTTCAAAATAGACAAAAGAATAATTATAATGGAATTAATTCAATATAAATGGAAAAACATCAAAGTATAGAAAAGACTACTAAAATTGGCAGATTGATACCAAACTTTCCCATCACCAAGAAGTATTATTTCAAGAAATCTAAACACAATTGCAAGCAAATATATGTACTGACGAAATAAACTGGAATTGGAATAGGAGGCATATCATTCTTCACCATTCTCATCTGACTTAACTTACCAACACCTTAAAACATCCTGCAAATTAATTCCCAGATTGATAGCAAAATTCCCCATCACTGAGAAATATTAAAAGTATTGATATTTCCTTGAGTTTGTTTCAAAACTCCTTCATGGGTTGTCTTTGGAACAAAGGCTCAATTCAAAATGGATATGCAAACTTAATGCAGTTTAGTGGTAACACCTTGGAGCTACCATTTATAAGTCAAAAGATGATGTTACAGTAGGAACATGGTGTCTTTTTTTATTGTCATATTTTTTTAGAATTTGATATCACAGATATTTCTGCTGTTGTAACAGTTAAAATTTTTAATTAATGATTAAATAAAGGAAAAAAATGATTTATCTTGTTGATAATCTATACAACAATGTAGATAATGAAATTAATCTCAACATTGACTCAATTTATAGTATGTCACGACTTTATTCAATATTGATAGGTTGCATAATTTACATACATAAATTTCATTTGGAATTTCAGTCACAGGTAAGGGTAACTATTTAACCATGTTGATTTAGTGCATAAAACTCTTAAGCTTTTGTTCTATGTATGACATAGCTAGGGCTAGATATATATTCAATGTTTGAATTTTCCTATAGTTGTGCTAAAACACCATTAACCATCCATGATTTCAATCCTTTTAAATCAAAATGAATGCTCTCTTTGATATTTTAATTTGCTTTTCTTTCAATTTTTACAGCTAGGTTAAAGATGAGGACCTTTTATCTCAGCAAGTTAGACTAGATTTAGTGGATGAATATATGTAAGAGATTAAGAATTTACCTCTATTATATGAAAGGTATTTAGAATTTGTCTCACTTATACGACGCCTAATGACGTAATAAGATTATATATAAAGTGGTTCTATTGTGTGTGTGTGTGTGTGTGTGTGTGTGTGTAATTTTCATAGAGAAAAAAGAAAAAATTTATCATGAAGAATTATGGACAAATATTTGTTACATAATAGTTTTGTGACAAAAATGACTACATAATAATTTTGAAACAAAGACATATAAACTTGGATATTATATTAACAAAAGTATCCAAACTCCTTACATTTTACAATTCATGTCAAAAGTAGGAGCCAAAAGAGGATTTTGGCATAAAACTGGCACTACATATGCATCTTACATTATTTTTTGATTCAAGGAGAAAACCCATAACATTAAACATGAGTTTTTCTTTGACATAACTGAGTATCTTGAAAATTATTTTAGAAATAATGATACAATTGATGGTAATATCAAAACTTCAACAAAATAAAGTTGAGAGTTCTTCAAATTTCTCCATTTTTTGTTAACAACAATGGAGTTTCATGCTTCGATCCATCCTTGAATTTTTATTTTGTTTCCTTTAATATCATAAGGCATAAGGTGTGTGTGAACCGATACAAAAATATTGATACCCTTTAATCTTTTTCCTTGATATGCTTACAAACAATCGTCATATCAATAAATAAAACTATGCAAATGTAAACAATAAAATAAGTTTATCAAAATTATAAATAATATATTGTGTGGTCACCTGTTATTAGGAAGAATGGATCCTTTCTGAAAGTTGCATCTCACTATCACCTTCACTATTACATTTCTACAAAAATGAAGGACTATTCATGCAAATTATTTCCTATATTAACTCAAAGAAAAAAACAAAAAATATTTAAATGTTTTTATATTTGACTCGTAGAAGAAATTAACAATGTAAATCTTATTTTACGTTACTTACCAAATCAAATGAAGCATGAACTGTATTATGTATGAATTACATGGAATCAATAATATTGGATAAGATTTTTATGTTTCTTACCACAAGTTTTTTTGGTTGTTCCTCATCATTCTACAAATAATAAATTAATATAAATACAATTTAATACAAACAAATAACATGATTGTTAAAAAAAACAAAATTATAAGTAGAATGATATTGGGGTAAGGGAAGCTCCTGTAATAGCTACAACAGTCAAGTAAGGGAAGCCAAGTTGGTATGCAGATTACATAGTTTCATTTTGAATAATATGTTTTCATCATCTAAAATATTATAGGGAAAATGCAAACCAGTTTTGAATGATCAATACATAGAGGAATACTGCATAAGAATGTATAGGGAAGTAGGAAGAAATTAAAAAAATAGACTAGAAAGTAAAATCATACAGTTTTCTTCTTTTCCTTGTGTCACCTATGCATGGTAAAATCTGAATATGAGCTCTCACAATTCTATTGAATACTAAAATAAATAATGCATCATTGATATAGTCAATCAATTGGAAAAAATATTGTACAACACAACATAGTTTTACCTCAATTGCAACATTTTCATATGAATATTCATTCATCTTTTGCGAACATAAAATAATGAATAAGTATACTTATACTAGATATAAAATCAATTAAATGTGTTAAAAACACAATAACATCAATAAAAATACAAATTAACACACCTTTATCTCTTTTCCATCCTCTTTCTAGTTAATTTCCTTCAAGCAATCTTTAAACTAGATGGAATATGTCTTCTTTGATTCACCAAAAGTATCTACTTCAATATGTGGAAAATGCAATGGAGCATAATCTACATATGAATCTTCTATGCATATGACAATGCAATCCCTTTCTAAATATCATCAATGGCATTTTGTTCCTAGTTTAGTTGCATTAAATTTAACAATGCCAACCCTTTTTACATGATCAGGCTCTAGGAAAATAAAAAATTCTTCTTCTATTGTGAATTCATAGGCAACCATGTCCTTCACCTCATTCTTTGGTTTTCACAGTTGCACCTCAACAATTTTTGGAAAATCAGTCACCCCAATCAATGGATCGGCCATATTTTTTCCCTTATGATCCTCTTTGTTTATTTTTTCTTTATCATACATATCATTTGCCTCACTTTCCTTTGTTCTAAAGAAAATAGGGTTTATTTATATCGTTGGTTCATGTACCCATGCACTTGAAGTGTATGATTCACAGTATTCTCTTCCTCATAACCATGAGTGGTAAAACCCAATTTCTCAAGTGCAACAACATAATTATTAATTGTAAATGAAAGATGTAGGTATACATTCCAAATTAGCAATATGATTAAGTTAGAAGCACTTAAAATATATATAAAACACAACTACTTATAGTAGTAATTTACAACCATAACCTTGTTTTCCATTGGAATGTGTTTACATTCTTTTTTCATATCATATTTTCCCCATCACACCAGATGAGCCTATTCATAGCATTCAAGTCATGAACTGTTAGAATCACATTTACACAAGTTTCAACAGTTAATGAATGAAAAATGAAACTTTATTAGTCCAACATGTTGTTAATGTTTTTTAATGAAATCATGTTTCCTTACATGATCAACATTAATGGATTCTTCTTGGGTAATATCCTCCACAAATCAAAATTTGAATTTAAAAAAAAAACATATACAATAAATGTGAATAAACAAATTAAAATAATTCTAATCAAAGTTAAAATAAAAATGGTAAATACCTTGTCTTTTTTCCATTTAGTTCAGAATTTGTATGGTAAGTTTTCATCAAATCCATTTATATTGCAGCATTGAAAGGGTTTTTTCCTTCTTTCCTCCCTCTTTCCTACACTATCATACTCCTCTACAAGCTTGGAAAATCATATCTTTAGCTTGATGCTAAGGTATTGAATTTTTTGCACCTTTTCAGTCCTGACAATAACACTCAATTAATCTATATTTATACATATATTTATAATTATTCAAGTTCCAGTCACATTTCACTTTTCAAACCATGTTTTTTACTATTTCTTTTATTTCCTTTGATACTTCTCAGTCGCATGTTTACCTGACTTACTTCTAGGAGGGATTCCATTGTGATCATGGAGGCAGTGATAGTTTATATATTCAAATGCCATTTTATTCCTTGCATTTCATAGTTGCAGTTAAGGAAAGACCATGCATTTGAATCTATCCATCTTTCCAATTTATTTTATAATTTTACACTCCTACAAATACTAATTAGCATCCAATAATAAAATATTTTATGAGTAATAATGTATGTGTAGGAAAATCCTATAACTCTTTAGTTGAAATTGTTATGAAAATGTAAAAATATACGGCCACTAAAAGAACAAAAAAATTAGAAATCCAAATAAATCTAAGACATGCTAACATAAGTTGAATACTTGAATAAAGTTTTTTATTCATGCAAAAATAAATTCTAAATAACACTACTTACTGATCTTTGATGTTTTCACTCATTGGATGATTTCATGGCTCAGACTAGGCACCCAATATTCATCTTCACAAACCTCCTCTACTTCATAATCTTCGTCATTCTGATCACTATTTCATTGATGTTAGTTCCTGTTATCTCTCAAAAGTGCACCCTATAGAGAGATGGCTGCAAGTTTTCTAGGGAGTGGCACAATTGATCTCTCTCTTTTGTAGATACAATGGAAACACCTCAGGTCTGTGTCTACCTATTTTGAGGTGAGTATCCAGTATCAAGGCCAGTTCCTTATTGGTGTATCCTAACTGATTTCTGGGCGTTTGAGAGTAAAAGATGATGTAAAAAAATGATTAAAACTAGGGTGATACACCGAATTTGTATGAGGGCTTTGACTAAGTATATGCACAGCTGATTGGGGAAGGATTTTTGATGCATGGACCAATAGTTTTTCTGCTGAATATCTAAGGGAAAAACACTTGAATTGTACTGAGGGAGAAATCACAACAATACTAAATAAGTTAACATGCACACTAAAATTAGGCAGAAAGACTAAATTTACAGCAGGTAAGGTGGTTAATCAGGGAATTTGCATTCACAAGATTAATATAACATACACAAGACTACAAAAATAACTTGAAAAGGTTAGAGAATGCTTCACACTCAGATGGACAAAACTGGAAAAATTTGGCTTCAGTACTCCTATATCCAAAAAGTCCTCTAGAAAAAAATCTCCTTTTGCTTTGCAAAGGCACACATATATAGCAAAATAATTTTTTCCACCTTCCTAAAAATAATCCTAAGCCTTGCACTCGCCATTGATCATCCTATCTTTATCCTTTATTTAATAATATATAAGGATAAAATAGAGGCATGTAGTCTAAATAGGCATTAATGCCAGGGTTACAAATGCGTCAAAAAAACTGAGTTGATATTATATTTTTAAGAAACAAGGAAATACTTTGCTAAATAATCCTACGTTCTATGCAAGTTTGCTTCTTTGACATTCAACCTTCTATCTTCTGGTTGATCTGTCCTTGTTGTGGAAGGCATGCAAGAATACTCCTGGAATGAGAAAAATCATTACCTCGTTACCATAATTGTAATAATAATTTATCCAAATTTCTCTTATGGGGACCACCTCTCAATCTTAGGTCTGATGTTGACATTCTTTGGCTTCCTAATGGTCATATGGATGACATACTACATCATCTCCAGATCTTATAATAGTTCGGGGACCACATTTTCCACTTCATCATTAGTTCTCATTGGTTTGGCCACTCTTGTGGACTAGCAAATTATATGGTTTAAAAGAATACCATGATAATCAATAAAAATACAAATTAACACCCTTTATCCTTTTCCATCCTGTTATTAATTTCCTTCAGCAATCTTGAAAACTAGATGGAAATGTCTTCTTTGATTACAAAAGTATCTACTTCAATATGTGGAAAATGCAATGGAGCATAATCTACATATGAAATCTTTATGCATATGGAAAATGAAAGCCCTTTTAAATATCATCAATGGCATTTACTGTTCCTAGTTTAGTTGCATTAAATTTACCAATGAACCCTTTTTACCATGACAGGCTCTAGGAATAAAAAATTCATCTTATTCTATGTGAAGTCATTAGGCAACATGTCCTTCACCTAATTCTTTGGGGTTTCACAGTTGCACCTCAACAAGTTTTGGAAAAAAGTCACCCCCAATCAATTGATCGGACAGATTTTTTCCCTTATGATCCTCTTTGTTTATTTTTTCTTTATCATACATATCATTTGCCTCACTTTCCTTTGTTCTAAAGAAAATAGGTTTTATTTATATCGTTGGTTCATGTACCCATGCACTTGAAGTGTATGATTCAACATTATTCTCTTCCTCATAACCATGAAGTGGTAAAACCCAATTTCTCAAGTGCAACAACATAATTATTAATTGTAAATGAAAGATGTAGGTATACATTCCAAATTAGCAATATGATTAAGTTAGAAGCACTTAAAATATATATAAAACACAACTACTTATATTAGTAATTTACAACCATACCTTGTTTTCCATTGGAATGTTGTTTACATTCTTTTTTCATATCATATTTTCCCCATCAACACCAGATGAATCCTATTCATGCATTCAAGTCATGAAACATGTTAGAATCACATTTACACAAGATTTCAACAAGTTAATGAATGAAAAATGAAACTTTATTAGTCCAACAATGTTGTTAATGTTTTTAATGAAATCATGTTTCCTTACATGATCAACATTAATGGATTCTTCTTGGGTAATATCCTCCACAAATAAAAATTTAATTTAAAAAAAACATATAAATAAATGTGAATAAACAAAATTAAAATAATTCTAAATCAAAGTTAAAATAAAAATGGTAAATACCTTGTCTTTTTTTCCATTTAGTTCAGAATTTGTATGGTAAGTTTTCATCAAATCCATTTTATATTGCAGCATTGAAAGGGTTTTTTCCTTCTTTCCTCCCTCTTTCCTACACTATCATACTCCTCTACAAGCTTGAAAATCATATCTTTAGCTTGATGGCTAAGGTATGAATTTTTTTGCACCTTTTCTTCCTGACAATAACACTCAATTAATCTATATTTATACATATATTTATAATTATTCAAGTTCCAGTCAACATTTCACTTTTCAACCATGTTTTTTACTATTTCTTTTATTTTCCTTTGATACTTCTCAGTCGCATGTTTACCTGACTTACTTCTAGGAGGGATTCCATTGTGATCATGGAGGCAGTGATAGTTTATATTATTCAAATGCCATTTTATTCCTTGCATTTCATAGTTGCAGTAAGGAAAGACCATGCATTTGAATCTATCCATCTTTCCAATTTATTTTATAATTTTACACTCCTACAAATACTAATTAGCATCCAATAATAAAATATTTTATGAGTAATAATGTATGTGTAGGAAAATCCTATAACTCTTTAGTTGAAATTGTTATGAAAATGTAAAAATATACGGCCACTAAAAGAACAAAAAATTAGAAAATCCAAATAAATCTAAGACATGCTAACATAAGTTGAATACTTGAATAAAAGTTTTTTATTCATGCAAAAAATAAATTCTAAATAACACTACTTACTGATCTTTGATGTTTTCACTCATTGGATGATTTATGGCTCAGACTAGGCACCCAATATTCATCTTCACAAACCTCCTCTACTTCATAATCTTCGTCATTCTGATCACTATTTTCATTTATGTTTAGTTCCTGTTATCTCTCAAAAGTGCACCCTATAGAGAGATGGCTGCAAGTTTTCTAGGGATTGCACAATTGATCTCTCTCTTTTGTAGATACAATGGAAACACCTCAGGTCTGTGGGTCTACCTATTTTGAGGTGAGTATCCAGTATCAAGGCCAGTTCCTTATTGGTGTATCCTAAACTGATTTCTGGGCGTTTGAGAGTAAAAGATGATTGTAAAAAAATGATTAAAACTAGGGTGATACACCGAATTTGTATGAGGGCTTTGACTAAGTATATGCACAGCTGATTTGGGAAGGATTTTTTGATGCATGGACCAATAGTTTTTCTGCTGAATATCTAAGGGAAAAACACTTGATTGTACTGAGGGAGAATCACAACAATACTAATAAGTTAACATGCACACTAAAATTAGGCAGAAAGACTAAATTTACAGCAGGGTAAGGTGGTTAATCAGGGAATTTGCATTCACAAGATTAATATAACATACACAAGACTACAAAATAACTTGAAAAGGTAGAGAATGCTTCACACTCAGAGGACAAAACTGGAAAAATTTGCTTCAGTACTCCTATATCCAAAAAGTCCTCTAGAAAAATCTCCTTTTGCTTTGCAAAGGCACACAATATATAGCAAAATAATTTTTTCCACCCTTCCTAAAAATATCCTAAGGCTTGCACTCGCCCATGCATCCTATCTTTATCCTTTATTTAATAATAGATAAAGGAATAAAATAGAGCATGTAGTTATAAATAGGCATTAATAGCCATGGTTACAATGCAGTCAAACTGAAGTTGACTATTCTATTTTTAAGAAAACAAGGATGAATAATTTGCTAAAAATAATCCTACTTGCTATGCAAGTCTTTCTTCTTTGAACATGCAACTTCTATCTTCTTGTTGATCTGTCCTTTTGTGAAGGCATGCAAGAATACTCCTGTAAGTGAGAAAAATCAATTACCTTCTTTACCATAATTGTAATAATAATTTATCCAAATTTCTACTTGATGGGGACCACCTCCAAGCTTAGGTCCTGATGTTGACATTTCTTTGGCTTCTAATGGTCATATGGATGACATACTACAAATCATCTCCAGATCTTATAATAGCGGGGACCACATTTTCACTTCATCATTAGTTCTCATTGGTTTGGCCACTCTTGTGGACTTAGCAAAGTACTATGGTTTAAAATAATACAAGGATACATTTAAAAGGGCACCATATCTCATCTGGCCACCTTTGATTAATATTGCATTGTAATTTCTTGTTAGCTTTTACGTATTTGAAGTGACTAAGGTTATGATTTTACCTTTTGAATGATGATTACTTGCTATGTATGGTCGGTTTTGCATCATTCGTGTTGGATTATGGTTTAGACTTTATAAAAGTCAATACAAATGATATCAACGAGGCTGATCCCCTTCATTATGATGAGTCACCCCCTAGTATGTCAGTGGCTTTCTTTTAACTCAACCCTAATTAGGGTTTTCTCTGATACTGCCACATTGGTACCTTCTCCAAACCATGGTTGAGAGCAAGTTAGCTTTTGCATCGTTGGATATTGTACTAATTTGATCTTTGGCATCAATTCATGACCTGAGATTAGGATTTTTAACCCTGTAATTAATGTGGTCAGTGACTGCAGTTATGCTTTGAGATATATAAAAATGGAAAACTGAAATCAAGTTCATTTTCCGTTGGTTTTGTTTTGAAACGAAGCTCTGGCAAAATTTTGTTGACGCCATCGTTGAAGTCACTGAGCTCAGCTTTTCTTAAAAATTAGTTCTATATTTGCAGAGGGTGAATAAGGGAAGGAAACTCTTGTACCTCTACATTGGCCTCCATCGTGATTCCTGAAGCTTGATTCTTCTCTTTTTTTTGGGATCTCTGTGAGCTTTTGGCCACTATAGTCATTCTCTTGGAGCTCAGTTTTGTGTGACTGTAAATACATACTTGCATGGATTTTGCTCCTTTAACTTTAAGGATTAGGAAATGATCATGATTTTTGACCCTAAACTCACTGTAATAAGGTAAGTGACTTTGAATATTGGTTTGAGCCAGATCTATCTTAGCTGGTTTGGCTTTATTAGCACTAATACCTCAAAAACCTTGTGTTTCTCTACATTTTCATTGTATTCTGATATCTAAGCTCAGAAATAGTTTTGAGTGCTCTGATTTTGAAGCTATCTTAAGGAAGGTGAGTGTATTCTCAAGCTTTTGTTCAGCCATAATATGAATCTCAAGCTCTATTTCATGCAAACTAAGTAGTTGTTTATCATACCGCCATTCTTCTCTATTTTTCATTTTAGGCATTACAACTTTCTTTTGTGGGTTTCCCAAAAAATGAATTTATTTCATGCTAAGCTTTTACCCAGGTCAATATTTGTGATGGCCGTTATTGTATGAAATGTGAAATATACGTTTCTTTTTCTTGCAATTAGATTACTTCTGACACAGTCTTCACTTGTAATGTATTCATTTTTAGAAACCGTCATTAAAATTCTTCCTTCTTCTGATGATATTCCTTACACAGATTAGCCATTCAAATCTTTTGAGAAACTGAAGATAACAGTTCTTATATATGTACTTTGACATTTCTTAGTTCTGAATAAATTTGTTCTTTCTAAAAATGCACTTTAGTAATGATTGTAAAGAATTCACTTCCCTTGTTGTGGGTTTGCAATTTTTCCCTTACTCTGATAATGTAATCCAAAAACTTAAAGCTTGTAGCTTTGATCCTTGAAATTTAATTGACACTGCTATGAGAATATTTTCTCTACCCTTTCAATCTTTGAATAAAAACTCTCTGACCAATCTTATGATTCAAACTATGGGTTTGTTCTCAATTGAAAGCTTCTGATATCCTTTCTTGTTCTGATTTTCTTTAATATTTGAACCTGAAATGTTGTTGTTTGAATAATGGAGGCCTGAAACATGCTTATTTTTTAAATTTTGTTGTATTTGAATCTTTTTTTGTCATTCTAAAATGGTTTCTCAATCTTGCACTTTCCTGTTATGAAAAAATATGAATCTTGTATTTAATTTTGAGCTCCGAAGATATATTGTGGCATAATGAACACTTGATACTTGCTTTATTTTGGAAAACTGTAGTTCATGATGGCTATATTTGTAGGATTATCTAGCAACTTCATTTCTCGTCAGTTGTTTAAGCTATAAAGATTGCTCGAAGCACTTCAATCTGATGAATGAAATTACAATCTATTTCTTTTCTGCATTATTTACTGTATTTCCTTTTATTACCACTCTGATATGTATGCTGGAAAATTCGTAAATGTCCATTTTAAGTGGCAAAGCCCTGTCAAATTTTTTGCATATTTCTTTGATTTATTCCCATTTAGCTGTAATCCTTTCTTTTCAGTTAACTTCTACTTCCATATTCTGATTTTTCTGCAATCTCATGATGATTACACTTTTAAATGGATGAATTTCTGAAGTTGGAAGTATAAAGAGATAAAATAAACCCTGAGCTCAAAATTGACAATCATTTGATTTTCCCGTTTTAGGTACCATTATGCAGTTACAATGGACCGTTGGAACAATAGTTCAGAAAGATAAGAACACTCCCTCGAGGAAATGACCGGTTTCTTTTACCTCTTTACATTTTCAGTTTCATAAATATATGCATTGTTGAATCTGTAGTTATTCCTCACGGCTTGTGTGAGAAAATATGTACTATTATTACTCACGAATAAATGAAAAAATTTGCATGTTATGAGATGTATAGTCCTTTATTTTTTTACTTTCTTTCATTTTTATGGATAATGAATGAACCTATACAACTCAAAACACTTAAATAATTCACTTAGTCATAGTAATAAATGAACAATCAAATGTACCATGTTTGTTGATCATTAAAAATGCAAAATGCTTGTAACACTGTGAATTGTCCTTCAAAACTGCCACTTGTCTATAGCTTCATAACCTCATGTCCAATACATGTTGCATTTCCTTCCTTCTTCAAGGCCTTGCAATGGTTGTTTGCAGCTGTTGCATAGTTCTGACGAGGGTTTCAATTGGAATGGTTGCATCTATGAGACATGGGTTTCTGAAATTGCACCCAAGTTGTAGTTTTGAACCAAATATGACCTTTAATGCTCTCCAAAACCAATAAATTAAAATGAATATTTATTCCAAAGTAGCTGCCCATAACATAGTCAAACCTCTAACATGCCCCTTCCAATGAAACTTGAAAGTTTCGAGTTGACCTTCTTGCACCCTGTGCAAGAAAAGTCAATAGTTCCATGTCAAATTCTTCTTCAATTTGACTATCCTTACCCTTTTAATTTTCAAAATATGAATTCTCTCTTGTTTGATCAACAAATTATTTTTCTTCTTTAATGATTTCATCGTTAATCTATGTCTATGTTACAGAAACAAACCCTATGTTGTCATAAATAAGCATTAGATAACACATAATCCACTACAAAAATTATATTTCAATAAAAACAAAAAATTACATTTCCTTACCCATTTCAAAAAGGCCATTGCAGCACGTCTAGCCATTCTTTTTGTTTGTGGTTGATTTTTTCCACAACTACTATCTTCATACATTTGATTTTATTTCTTTTAGGTTAAAAAATTATAATTTCAAGTTAATACATAATATATGGACATACATAATCAAAATAAACAATATTAATGAAAAAACATTGTTAAAAGTTTCATCAATACGTTTTCCGTTACTTGCGATTCAATTTTTTCAATGTCGTCGAATGTTTCATTATTTAGTGCACTTGGCCTATAGTTGCTTAAGAAGATGGTGTAGCAGAAAATCAACTTAATTTCAATAACAATATAATGAATTCTATAATTACAAAATTAAAAACATAATGAAAAGACGAGAAATTAAGCATCCCATCCACAAATATTGAAACTACCTAAATAACCCATTTGCACCATTGACTCTCTTTACGTTCCAACCCTGACCATACATAGTATATATATATATATAGCCAAAGTCTTATTTTTTTACCTTATAATTTTGTTTTCTTGTTCAATTTTCTTCGTGTGGCATTTTTAACCCTCTACAAAAAATAAGCAATCAAAAACACATTGTGATTCTCTAGAAACAAGTGTTATATGATCCTTAATCAAGATACTTGTTGATTACATGTTAAATATTCATTCTTAATGAAGTTGAGCATATTGGGTGTCAAACTTGGAGTTTATCTCCCATTAAACAAAATGGAAAACAAAGCATGAACAAATTTTACATAAGAAAATTCTTTCCCTAACAAAATTTCAATAATCCTGCTAATGTCTAATCACGCATAACAAATTTAGGTGAAAATTGCTGCTATATAAAAACTGGCATTGAAGACATGAAAGCATTAGATTTCTCTTAAAATAGAAATTTGAATACTCAACACACAAGAACTGAATAACACAACACAATATCATAAATCTAGTTCATAAATGTGGCTGCTCTATTATTCAATAAACAATAATGAATACAAATGACTAACACCTGAAATGTTATTACCGATCCTTACTCTAACCTCTATTTATTCTGGTTTATGAATAAAATCATGGTTTATAACTAAAAAAAGTACCAATTTAAATTTTCAATCTTAAGGATAATTGATCAAAAATAGGGTCTAAAATTTCGAAACGATAGAACTCGAAAGTGTTATTGTACACAAAAATATCTATAAAAATTCACAAACAACGATCAAGAAGGGTATGGAAAGTCGCAAGAGAATATCTTACCTACAAAAAAATGTTGCCTACAAGATTAATCAATTAAATTCACATTCCCGCTATTTTGAGTTGTTGATGGTAATTTTAGACTTATAGTGTAAAAAGAGTTTAGGGATCATAAAGTGATCCATACATCAATAATGAAAGTGATACCAAAATGGATAATTATACTTCAAACTTAATACATGAAATTTTGCATCCATTGCTTTTTCAAGTAACCATACAAAATACGAATGTGCTCGGAAGAATTTTTCATTTATATAATATTATATTCATACAAAACTAAAGAGAATGATATTTGTATTCAAAAAATGAACAACATTTAAACTGAAAAATAGAAATATTAATAGAGAAATGAAAAAAACTGCTTTATTTATATAAAACCCATAATGATCATCTTATGTTCTAACAAACTATTACCAAACTCTTAACAAAGTTAGATTCATCGCATTCATATAATCAAGACTGGTATATGGATTCCTTTATTCACCCGGTATTTATAATTGGTATTCTGAGAATGAGAACCCAACCATCTCCTATGACCCATTCATTCAACCTTTTGATAATAATGTTTTGTATCTCTGTGTTTCATGCCTTTATCCAAAACAATCGCATGGGGATCCTTTAGTTTTGCCTGTTGTTATTACTACCACACATTGGCAGAATCACCTCCTAGTTCAATTACTATTACAACTAGTGAAAATTTCTATGAATAGTTGCCAATTAGTTGTTGTGGATTTTATGATAGGTGTGAAAGTAAGGAGGAAAAACAAAGTCAAAATCTCCAAAACGATGGTAGTAATACAACATCTTTCAAGTTTCGTATAAATGGGAGGTGTTTTGTAACAGGTTAGAGTGAGCCACCAAGGTTGTAAAATAAAAATAAGTGTTAAATACACATCTATTGATGTGGATTCTATACCCAAGCATTTTGTCAAACATATAGCGTGCAGTCCTTAACACTAGATTTCTATGCAAACATTTTTTCAAATAATCAACATGCATTCTTTGGCACACTTAATCCTTGGAGGAATTTTGGGCTTGATGCTAGGCACAACGCTTTTGAATATGTAATTAATTCTATCTGCACCATACAACTTTACTTATTGGCCTTCTATATTTGGTTTTAAAATCTTGAAGCATTAAACATGTCAACAAAGAGATGCTCTAAATTTGAGGATCAAAATTATTTCTGGTTCCTAAAAAGTATTGTGAAAGATGAATAATAGATACTTAAGATTTATTTGAATGCTATTGGAATAATTTATAGAAGAGAAAAAATATAAAGGAATAAAAAATCATTGGGCAATAGTAATGACCCCCAATGATTTATAACTTCGACATAATAGTCAAGGCTTTGAAAGAAATGTACTAAATTTTATTTTATATTTAAACAAGGTGATATGGTAACTATACGAAGATTGCATATGTAATGCACTATTCAATTGCATGTAAAATACAAAAACAAATGTGAAGTCTTGTGAATATTATTTTAAAAAAATGAGTTAAATTTAATATGGATTTTGTTTTGAAGATTCATACACATCAATAAATTTTATGAGAATATAAAAATGGAATTTAAAATTACAATTTTTAGAAAATTTTGAAGAAAATGATAGAAATGATATACTCGAATCATTGGTAAAATCTCAATATTCAACTTCGAACTTCTGCAACTTAAATATTCAAATTTCACTTTTCTTGCAAAATCCTAAATCCAATGCATCTAATCCACTATTCAACCTTTCTTATTAAGAAATTAAGAAAAACCAAAACCAATAAAATAAAGCTAAACAAAACTAATTAAAAATCAAAATTAATAGATATTTCTATTTTATCAATGAGATATGAAGATGTTTATATTTCATGAATAAGATATTAAGATAATTCTATTATTGTTATTTTCTATACATTCCAAAATTTCAATTTTTCATTTATGTCATTTTGTCATGAATCTCACAAATTTATCACATATAGTGTATGTGTAATATTAAATTTATTAATTGTCATATGTGTGTGTGTGTGTGTGTGTGTGTGTGTGTGTGTGTGTGTGTGTGTGTGTGTGTGTGTGTGTGTGTGTGTCTATGTATATGTATATGTATATGTATATACATATACATATACATATATGTGTGTGTGTGTGTGTGTGTGTGTGACAATTAAATTTTGAATATACATGTCATTTTGATGTTTAAATTATATATGTACCTATCAATCATGACATTCATAGTTCAAAAGTGGTTGTATTTTGACATATAAATTGATTAGAAATGTTTAAACACCTTGCAAAATCCATGACACCTAGTACTTGTGGATACATATTATCATGCTATATAATTAGAATACATCATATTGTAAAAAGATGTTATATATAAAATGGGTATACAACAATATTGTTGTAAATCAGATGTTATTTCTAAAATGGGTATATATCCATTTAGACCCAGTCCCACTGACTAGACTAATAATCAAAAGTATAGCTCAATAGTGCAACTTTTCCTTTTTCCTCTTCTTCTTTTTTCTATTAAAGAATCAAATCATAGTGAGAATACTATGAAAGTTGACAGACAACCTATAGGAGATTGGTAATAATCTATGTTACTTTCCATACAATCTAATATTTATTATGCTTTGTTGGAAGTATGACAGGCCTCAAATTGTAGGGAGTTTCCCCCGGTTTGATTTGATTTATTCAAAATTTAGAGTTTTAGAGGTCCGAAATTGGGTGTTAGGTGTTCATAAACAAGGTTCTCTGATTTGATCAAGGATTTAACAGTTCCCAATTGTCAGGATCATGTTGTGAAACTAGATTTTATGATGGGAGAGGCTATAGCATGCATCATAGTTGGGTGTGTGATTGCAGTGCTCCTATTGGGACTTATTTCATGCAATCCAGACAGAGAAGTCTCTAACAGTGATAAATCATCCATTTCTTTTAACGAGGGCCAAGAAGAGATAAATGGATGTGAAGAATTTATTAAGTTTGAAATACATGAAGGGCTCACCATTGATGGTATTATGAATGCAAGTGGAGATGTGTTGGGGAAATAAAGTTATGGGATTGTGTATAAGGCAAGGCTGTAAACAAACGGTGGGATGATTGCACTCAAGATTCTTAGGGATGGTTGTTTGAGGATGCCTGAGGAATTTGTTCCTATGATTCAGGAACTGGGTATAATCATAAATGTCCATCTTGTTGTTTTGCAGTATTTTTATGTAGGCCCAAGTGGGGAGAAGTTACTTGTGTATGATTATATTCCCAGAGGAAACCTGGCACACCTTTTGCACAATGAGTGAAATCTTTTATTTTTCTTAAATTTGATAAGAATTGCATTTTTATATTGATCCTCTGAAATGTAACACAACCATTTCTTTGTAAAATTTAGAATACAAAAATAATGTACCGATGCATATTCATTCCCCTTATCAAATGCATTATACAACACATGTATTGTCTTGGTATACATAATGTGAGAATATTGATAGTTGGTGTGATACAATTAGTAGGTTTTGAGTGATTCCTCCTATAATCAAGTGTAATTCATGTGTGTATCTATCTCAAATGCATTATAAAATATATCTATTTTCTTGGTGGGTAGAGAGGAGACTATTAGGTTTTGAGTTGATTTTTGAGAGGAGACTAAAGGGATTACAAAGGAATTGGGTATCATTTTACTTAAAATTATTACAGGAAGGAGACCAGATCAAAGGGATTCAGCCAATAAAACAGTTGATCTACCAATGGATGTGAAGAATTTTATGTTGGAATAGATGATTTCATATCTTTTCAACCCAACAATTCTGGCAGGAGGGACAAGAAGCCCAACAGAGGAAGGTCTTCTCAGAGTTTTGCAACTTGCAATGGGTTGTTGTGCACCTTCTCCCTCTGTTAGACCATATATGAGAGAGGTAGTAAAACAAATTGAGAAGATATTCCCTACACCTTCATCCCCAACCTACACATTTTCACCACAATATTCTTATGATGATAGAGGTAGCTAGGAATTTGTGCTTTAATTAGGTGGAAGGAAATTTCATTGGCCGATCTCTTCTTCACATATTCCTTAGGGATTATATTGAAACCTACTTTGCATTATTAATGCACCCAGACCAATATGTGTAATCCTTCAATCAAGAAAACTTAGAATGCATCATACAAGATTTGTATATTTCATTTATTGCATGGTGAATCTATGATCAATTAACCTTGCTTCGGGAAAAAAATTATATATATAAAAATTTCGTCTTTCAAAACAATATTATTATGAAACAACAACAATATATACAAACACACATCTAAAATCTATTCTTTGGAGAAAATAGGGGAAGTAACTGGGAAGACGCTGGAGGTTGTGGATCAGGGAAATAGAACGTGTTGTTTTATTTTGTTATGTGTTTTTTAAGAACAAGGTGTCGGTATCCAAATTTGTTCTCCCTTTCAAGCTAAGTAGTGAAATAGATTAGACAGGGAACTTAGAGACAGATAGATCATAGTGTGTGTCATTTATTAGCCGGCGATGAGATCTAACTGGCCCTTTATTACTTAGGTTTGTGGAGATATGGATAATACCTTTAAGAGGATTTGACATGTCGTCACTACTTTAGGTCATGCCTCTTCAACCAGGGTGAGAGGACCCTTAGTATAACCTTTGTTTGGAAAATTTTTATGAAGAAAACCTTGGGAAAATATGGTCAATGATCCATGATTTAACTCTTAAGAGTTGTCACTTCTAAATGATGGAGATATTTTCAACACAAGGCTAAGGTTACTCAAGACATTAAGAAATCTTGATTGTTCTACATATTTTAGTAAGTAGATTTTATTCCTTTGTTGATACACAGAGCAAAACAAGGGTAGTTTAGGGTGGATACGTGGTTTTTGAATAATTTTGGTGGGAGATGAAGCAGGATAAAGTTGATTATACCAGATCTTTGAAGGGACTTCACAAAAATGAACAACTCGATAAAAAAAAGCTTCATAATAGTTAAGACATTCCTTCAACCAAAAGGTGTGCTTCAATGGACGCCCAGATCAGCACGTTTTTACATAATCTTTGAGACTCTAACACGAAGGCTCAAATTAAAAGACTCAATTAAACACCAAAGTCTCTGATCAATCACGCCTAAGGTACACCTGAAGACTTACAGAAAATATTTATCAACAAATGACAATGAATTGATTTTAAATTTGTTTATCTCATCCAAGATGAAGGCACTTCTTTGTTAGCGCATTAATACATTTTTGTTTGTATTTTTTAATGAACAGTTATGTAACTATTTCTCGGCTCTTCCCTCTCGCGTAGCCTATATAAAGGCGTGATATTTGTATTATCAAATATAGCAATCAATAAAACTTCATTCAGCGCCTTCATTGGTATCAGAGCAGCGTTGATCTATCTCTGCCTGGCGTGAAGAGGTCTCTGCCTGCGTGGAAGATTTGCTATTCGTGGAGGAGCAGTGAAACGGCCTGTGTGAAGCCTGAAACCATTGTATTTTATTTCTTTGTGTGGTGTGAAGGAGGTAAGCCATGGAAGGAGCCCAAGCCAGTGCTAAAGGTGACCTTCCTGAAGAGGAGCAGCAAGAACGTGACATTTTTGCAAACCAGTGTATGCTATGTGTGGAGGAAACATTTTTGCAAACTAGTGTATGCTGTGCATGGAGGAACAGTGTGCGTGGAAGGAGAAGAGTGCGTGGCTATGCTCTGTCCCTGTTTGATATTAGTTTTGCAGTTTGGTTTCTTTAAGTGTGCGTGGAAGGAGCCCATACCAACTGTCCGTCCTCTACCTGCGTGGAAGGAGACATTGTTGGCTCAAGCTATTGCCATCATTTGCAGAGTGGAAGACAAGAAGAAGAGGAAAAACTGTGCATGGTAGGAGCCCTCAGTGAATGTTTTGTTCTTCTTTGCTCCATTAAACTGTGCAAGTAGAGAAAGCCTACAAATTTTGAAACAGTGTGTGTGCGTATGTCACAAATTTCTTATGCACAAAGAACCGCGAGCAATGCACCAAATATTTGGGCATTGAGTGACGACGAAGACACCATTGGGCTGTTCTTTGCCTTGGTCAACGAGCTACACAACACTAGGAACATTCTCTTTGACAAAATTATGCACCGAGGACTGTTGGAATATTTTTGGTTCGACGTTCGATGTCAAGCATGGCGGATTCGTGTAGAACTTGAACGTGGTTATGATGCAGATGACAAATGTGAAATAGAACACCCACAGGAGCGTCGGCGTCTCACTACATGAGCCTATAGAGCCCATCTTTGGGACAGATTCCTTCAGTAAGCATTGTAGCCATTTTGAAAAATAAATAAATAAATAAAATACATTTTTGAGTTTTTGAAAATGTCTGCTCCAAAAATATTGCTATCCGATGCCCAACTCTTGAAAGGGCCAAATTTCACCGCATGGAAAACCAAAATGCGGACGATTCTTCAATTCGAAGATCTTTGGGGGATCGTCTCTGGCAAAGATGCCCCTCCCACAGACGTTGTTCTGTCAGAAAAATATGAAAATGCTAATGTGAAAGCACTAATGCTTATCACCTTGAGCCTTTCTGATGAGGTGCAGCCATACATTCGGGAAGCAACCACTTCTTCTCAGGCATGGAGCGCATTGTGTACCATCTACGAAGCTAAGAATCTGACGAAAAAGTTGCAACTTCAGACAAAGGTTCATACGATGAGTATGCATGATGGCGAATCAGTAGAAGCCTTCTTGCGGCATGTAGCTAAGTTACGTGTAGAAATCTCTGCTCTCGGTGAACCAGTGGATGAAAAGTTGCTAGTCTCGCTCACCTTGCGAGCTCTTCCTTCCCGGTTTTGGACATTGATCACCACATTGACAATCACTCAACAAGAGGTGAGTTTTGCAACCCTGGTGAATTATCTCCAACAAGAAGAAGCCATGCAAAATGTACAAGAAGCCTTCGAAGACAAGGCTCTCATCACGAGGCAAAAACATAATCCTCTGAAAGGGCAATCAGCCCCCCAGAATCAGAAGTAGCATCCTCAACAGCCATCTTCACAGAAGCCACCATAGCGGCCACCCCAGAAGCAGCATAATCACAAGGCGGATCGGTGGTGCCACATTTGCTCCACAGATACGCACACGACTGCGAACTGTTATTACAACGGTTGCAAGTATGGAAACTCTGGAAAAGAGAGCACTTCTGGCCGAGGATATTCCAAGAAATCCCGATGGCATGCTCGTAATCAGAGGTAGAAGGGCCACATTGCTGCTCAGCAGAATGCCACCTTCGATGAAGAGGTACCAGATACGACTCATTCTGACATTGTTCTAGTCTCACAGACTTCACAGCCGTCAGAAGATATCTGGTTGAATGATTCGGGCGCCAGTAAACACATGATTGGAAATAAGAAGTTGTTTCATACTCTGAGTGACCGGCCCACTGGAGATCGGATCACCATTGTAGACAATCAAGAGTATATTACGGCAGGGATTGGTGATGTCATCATTCCTCTTGGAACACGAAGATGTACACTCACAAAGGTGCTATATGTTCCAGGTTTGACTTCAAATCTTTTGTCTGTAAGTCAACTTCTTAACCATCAAATGCAGGTTGAATTCTTTGTTGAGAAAGGGGTCAAGTCCTACATCATTTCTCAAGGAGAGTCAGTCATTGCTCAAGCATTTCTAAAGAGCCGTCTATTTGCACTAGTTTTGATCACTTCATCTAGCGTTGCTCTCTCTGCATCAACGGCGGAGTCCACTGCACTTTGGCACTTTCGATATGGTCATCTTTCTGCCAGGGCTTTGCATCAGCTCAGTGTGAAGGAAATGGTAAGAGGGCTTCCTCCACTCTCCCATTCCTTACCTGTTTTCTCAAGATGTCTTGCGGGCAAACAACATAGAGGTCCATTCAAACAGAGCTCTTATCATTCTACAGAGCATCTTCAGGTCATTCACACCAATCTGTGCGGACCCCTGCCAGCTAGCTTCCAGGGTTTTGCGTACTTTTAGCTCATCATTGATGATTACTCACGAAAAATGTGGGTATATTTCCTTCGAAAGAAGAGTGAGGAACTTGCAAATTTCCAAACCTTCGACCAGCAAGCCACCAGGCATTCTGGGAAGCCTCTTCTTCTCCTCTGCTCAGATCGAGGGGGGGAATTTGTGTCAAAGAAGTTCTTAGCATACCTGAAGCAGCATGGCATTCAACAACATTTGATTGCACCCTACACGCCCCAACAGAACGAGATTTCCATGCACCACAACAGGACTGTCATGGAGATGGCTCGTTGTATGCTCTCGACCGCCAAGTTGGAGGATCAGTTTTGGGCAGAAGCAGTCCAGAAAGTAGTGTATCTACTCAACCGGGCACCCATGAAGATCTTGCAGAACAAGACACCAGAAGAGGTATGGACTGGTCGTAAACCTTCTATTCATCATTTGAGATTTTTTGGTTGTACTGCATATATGCATGTTCCAGATAAGATAAGGAAGAAGATCGATCCAAAGACACTGCCATGTCTTTTCTTGGGGTATAGTACTACCTCAAAGGAATATCGTTTCATGGATACTGAGACGAAGAAGATCTATGAGAGTCGAGATGTGGTATGTGATGAGTCGTCCTTTGACTCCCTGCCACACAATGGAGATCTAGTACTGACCTCGTCACATAGATTGCTCACACATCCCGATGATGAGCAAGATGATTCTTCTCAGAGAGAAGAAGAGATGAGTGGAGATTTGTTCGTTGATCTTGGCACACTGGAAAACACATCTTCACATCAGCAGCACCAACGTCCGAAATGGGTCCAGAGTACTATCAGGGATGCACACCTTAACTCACTTCCTGGTACTTCTACGGGAGTTAGAACACAAAGCCAAGCTAGACATGAGGTAAATTTTGCACTCATGAGTTCAGTTGTTGAGAGCACCGAACCTGACACTGTTCGTGAGGCATTAGACCAACCACAGTGGAAACAAGCTATAGATGTTGAATATGATTCCCTGATTTAGAATCAGACGTGGGAACTTGTCGATCTGCCTCCAGGTAAGAAATCCATTGGCTGCAAATAGATTTTCAAAACAAAATATAAGGTAGATGGTTTAATCGAAAAACACAAAGCATGACTTGTTGCAAAGGGTTATGCTCAGCAAGAAGGAATTGACTATGACGAGACCTTTGCACCCACTGTGAAGATCAAAACCATCAGAGTTGTATGTGCACTAGCAGCACAAAATGGATGGAAACTTCAGCAAATGGATGTCAAGAGTGCTTTTCTAAATGGTGATCTACAAGAAGAAGTGTACATGGCCCAACCTGAAGGGTTTGTAGATGAGCATCAACCACACAAGGTATGTCGTCTGATAAAGTCTCTTTATGGACTCAAACAAGCACCTAGGGCATGGTATATAAAAATTGATGATCACCTATTGCAGCATGGATTCACTCGTAGCCCCTCTGATACAAATTTGTATATCAAGAAGGTAGGAACAAAGATTGTCATTCTGGTTTTGTACGTAGATGATCTTGTGATCACAGGAAGTTCTGACAATCTTGTAGATGATGTAAAGAATGATTTGAAGAAATCCTTCGACATGGCTGATTTAGGGCTACTTCATTATTGTCTTGGCTTAGAGATATGGCAGAAGAAGAATCATATCTTCGTCTCCCAGATGAAATATGCCAAGACACTCCTGGAAAAGTATGGGATGTTAGATTGTAAACCAATGTCCACACCTATGGAAAAAGGTTTGCAATTATCTAGATTCCAGGATTCACCGCAGGTAGATGGCACTCACTACAGGCAGCTTGTGGGGAGTCTCATTTACTTGACTTATACCAGACCAGATCTTTGCTTTGCAGTGAGCTATCTCACCAGATTTATGCAGGAGCCGAAGAAATGTCATTGGATAGAAGCAAAGCATGTGTTGAGATATTTATGAGGTACAGTTGACTTTGGTCTGGAGTATCAGAAGAACACTCAGTTCTTCTTACAGGGATATACAGACTCGGACTATGCAGGATCCGTTGATGACAGGAAATCCACTTAAGGATATGTTTTTCATCTCAGATCTGGACCTATCTTGTGGATTAGCAAGAAGCAAACTATTGTTGCTCTCTCATCCACTGAGGCTAAATACTGCGCTACATGAGGAGCTGTGTGCAAAGCAATTTGGTTATGTCGCATTCTTGCAGATATAGGGATTCCTGAAGAGAAACCTCCCATCATTCACTGCGACAATCAAGGTGTGTTGAAGCTTGTGAAGAATCTTGTTTTCCATGAACGAACAAAGCATATTGAGGTCGAATGTCACTACATTCATGAACAGGTCTTGAACCACCAAATTCAGCTCCAGTACTACCCTACTGATTTTCAGGTTGCAGATATTCTCACCAAGCCTCTGGGCAAGGTGAAGTTTGATTTGTTTAGGGGGTACATTTGTAAGAGCAATGTATTAAGGGGGGGAATGTTAGCGCATTAATATATTTTTGTTTGTATTTGTTAATGAACAGTTATGTAACTGTTTCTCGGCTCTTCCCTCTCGCACAGCCTATATAAAGGCGTGATCTTTGTATTATCATATATAGCAATCAATAAAACTTCATTCAGTGCCTTCATTCTTGAAATGAATTTACAAATACCATTAAACTTTCACAGGGATGAGATCCTATGTGATTTCAAAAAATATTTCAATGTAATATTGTAATAGGAATGAAAGAAAGTATTTGCAGACATTCTGAAACAAAGGAGACACAATTTGCTAGAGATTGGACACAAATTAATTTCAAAATTGCTTAGATTCATCAGTAGGGGAAAGCTTCCAAAGAAATTTTAGTGCTCGTTAATGGCTATACATATGCAACCAAGTTGACACGATAGAAAATCTAACATAGAAGAAAATAACAAGTTATCTCAGCTTTGGTCTCTCATGAAGACAGTTTTCTCAAATTTTCTCGTAGGAATTCAAAATTTGACCATTTGCAAGAGTAGTCTCATTGCATTTATAAATTTTATTCACTCAATTTTCCCCCCAAAATAGAAGAATATTTCAAGGGACCTTTTCTTGTTACCAATTTGTTTCAGACAACAACATTTAACAGATTCAAATCTGAAATCTACTAGGTGGACCAATTGTGAATTGATCACATTTGTTAGGCCCTCGACTAATGACTAGGATGTCATGCCATAACTTTTTGAGAGTCCTTTTAATCATTCTAATTCTTTCATGCGAGAAATCCCCCTTTTAATCATTTTTTAGAGACTACACAGTTGGATATGATAGGTAATCTTTTTTCACTCTTGTGGCAACACTCTTTTCATCTTTTGCACCTGCACTTTCATCATTTCATCCCATTTCCCTCTTTTTCCTCTGTAATTTCTACCCCGCATCCATTTCCTCCAGTAATTCCTATTTTTACGATTTCCTGAGGCATTCCCACTTCAAAATATCAACCTTAACTATCCTTGGACTCACAATTTAAGTTTCAAATCCATTCAATGGCACATTACAGACAAAAATGATAAATAATTTCATCAAAGAATGATGAAAAATAGTGTGTATTCACGTCTCCAGGAGTCTTGGAACTAAAATGGTGGAAAAATAGTTGAAATGCACAACAACCATTGATTCTTCCCCTTTTCCAATTTATCTCATACCCATCCACGTGTTTCCTTAGTGCAACTGTAAAGGAGAAAAACAGAGGCAAGTCCCAAACAAGCGCGAGCCTTCCAAGTACCCTGGGCCGAAGAAAAATTTCATTTGTCCTTTGAAAAGTCTCAGTGTAAAAAGGGGCTAGCAAAAGCCTCCACGTGTCTCAATGGCACATTTTGAGATGGTCCTCAAAAGTAGAGACCCCAAACAAGCGCAGGCTCAACACGTTTCTCAGCCTGGAAAAGTCTGCTAAATAAGTTGAAGGTTCAGGAGAAGGTGCCATGTGTCTAGGGTCTGAGACAGTTTCCTTTGGCTGTTGAAAATTCCAACCAAAGGGCAGAGTTTGTTTCAGACACTTACATTTAACAAATTCAGATCTGAAATCTGCCAGGTGGACCAATTGTGAACTGATCACATTTCTTCGGCCCTCGACTAATGACTAGGATGCCATGCCACAACTTTTTGGGAGTCCTTTTAATCATTTTGATTCTTTCATTTGAGAAATCCCCCTTTTAATCATTTTCCGGAGACTTCTGCACAGCTGGATATGACAGGTAATCTCTTTCGCTCTCATGGTAACACCCTTTTCATCTTTTACGCCTGTACTTTCATCATTTCATCCCATTTCCCTCTTTTTCCTCTACAATTTCTGCCCCACATCCATTTCCTCTGGTAATTCCCATTTTTGCGAGTGCCTAAGTCATTCCAACTTGAAAATATCGACCTTAACAATCCTTGGACTCACAATTTAAGTTTCAAGTCCATTCAATGGCACCTTACAGACAAAGATGACAAATAATTTCATCAAAGAATAATGAAAAACAATGTGTATTCATGTCTCCATGATTCTTGGAGAAAAAATGGTAGAAAAATAGGTGAAATGCACAGCAACCATTGATTCTGCCCCTTTTTCACTTTATATCATAGTCATCCACATGTTTCCTTAGTGCAACTACAAAGGAGAATCACAGAGGCAAGTACCAAACAAGTGCAAGCCTTCCACGTACCCTAGGCCCAAGAAAAATTCCTTTTGGCCTTTGAAAAGTCTCAGTGTAAAAAGGACCCAGTGGAAGCCTCCACGTGTCTCAATGGCACATTTTGATATGGTCCCCAAAAAAAAGACTTCAAACAAGCCCGGGCTCAACACGTGTCTTAGCCTGGTAGATTTTGTTAAAAAAATTGAAGGTTCAGTGGAAGGTGTCATGTGTCTAGGGTCCGAGACATTTTTCTTTTAGCCATTGAAAAGTCCAAGCAAAGGTCAGAGTGAGTGGAAGCCTCCAAGTGTCCTCCTAGCACTTCTTCAAAATAAAACTTAGGGGCTGGTCCCCAAATAGGCACGGTCCCTCCACGTGTCCTAGGCCTTTAGAAATTTTCTTGAAAAGTCTAAGTATGGGGAGACCCAGAAGAAGCCTCCATGTGTCTTAATGATGCAACTTTGAGATGGTACCCAAGAGTGGAGACCCTGAACAAGCGAGGGATCACCACGTGTCCTAAGCCTTAGAAAATTTCTTTGAAAATTTGAAGTATGGGGAGACTCGATAGAAGCCTCCATGTGTCTTAATCATGCAACTTCGAGATGGTGTGTAAGAGCACAGACCCATGAACAAGCACGGGCTCACCACGTGTCCCAGGCCTTAGAAAATTTCTTTGAAAAGTTGAAGTACAAAGCGGAGCCAGCGAGAAGCCTCCACATGTCTCCCTGTCGCAATTGTTAAGGTGGGACCATGAGACGGATCCTCAAATGAGTGACCTAGCCCTCCACGTGTCCATGATCCACTAAAACTATATTGGCTGCATGAAAAAATTGTCTAAGTCTGGGAAAAGCATCGGAAACCTCCACGTGTCCCCCTGGTGCAACTCCAAGGCCAAACCAAAAGGTGAATTTTCAAATGAGTGTCGTTCCTCCACATGGACAAGTTTTGGGTTGAAGTGAGCCTTAGAGTTTTTAAAGTTCCCCACCAAGCCGCATCTAACCAAAAAGGGCCACATTTCCATTCATGTTGAGAAGTAAATTTGATCGAGAAAAATACACCCGTCAAACCGTAAAATGCAGGAAAATCACCATTTGAGCCCGGAAATGAATTTTTCTTCAAGGAAAGAGAATTTGGAAATGTTATAAGGCTCAAATATGATCCTCCGAGCTACATCCAATAATGTTTCCACTGGTACTTGGGAAAAATATGACAGGGACAATAAAACGTGAGTGTGGAAAAAGGAAAGAAAGGAAAAACCTGAGTTTTACGCCCAAGTTACAAAATCTTTCAGATGGACATAGGAACAAAAAAAAATTCTGGACCTTTAAGTGATCCTGTGACCAAGGAAGGGACTGATCATGGAAACCAAATGGAGGACAGATTCTTCAAGCACTAATACGGGGAGATACAAAACATGACAGAGGCCGAAAACTGAGGAATTTCAATGACAAATGGGGTGAGAATAATTTGAGCACCAACACAAGGCATGAGAACAGGGGCATGTAAAAAAATCAAACAGATGGCTACTGAAACTAGTCATCAAATTAGAGGCTGCTGAAACCACTCAAAAAAAGGCATCAAAACTACTCAAATAAGTATAGGGATAGGGATAGTAGTAATGTCACTATTAGTTATGAGTTCCATTCTTTTGTCTACAATTTTCCATCAGTACTTCAAAACATCAATAAAGCAATATGTTTAAAACATATAAAGGTTTGTTCTTGGTACCTTATTTTTATGCTCTACAATCTTTTCTTGTAGACAAGTTTTCCCTATTGTGGACAGTGGAATCTAGACACCAATATAATTTTCTGTTGAATTTTTATTTTCTTCTAATTGGTTCATTCAATCTCACAAACTTTTCCAAACCAAATTGCATGGGTTGTTTTGAAGAAAAATGTTTCATGTTCAAGCTTGTTTAGATGACTATAAAAGAGCCAAATTTTGTAAATGAATTAGATTTGTAGAAAATATATTTTTTGGTTGGCTCTTTTAGCTACTCAACATTCTCCTTATTTGAGTATCCATACTCCTCAACAATCTTTACTTACAAAATTAATATTTAATAAATAAAAAATTTGGAAAAAATCCACTAATCAAAAAATTATGAAAGAATATATAGTTGAGCTCCATGTTGTTTCCTCTAATAGTGGAATATCCAAAATAAGGATTCAATCTTAGGGTTCCATGGATGGTTAATGTATCCAAATTATCTAAATAATATGAATCTTCAAATCCATAAAGTAGGATGTCTAAAATCTTTTTTCCTGCCAATTTTAGTGGTTGTTTGGGAGATGATTTTTAGGTTTTTTCTATTCATGTCTAGCAACCATATAACCAGACAATGCACAACAGGTCATATGTTGTAAAAATACATGAGTGCACCATGTAAACCCATTAAAACAACTCAAATAGGTTTATGTAAAACCATAATATAAGGCCAATATAGAATCAAAAAATGACATAACAAAAAGAATTCATGTTTGAGAGAGAACCAAATAGTAGGTGGTTCCTTATAGGAATGTGACAATCATTGCAAATGTTAAATTGCTTTAGAAATCACATTACGTGGAAAAATCCAAAGTAATTGAATTATTGAAAAGTAATATACAAAACACACCTCTGATTTCATCGTTAAATTTGGAGAAAACAAGGGAAGCACCTATGAGGACATTAATCAATGTTCTCGGAGGTTGTAGATCAAACAATGATTTTCAATATACTAATAGAGGATCGATACTAATATTTTTGGTCAATTTCGAGACCACTATGAAGGAACTAGTGGATAGGCCCATCTAGTATGATGATCAAAATTTGTGTAGATATTTAAGGAAAATGTGTGCTTGCAAAATAATGTTTGCATATGAATTCAATAATCCAAGGAAATTACGTGCTTGCCAAAGTGCTACATATGCATGTGGTTTATGAACAGTTGACATTGCGAAAAAGGGAGTTCATGTAAATAGCTTAAATAGGGGCATATCTTAAACATGAGCATGAAAACATGGAAACTGCTGAAACAAGGCTATGACAGGTAATGAATTTTCACTTGAGAAAAGACACTTCAATGATTTTTGAAAATGGGAGTCCTGTGATAGGTGCAATGACTTTGACTAGGAGGTTTATAGCTTTAAAAAGGAAAATCATTAATAGTTTATTTGGATGGGACTATGTAGACGTGTGATCCTGGATGGAAATGGAAATAGAGCAATGGAGGTAATTGGAGTCATATTGGTCAAAACGCTACCTAGACTCGTTGTGCTTTTACATCACACCTACCTGTGAACTTTGCGTGAGGGATAGGGACAAGTGGGTATAAATAACCATGGTGGTCAAATATGAAATACATGGATGTATTGACAAGTAGAAAACATTAAGTGAATTGTTTTCGACATGAGCACTTCAAGGAGATAAATGGAGTCGTGGACATCCTTTGGTTTGTTGTTGATAGATCAAACACAAAGAAACCTACTGTAATGTTTTCCTTTGAAGCTAATGCGATTAGCAGGTCTAAATCCCATCTCGTATTAGTCTATTCCAACATACAACCCCTGCTATGTTTTCTTCCCCATGGATTTTCATCCAATCTTACATAGATTTATTGTGTAGGTGGGTGTCATGTATTACTCTTGCAAAAACCTGTGGTCTATATATATGCAAAATGTGAACACACATACAAGATGTGGAGTGTTGAATTGTGGTAGATGAAATAGACAATGGTTGTAGTGTTCTAGTTAGATGAAAAAAATTGCAATGGTTACATCAGAACACTACATCTGATTATCTATTTCACCTACCAAAATAAACATTTTGTTTGTTCATCTACCAGAATAAAAAAACAAAATATGTATTCTCATGCAGTGCCATGGATACTATTTTCTCATAAATTAGGTCCTTGAAAGACCATATGGGCATAAAATCAAATGTCATTGGTAGTACTAAAGCCAAATATTATATCCTTTGAGAGCATTTTTTGTTTGTGTGAAAATGGGGGCTTTGTGACAAGATATGGTCACAAAACAAACAACTTGTAGATGCATGATAACAATTTTTGTTTTGAAATGCCACAATAAAATTGAGTTCTCATTCATTTATGACAATTGGGTATGCGAAAAGGATTTTGAGTTTTTCAAGTAAATGTGATTGGAGAGTCTGTGAATCACCAAGCCACGTTACCTGCTTCATTTTCTCACAAACATGGTTATCTTCCTATTTCTTGCATGATCTATCATTTTTAGTTTTTCTATTTTTAATGGTGTTATAAATCAAATTTAGAAGATTAATTTTTTGATGAATTAAATGAGACGTAACACCAATAACAAAATATACCACTTATTATACACAACTAGAAAGACTACTTTAATATAAACCTATCTCATGAATCACATCCTGTGATGTTTGGAAAACTTAGTTGATGGTATTGGATAATTGTTAAACATTTTTGAACTCATGAAAAAATGGGCAACTCAATACTTTGTACGATGGAAGGCATTGATGAAATGGACCTAACTAGGGGATGCATTATAATTTTATTATGTTTTTCATTTGCAGCAATAGATTAACTACATGTAATATGCAACTATGAATGTTGTTATAGAATGTAACACCTTACATAGACTTCCATTCCATGTTCGTCTTCAACAAAGAAACACAAAATCCCTGAAGGACCAATGCATTTCCTTGATGAAGGCGGTAATTGAAGTTTATATGAGAATTTAAACTCAGTAACGGAAAACAAAGTTGCATTTTTCATGCATTAGATTCATTTTAAGTTACATGTGTATTAAATCTCATTATCTCTTCATGTTTAGATACACTTAACTATGTATTTGAGTTTTTTATTTCATTACACAATCAATACATGTCATAAAGCTGAAAGTAGAAAAAAATATACAAATATCAAGTTTTAAAGAAATCAAATGTTATTTATTCATGAAGAAATACAATGTTTCCCACACAAGTCGTGGGATGTAAATCATAACAACTGAAGAAATAATTACATGTGCATGAAGTTAACAGTAAAAGAGTATTGAAGAAACCAATCATTCTTTGGGCTTTCTTCTAATCTTTTTATCTTCATTTCCAAGATTTCTATCTTTCTTCCATGCTCCAAGCAACTACAAGAATACCTAAAAAAGTGAAAGAAAAGACATAATTATTGAGCTCATTGGTTTTAATCTGTACTCATGTACTATCTAACTACATGCAAATAGATTTATTAATATCAAAATCATAAGGTACATTAGAGTCAGATACTGTTATGTCTTGAAAGTGCACCTTGTTGAGAGATGACTGAGGTGTTCTAATTCTTGCTCTAGATCTCTCACTTTGTAGATACAATGGAAACACCTCAGGTCTGTGGGTATACCTATTGTTGAGGTGAGTCTCCTAGTGTATCAAGGTCGGTTCCTTTTTTATGTATCCTAAACTAATTTTTAGGGGTTTAAAGGGTAAAAAGATGACTGATAAACTAAATTGAAAACTTCGGTGATATACTAAAATTTTTGAGGGCTTTGACTGAGTACATGCACAAATAATTTGAGAATGGATTTTGGATGCACAAACCAATATTTTTTAGTAAAATATTAAGGCAAAACACTTGGTGTATTGAGAGAATGAGTCACAACAATACACTAAAGAACATGCACACTAATATTATGTAGAAATTACTAAATTTTCAACAAGTTAAGATGATTAATCAGAGAATTTGACATTCACAAGAATTAATGAATATATAGACCAATGCAATTAATTGGAAAGGTAGAAATCAGTTCTCATTCAAGGGAAAAACTCAAAATCTTGTTTCAGCCATCCTATGTCCAAATTTTCCTCCTCTGTGCCTTGACAATTTGCACACAATATATAGTTCTTGGAAAATTATTCACCCATCCCATCCTAAAAATAGGCTAAAATTTTTAGTCTCCCATGCATCCTATTTTTACCCCTTTATCATGAATATATAAAGGAATAAAAATGGACATGCTAATACAATAAGGCATTAATAGCCTTGATTACAAAAATACATTTCAGTCAAACTGTGGTTGAGTGATCTATTTTAATAAAGTAGGATGAATAATTTGGCTAATAATAGCCCTTGTTTGCTGTGTAAGTCTCCTCCAATGTGCATGTAATCTTTCTCTTCTAGCTCTTGATGTGACACTTACAATTTGATCCACTTGTAGTGATAAATTTAGCACTCTTTAATCCCGCCCCTTGGATGCACATGCACAAAAATAAATGTCTTTATGTGAGCAAAAAAAATAATTACTTTATTTGTAATACTTTACAAAATAATTCACCCATGTATTCCATCTTGATGTGGACCACCTTTGGTTCTGATGTCAACATTTGTGCACATATTCCATTTTGCATGTTGATAATGACATCTTTATCTTTTGTGAATACATGAAATACTATCTCCTGCAAGTATAATTTATTCAACCTCTAATACTTAGCAAAAGATACATCCCACAATGTGGGGACCACCTGAACACATGAGTGTGGGTCCAAATTTGTTTCCATCTTCTTTTGACACCTAATGGTCACATGCAAAAATCTTCCCTTTCCTCTTTGTACGAAATTTACTTGCAATTTTTTTAAGGTATCTTTGAGGAGATTAAGGTAATCATCCAACTTGGCATCTAACATTTTTCTTGACCATATATTACCATAGGGAATTTTATCATTTGTATCTATCATTATTAATAATAATATCATCCTACTTGGTAGGTCTCCTTTCTAATTAATACATGTCATAACAATGTGATCGGAACATATACTATGGTTTTACGGATTTTGATTATCATTGGCACATACTATAGTTTTTGGTTTGAAATTAATCATTAATTAACATCATTCAGTATTATCATGACATGGGCATGTATTATTATGTTGGGCCCTTTTTTATCATCATGGTATCGACATTTTATTTTTCAAAGCACTATGGTTATTTACCTTTAATAGTTCAATGTAAATGATTTCTTCGAATGATTGACGGTGGCCTCCTTTACACAATGACTCACCCCCTTTGAACTGTGTCGGTGAAGTTGCTAACCTTGAGTTAACTAGGTATTTATATGGTTCGACACATTGGCACATCTATTAAATTTGGTCGAGTTATGAGAAAATGTGGTTTGCATTAGAAATAAGTTTTTTATATTATTGACTGTTGATAATGGTACCTTTAAATTTGGATCATTGATTTTATGATGATAATAAATGTAATATTACGTACCACTTGGTAGGGGTTATGGACCATCAATCATCTATCCTTTTACATATACACCATTGATCTCTACATTTTTCTCTGCTAAAGTTAGGGTTTTGCCTGTGGTTAGGGTTGGAGTTTGTATAGAAATTGGTGAATGAAACTTGATCATTTATCTCTTTACCTTTGTGATTTCCACCATTGATGGCTCTGGATCGGGCAGTGAGGTAGGAGAACTGTGGATTCAATGTGAATTTTAGATCATGGTACCAACATGATTTGAGCCAACGATCTCTTGAACCATGGTTGATTATTGGTTACCGTGGGTTGGCTGGTGAACATGTTTATTTTGTAACCCGAACTTGATCATTTCATATGCATGCCCATTTTGGAGGGTGAAGCCCTGGAAAATATTTTTTTAGACTAGCCATTGTTGAACCTTGAAGCTCTCTACCTTTGATTCTCTACATTACACTATGATGTATATTTTCTTGTTGCAGAGCTTTTTGTGATAATTTTATGGATGCCATTGTTGACATGCTCGATATCACCCTAAGCCAGCTATAAATTTTCTTAATGAGGACCATCTGAGCATGAAGCTTGGATTCTTGGTTATTTTGTGATTCTGAGTGCTCTCAATCTTGGATATTTTGATCTCTGTGTTGTTGTTTATGGAGAAGGTGAGGGTGCATTTCTTGAGTATTATATCTCAATTTTTCCTTCATTTCTTCAGAGCACTGATATAATATTTTTTTCATGTTTATATATGTATTCTCGAATGGTAAACTCTCCTCTAATTCATTCTAGCCTTAAATACTGGATTTGTGACTTGGGGGTTGAAGAGTTAACTCAAAAAATGGTGAGTTATTTAATCTGATTTATAAAATTCATGCTATCTATTTGGGTATATGTGTTCTTCTTTGTATTCGGATCTTCAGCTTTGTGTTTTTTATTACTTGGCTCTAGAGGCCCTAGGTCTAGCCATTCTGAATGCTATCTCATGTTGTGAATCTTTTTTTCCTTTCTTGTATCCTTTGTAGTCATAGCCATGGAAGTATTATTTCCTGAATGTGTAGATTTAAAATTTTTGTTTTATATAACCCAAAATGGGAATTACTCCTTTATCACATTGAAAATAGGTAGTTTTTTGTTGTATATCTGCACATTTGCATTCGTGGGCATTTTTCATTGTTGTTCCCATTTGAATGTATCTTAATATGTTTTAGATATATGCTTCTGTTATAGTACTTTTGAACTCTCTGGTGAAATGTATACATATTTACTTCTTTATTCTGGAACTTTACATCTCCATGGCATACATATAGTGCTTTGGTCCTTCGTTATTTTTTCTTCTCTGAGTTTCCATTTCGACTAATAATTTTGACCTATTCATTTGAACCTTGAAGATTTTTTATCTTTGTTTTGTCATTTGCTTATTTGTAAGATCTCTTTGAGGGGTATTTTTTATGGTTCTTGAGCCTCTATGGGTTTCTGTAACTTCAAACACATGTCATTAGTTTTTTATTTTTCTCCTTTCGAGGTCTTTGTTATATTTCTTCTTAGTCAGCCACCACTGTCGGGAATATTCGAGCTCATTTTTTTCCCGTGTCACCTAAAACTGAATAAGATAAGGTCGTGGTTTTCTTTGAGCACTATAAAAGTATTTCTTATCATTTTTAATTCTCAGTTTAATCAATACTCTTTCCAAAATATTTTTTGGGGTTCTCGTAAAGTATTGTTCCTTTATTACCACTCCTCGGTTTTCAATGTATCAGATTGAAAAACAAGTGACTTTTCTAGATTTTTAGAATCCTTTTCAAATTTTAATAATATGTTATGGAGATAAGACTTGAATTTCTAGGTCTGTAATCCTGAGATAATTATTGTTTACTAGTTGTATATCTTCTAGGCACCAATCAGAGAGCTCAGTGTATGACAATACTTTTAGCTTGTGAAAACCATTATAAATTTATATCTCCTTGCATATATCAAACTAGTAGTTGATCTTGCTTGTACACTTAGTAAGTTACTTTACATAAGAAATGTCCTCTTCTGTAGTGTAAGATGAATTTTTATATTTATTAAATGGTTGTAGCTTGTGATCAAATTTCTCTTTCATACCATATGTGAAGGTAGTACCATTTAATTTTGATAGCAAAATTATATTGTGTGAGTTTCAATCTCTTAATTCAAATCTTGTTGAATTACTTGGATTCTGTACTCAAAACTATGATTGTTCTTTACCGATAATATGAACTATAATTTTCAACTGCTCCATCTGTAATTTTGTGGTAACTAGTCCTGATAAGTGCTAAATTTGAAAACTGGAGTGTTTCTTTGAACAATGATGATCATGACCTTCTGAACGATACCTTTATAAAGCACTTTTCTTCAATTGTCAATGTATTTCCTTTTATGTTAGAATAATAATTTTCATTCATGTTCTTGTACTCATGATAAAAAAAAATATTTTTTCGTCTGTTGGATTGTGCAAAGCATCTCTAAAAGTTATATCATACTATCCTTTGATGGATTTATCATTAATTCATATTCATAAGGTTCACTCAAACTTACTTATCATAATTGTACCCCATTTGCACTGGAACACTGCTATAGAATTTTGTCTTCACTAATATGTAAAGGGTGTTCATATTTGAAAATGGAATTTGAGAGATAAGTTCTTTTACTATAATCTCATCTTCATTATCAAAATCTAGAACTCTTGATATCTTTAGCTCATATTTTGCTATTGTGTGTTGTGGCATATAGATTCCTTTAATCCGTTGGAAAATTGCATGATTACGAACTTATAAGTTGTTGGAAAGTGGTTGAATTTTTAGGCCTTTCCTAAGTCTGTACCATCATAAATATGGGTGATTACCTTGAGTTTAAAACTAAAACTTATCCCCTCTTCGAAAGTATCCCGAAACTAGAAAATTGCATCTACACCAGCTATACCTTTTTTATCTTTGAAGAACTTTACTAATATTTTTATATTCTCTAGTGATATTGTCTTAATTTTTTAACAAATTCCTTTCTTATTGACTTTGAAACCTAAACTATGATTTGTAAAGGAGGAAATATCTTCTTCTATAATCTTGAGGCTTTCCATCCCATTCAGTTATGATAATCAAACACTTTTAAGGCAAATTTTCAAGCTTGTGAAAAACACTTTGTTGCTCAAGTATTCCATCCACTTATGTATTGACAATGGAAACACTTTCCTGAGTTAAATTATTGAAGGTTTGTATCCTAAAATGATCAATTAGATATTTTACTTTCTCACTTTGTTTAACTGGAAGTCCGTGAATATTTCTGATATGAGAACACTTGAGTTCTTTTTATGAGTGCATACTAATATTAATTTTTCTGAAATTGCACTTGTAACTTTTTAAAAATGTACTTTCCTTGTTTTTTTGAATTCTGAAATAGGGATACGAAGGTTTCTTTACAGATGTACTTTGACCTTTTAGCTTTGGTTCTAAGTTGGAAATGCCATCATGTCCCTTATAATAGCTTCTACATGAAATTTTACCTGGCCAATATATCATTTGCTTGTTGTACATTTTAATCTCTTTTAATTGTTCCTTAAAACTTGTATTTTTTCATCCAAAACCTTAAAGTTTTATCATTTTTTGTATCTCGTGTAACTATGCTCTTCATGGCTTCTTGTAGAGGTTTGTTAATAAAAGATGAAAGGTGCCTTTTGCTCATTTCCCATGCTTTAATGAAAACCTTTTTATGAAAGAACTGTTACTTGTATCTTACTTCCTCACTTATGATTTAGTGTCCCAATGCCTTTCTTTTGTACATATTCTATCTACACTCTGAATAGTTGCTACATATTCTGATACTCATTATACACTTTACACTTGATTGTAATCTGATGAAAAACTTTGATTAAAAGCTTTGTTTTCTTCTTGCATTTTTCTTTTTCCTAAATTACTTTAGCAGGCACTTATTTTTAAGACAATAATCATTTTTTGCAAAATATTTTCTACTTTTCATATACTACCTGTACCTGCACACTTAAATAAATAGCTAGAAAATATTTAAGATTTTTGGCCTCTCTTATGTTCCATAGTTTTTTCTTTTCTCTTTCTTTTCTGAAATGATTCTGGGAATCATACGTGTTGATGTAGAACTGTTTCTCTTATCAATTGTGTATCTGTATATGATGTACCTTATACTTCTACTTTTTATAAATCCATTTGCATGTAGTTAGATAGTACAAGGGTACAGATTAAAACTTGAGCTCAATTTATGATGACAATTCTCTTTCATTGTTTAGGTACATTGTGACTATTATGAGAGATGAGTAAAAGATGGAGCTGGAGCTAAAGTGGAGAAGACCGGAAGAGAAGCAAAGGAAATGATGGGTTTCTCCTATACTCTTTTACTTTTAACTTCATGCATATGTACTTCTTTCTTCAGTAGTTATGACTTACATCCCACGGATTGTATGGGAAATATTATACCTCTTCATGAATAAATGACATTTAATTTATGTACTTAAGTTGTATACTTATTTGTGATTTCAAATTTTATGAAATGCATATTGATTGTATAAAGGAATAAACAAATTAAACACATAGTTAAATGTATTTACATGTAGAAATAAAGAGTTTTGAAATACATGTAACTTAATAATGAACTTTCTTTCTTGTAAACTGCAACTTTTTTTGTTGTTCCCAAATTTAGCATTTCACCTAAACTGTGATTCCCCACCTTCATTAAGGCAATGCATTAGTCCTTCATGGATTTTGTGTTTCCTTGCTGAAGATGAACATGGAATGGTGAGCTATGTGAGGTGTTGCATTTTGTAACAACACACATAGTTGTAGATTACATGTAATCAATTGTTTCAACTAAAAAAACATGATCAAACTATAATGCATTCCCCTAGATAGGTCCACTTAATCAATATTGTCCATCGTAACAAATTTTTGAGTTTACTGATTTTTTCCCTAGTGTAAAAATTATCAACAGATACAAAATTGATAAGATTAGTATACTACAACATTACATATGATTCCCAGAATCATTTCAGAAAAGAAAGAGAAAATAAGAAAAACTATGGAACATAAGAGAGGCCAAATAGCCTAAATATTTTCTAACTATTTTCTTTATTTTACAAGTATAGATAGAAGATGGAGAAAGAAAAAATATTTTTCATAAATTACTACTGTACTAAAATTAAATACTTGCTAAAGGAATCTAGATGGCACAAGTTTATGAGTTATTCCAAGAAAAGGAAAATTCAAGAAGGAAACAAAGTACCAATGCTTAATTTCAGTAATTACCATGCTTCATGATACAAGAATTCATTCATGTCTTTCACAATGATCAAAGTACAAATTCCAAGGGGGGACATTCTTTTGAAAAAAAAAGCATCAAGTATAGTTTTCAAGATGAAATAAATACACTTATGCAATACAGAAAAGAAGATTGCAATCTCATATTATCTCCAGAGCTACTGTTTAGAGAGAAAATATCATCATCTCAGTTAATAATTGACATAAAAGGAGTTTTTTTAAGAACATAGTGATGAGAATGTACTACAAAAATGCATTTGGGGTGAGTTTAGTTGATTCAAAAGAAAAAGCCAAGATTTTCCAGAGAGTTAAACATCAAAGAATGCATCTTATGTTGATCAACTACAATTATATCATATTGATCAATATACAGAAGGTACAGGTCAATAATTCTCTTGAAGTACAAATATCAAAAATATTTTTTCAAGTAAATATATTTAACTACAGAGTATGAAGTCACTACGAAGACACTATTATCAAGAGCCTGAACAAAGATATTATAGCAATACAAGGAAAAGATATCAATTTTAACCAGGTTACAATCAATTATAAAGAACAAATTGTAGAATAATTGGATATTTTTTCAAGCAACAACAATTTGAAACAAACATCAAGTATCCAGAAAGGTTTTACATTCATTTCCTTAAAGGCAATAATCTATAGGATGTAATGTTTCACAAAACTATGCTACAAAAATAAGAATTTTATTCAAATTCGCAAGAGCTACTACCTACATGATGGATCAAGTAATTCATACTATATCATATTGATCAAGATACACAAATGATCCACATGCCAAAGCTCATCAACCATTTAGTGTGCAATAATAGACTTCCTTAAAGTTTTAATATGTATCAAAGAGTCTCATGGAGTGACTCTATCACAAATTGTAAGGTTTAGGAAGAAAATTTTGTTTCAAAGACTGATTTGAAATAAGTTAACATAGTACAATTTAAGAAAGGAGACTGTAATTATCATATCAAAATGATATTTTGATCCAAAGTTACAGTAATGATTGGTTTACAAGCTCACAGAAAATGGAAAAAACTGAACTACATGCACAGAAACAAAAATGAGCTCAGGACTTGAACAAAACATACTTCATATTTCAAACAAGTAAAATTATGTATTTGTAGGGTTCAAAGAAAGAACATCAAGTTTAAGAATTAAGCATTCCATGATATTAAATATCAATCTTTTAGAATAGATCAGGGCAGTGCCCAAAATCACAAGTATCCTAAGTTATGGAGATCAAAGAAAAAATCAGATACAAAGTCTAAATAATATTAGACCATCAAAGATAACATGTATCATATAAGAGGATTATTATCAGATAAAGCAGTAGGTTGCACTGATACAGATAAATAAAAGACTGAGTTACATCTTATATCAGCTCTATATTCAAATCAAAGAGAAAAAATTACAGAAGATAAATCACAGAAAGCTTAGAATGTGTTAGCAATGTCAAGGGGGTGAAGCCAATGAACATAAAATACATATTCAGGTTACATTAAAGTAAAAATCATGGTAACTCTACTAGTAATCAGATATTCAAGCAAACAGAACAAAAAACAACTTCAACAAGTTTGAAACAGATGTAGTGAATGAAACCCTCCACGCATAGCTCTAAACCATGAATGATCACGAAAAAATCAAGAAAAAAAGATCAGATAAGAAAGAATTAATATCCAAATATTTATTCATGATGGCTATTGTATTCAAATGCAGAAATACAAGAAAGTATGAATATAAATTAAAGTTAGAGAAAGAATGTATTTTCCTAAGCCACATCACAAAGTTGTAGATATAGATCAAGAAAATGGCTCAGAATTTCATGGCCATTCAAAGTTTCTAACACAATCTACAAAATAATTCAAAAGGTTAGAGAAAGAATTAACCTTTTTTGTTGATTCTTGTCAAAACCCTAAGGGGATTCAAACCCCGAGCAAATAATGACTACCCATAACCAAATCCAGGCTCAAAAGTGCAATAAGATCACAAGAATTCAAAAAATACAAGGTTTTGAAATATCAATGATATTAAAATAAAAATATGAAAAGATAAGTGACCTCGATTACCAAAAAGTAGAAGTGAAAAATTCCAAACAAGAATGATATCACAAAGCCACACCATTCATGGAGTAATGAAAACCAGAATCATTCGAGCTAGGAAAATTTCACATGATATATCGAAGTCAAGTCATGAAAAGTAATGCATGGCCATGAACAGTTCAACAGATGTAATTCGAATCTGAAATTGCAAAGCCATCATGAATAAAAAGAGTTAAAATAATAACAAGGCCATGACATAAGTTCATATGAAGTTATAATAATGCCAAAACCCTTCCATAGAAGAAATTAATAGATGCTCAGATGGAAATGGAATGATAAGCTTGAATGACCATAATAATGAAGGCCACAAGACCTCTCGGAGAGCTTGACTTAAGTGTAGAATGACAAATAATTGAAGATACGACTACTCAGAAGTCATTCCACTTTAAGAAAGTTCACATAAGCATAAGACATAGATAGAGTATGAAAATACAAAAATATCAGTGATTATGAAATAAGAAATGACTAAGGTTCTTTTCATTATTTATTTACAATAAAAGATCTCAAAGAAAAGGAAATATCAAGCTTACAAATGAAAAATCTCACCTTTAGGAAGGAAATCCTTGAGAATAACCAGAACACTCAAGTTTGAAGCTTCCACGAGTAAAAGAAAGAGATAATCATATTTTTAAGCTCAGACATCAAACAACGACGACAACGGTATAGTTTTTCAGAGAAAAAATAGTTTAAAAGAGAGCTCAAAGCTATCAAAATGGTGGAAACTGCTATCAAATTGTTCTCACAAGCACAATACAAAATGAAAATGATAATTTCCAAAGCCTCATAAGAAATCTTCACATAGAAATTTAGCTTTCAGATAATCGACAATATCTATATACACCAAAACTGGGTCACACTCCCCTTGGTCCCTCGTTAAATAATCACCTTGAACACACTCACCTAACAATGCCCCCTTTCACCTCACTCTAATATTAATTTAATTAAACTAATCCATGTCCTCACAATATTTATTATTTAATTATCCTAATTAAGATAATTCCCCCATCACCACCTCACCTATCAACCTCACTCCAAGCCTATTCTTAGTATGTTTCTATAACTAACTAAGACCTACCTAATCCCTAAAAATCAAAGCCTACATTCCCTCTAACCACATTCTTACAAATTACAAAGGAAGCTTATGTTCTAATCCACGAGGGGAAATGAACAAGATCCAAGAAATCAAGTAGATCTGCCCATTTTAGTAAACCTAGGAAATCCCACCCTAACTGACGCCGGTCACCCTCAATCACTGCCGATCAACCCGAAACCATTTTTGGTTATCGTTTATTCCCTTTGGTAACCTTATTTCGAGGTTAGAACATTTAGAGAGAAAGAAACGAGAACAAAGCTGAATGCAAGCAGAACAAGCATTCACACACGCATCCAAACATCCACAACCAACATAAAAAATGACCACAGGGCCATTTTACATTCACAGGAGCTTCCTGGGAAGAGCCATTACCACACCAAACTCCATCCATTAGATCAACTGCTATTTCCATCCAACAATCAAGATCATATAGTAGTAAGTATCCCTCCACCAACTTGGTCTAATACACTATAATAGCTCTTATTATCTCTGTTATCAAATTAATTTATTGCATCTCCATTCCCTTCTTTCTTACCAGTTTGTAACTGGCCTTTTTTGTTATCTACATCAATAGATTACCTATCCTCACTTGTCATTCACTCTTGACCACATTTTATACATCTGTAACCCTCAAACCTACCCCACCACCTACACCAAATCCCAGATCAAGCCCTCTAATAATTTTCTTGTGATTTTCCTTTACCTCGACCATACCAATGCCGGTTACCCATAACCATCACTGGTTTCACTTAAACTGACACCGGTCATACCAGACCGACATTGGTCTCTGTGTTTTACCCTCAGACCAAGAACAAAGCCTAAATTCTCCATAAAAAAACCCAAAACCAGTCCCTGACCAGTACCAGTACTTTGACAGAGACCTTTCCCTTCAAATTCAATCATAGCTTAGCCTGTTGTGAACGAATTTGGTTATTGTAGTTGAATGAGATACCTAAATCATTTTAACTACAGTATGATTTCATTTATTGTTAATATTTAATTGTTTTAAATAGTGGATTGACAGCCTTCTAGTTAGTATCACACTTCCCAGAACTAGCATTTGCTAGGTAGTCCACTATCATATGTTATTTAATCTATTTTGGTGGTCTTGTTTCATTTCATGTAGTTCCTCCCAGCTAAAGGAAGCTCTCATGATCAGCTATGGATCAAGAAGTCATACGCGTGCAACAACCTTCAATCAAATTTAACAGGTATTCCTCATATCCTTCTAACCCTTATCTATTTTGTGACATTCTAAGAAACGCTCTAAGAATCAAGTGAAACATGTTGGCACGCCCAGTGGGACCCATTCGGGGTTCCTTACATTTATTCATATCTAGGTGAAAAAATTTATGTTTATTTCCTTTCTGAAAGGTTCTCACATTAAATTTCTCCCCTGGAATCTTCTCTTCTTTCTATTGTCTTAAAGCAATCGTGTTGTGGTGTTATAAAAAGAATTCTTCTTTTCTTTCATCAATATTACATTAGTGAAATATCATATTCTCTCATGTTCATATTTTTGTATCATCAAATTCAATATTTCGATTTGGGCTTTAAATCAACTACATTTCATTTTGCTTTACTACATTAGCTCACATTAAATAAGGGCAACCTATACATTGGAAGTCATGCCCAACTAATGGTTTACAAACAAATCGTAGAAAATCACTTTCTTTCTCTTTCTCTCTCTCTGAGTCTTACCAAACATCAAAAAATTGAAAAATGCACACATTCTTAAACAACATCTCACTCAGAATAAGATTTAGGTGATCACACGATCATGGTATAGTGGGCACCCATCTCGTTACTTTTTTCAAGTCATTATCTCAAAGGACGGCTCACCCCCACCATAACATAACCTGAAACCTATCCTTGTAGATCTTCTTCTTCATAGGAAGCCTTCCTCACCAAAAGCTTTATTCTAAAGTTCATGAGTCACTCTTCTAAATAGCATAAGCTGAACAAACATAAAGGAAAGAACACTCTTAGGATCATATTTTTCTTAGTGTTTCTACTTGGCTTGTGTTTTGAGGTGAGAGGACACGTTCTTCATCTTTTTATTTCTCCTTGCATGCTCCTCATCATAGTTGATGTATTCCAACTTTGTCTGAGTGTGCCTGGACCCCATTTTCATCATTCTCAGAATTTTGGGTTTGATTCCACACTTGATTTTAAATCATAAATACCTTTTTCTTCATCTTTGTTTTAATTTCACAGTAACCAGTGTCAGTCCAACGACCGTCGTTGGTTACCCTCTGACCATCACCGGTCTTACCCAACTGGAGTCGGTTTACTATTCTTTTCGTTAACCTACCAAAAAGGACACCTATTTCATATTATTTGTTATTCAGAGTCTCTGTAATTCTCATCATCTTCTCTTTCCTGATAAAACCCATCTAGAGTTTATCTACCTAGTAGATTATCAGTATTTTACCTTTTTGGAAAATTGTTCTTTTTCCAAAGTGATCGACCGGGTTACCTGTGACCGACATCGGTTTACCCTAACCGGCATTAGTTATCCTGTGTAATTTTCCAGCTGAAATTTTTACACAATCCACCTGCAATTGCTTGTTTTTCCCATTTTCTGTTGTATTTCTGTGTCATTTACAAAAAGTAGTCCTACCAAATCAGTACTTGTTCACATGGTGTTGACTCGTAGCCAAGCAAATGCCCTCATATTTCATGCTAGTTATCAACAACTCCCGCCTAGTCCTTCACCACCTTCCATTCTATCACATATGGATCCTACCCAACCTATCACCATCGCCACATGTGATGAGGAGTTCACATGACTCCTAGACAAGAACCTTGTCATGTTACAATTCTATATTTCCCACTCATCCATTCGAGATGCCTTTGGTTAGTTGATATATGGCATGCCCGTATCTATCCCCCCGACACTTGTTCCTACTTCTGCATCAACCCCTTCTAGCTCCGCACTACCCGCACCTGCCTTGCCCCCAGTCATTTCACAGATAGGCCCTATACCTGGTATGACCACCACATCTACCACATCTATTGCACCCACAACATCCACTATACCTTCTTTGACCACCTAGAACATAACTTCATCTACGCTTATGACCTCACATATACGCATAACAACACAACCACCCTTGGTTTCGATGACCCCTACCCCATTTAAAAACATTATCCTTTCTATTTTATAGTCCTTAGCCCCCATTGCTACTAGGGTTACCTCGACCCTTCCACCTCCATATACGTAATATCAACAGCTTCCTGTTTCATCTATCATTCATTCTAGATACATACCCCTATCTCACTCCCTCATTCTCAACCTACCTATGCAACATCGCCATATACTAGAATTCCACTTTAGATCAAGGATTTCGCGCTTGTTACCTGTCCAAGTTAATGCACCAAACTAAACACAAAAACCCTGAAAAAACTCCAATAAAATTGATACCTGATGGACAAGATCCGAAGATGTAGACGGATAAGGAGGTCGATGTAGATAAGACGGGCGCACACTAGCAATTCGCACAATAGATCCGAGTAACCTGCAAGGCACCAATGCTTGACAGAAAAAGATGGCGTTAAAATATATTTGGGTGGACTGGCCGAGAAGCGGGTCCAGGAAGCGATAAGCTTCCTCAGTGGATGTCAGTCCACGTTTTCAATTAAGCAGAGAAGCATACATGATAAAAGATGTACTTAAAGACTTGATTTTCTGATTACAGTAATAAAACAGAATCTAAACAGCAGACAGAAAGCTACAGAAAATAGTAAACTATGAAATAAAGCTGGATTTGTGTTACCTGTGTCCTTTTACCTGTCTGCAGGATGATCGGCATCGACTGATGTGATCGGCGTCGATTGATGAAGGATCGGCGTCGACTGTATAAGATCAGCGTCGACTAAAAGTAGATCAGTCGATCAGGGACAGTGCCAGAAGATTCGGGAATCGGAAAGTGATGGACAGATAGTCGACGTCTATTGGATGTGTGAAAGTCGGTAAGATACTGGAAAAGAGTCACCAGAGGATCGATGGATATGTGTGATGTTGATGTAATAGGAGCAGAGTAACGGTGCTCCTCTCAGGGATTGATTCGGATAGGATTCGCTCTCATTTGATACACTTGATGCTAAAATATTTCTCTTTCTTACACCCTGTGTCTCTTTCGCGATCTGTCTCTTTGTCTCTCTCTGTTCGTGCACGTTTTTTTGTCTTTTTGTGTGTTCGGTCCTTAGAACTGAGTTCTGGGCTTGTATTTATAATCGGCGCCGCTCCTAGAAAATCGTCGCCGACCATATAGGTCGGCGCCGATCGCGGAATAGACTCCCGAGATGGCCAAAATAAATGATTTCTAGAAAGATAAGAATTACCCCAATTACGGGAAATATCCCGCTTGGGGAAGAAGAAAAATAGGGGTGATACATAGATAGAATAAATTTGGGGTAGATAAGTGGTTAAGATACATGGGAAGAAGTGTAATTAGATATTTAATATTAAATTACTCACTGGTAAGATACAATGGGGTGAATTAAATTTAGAATAGGTGTTTAAATCACAAATCAGATAATATCCCAAGGGGATAGTGGTGACATAAATGTGCCCCAGGTTACCTAAGCAGGTAAACGAATGTGAGGGACACTAAATTGAGTAACCAATTTTAAGTGTCTACATTTTGCCCCTTTTTGTCAAGTAACTTGCGATAAGCAAGGTTATGAGACAAAAAAAAAGGGATGGAAGAAGGGAAGAATGTGTGATGATGTGATCCCCCTCAAACTCGGGATGGGATGGGTGATAGAACAGATGATCCCAAGTTTGAAAGAGGTAGATGAAAATGCAGGATGCCCCAGTCGGATGTCTGGAGTAGATCTGATCATTAACGATGTACAAAAATAAATAAAAAGGCAGCAACCTAAGGAACTCACATTGGTAGGGCAAACTAGACGGTCTCCTCATGAGACGACGTTAGTGCCTACAGACCCGCTTAACTCTAAGTTGCCAAAAAGTACGAGTGTCCCACGCAAAGGGAACAAACCCGAAATAGACAGTGATATCGAAAAGATGTGCCGAAAGGCAATATTCAGCACACAATAATGATCAGATAGACAGGTAAGCCAAGCATCAACACTATGGCAAACAGATACGTAAAATCGGCGGTGATCAGAGTAATCGGCGACGACCAAGGTAAACGGCGTCGATCAACAAAATCAGCGCCGACCAAACGTAGCACATATAAATATGCGAACGGAAAACGCAAACGATTTATTTTCATCGTGACGATTGATTCAGAGAGAGCCAGAATTTGGATTTGAGCACCATGGAAGCCTCTGGGAGTGGTCAGAAGCGCAGGAGGACACGACCTGGGGTAAGTGGCTCTTCTTGAACCCGTTGAACTTCATTTTTTTTTATTTTTTTTTTGAATGTGGGGGCAATGGTCCAATTTATGTCCGGACAGTCAATCGGCATCGATTGGTATAATCGGCGTCGATTGTGGTCTGAGCGGCGTCGATTGGTATTAATCGGCGTTAACTAGAAATAAACGACGCCGATTTTATTAAATCGATGCCGATTAGAATAGATAAGATTTTTGTTGTTGTTTTGGATACTCTGATTCGAGACTAATATTGCTCTTGCTGTCGTGGGTGCAGGCACGAGAAGCTCTACACATGAGGGATGCTATTCCTGAGTTACTGGAGACTATTCACCCGGATGTGACCGATGCAGATTGGCAGCATCTAGAGTTAGCCGGGCTCGGGGGCTTTAGATACTACAGACGAGTGCCGCGGGATGTAGAGCTGATGCGGGCACTAGTGCGACGGTGGGACAGCCACACGTGCACTTTTTGGTTCAGGACGGGTGAGATGACCATCACCCATGAGGACATATATAGGATTCTGAGACTGCCGATCACTGGGGACCCGATCGAGATTACACCACGAGAGCAGCAGCAAAGGGCCCTAGTTCGATTATATAGAGACAGGGCAGATGATTCAGAGATAGTGTCTGGGGCAGTGTGGATAGCCTCACAGTATAGGTAGGATAGTCCCCGGAGCAGACGGATAGTTCTGATTCAGATGGCGATATCTTATTTTGCTCTGCCAAATTCAGGAGGTGGGAGATTCCCACTGTTGTTATTAGACTGCGTTTGTGACATCCTACAGTTCAGGCAGGTGTTTGCCTTTGTTAATGCCCTGATAGCTCAGATATATCATGAGCTATGGATGTACACCACAGGCCGGAGGACAGGTATCGATGTCAGTTTTGTGCTCCATTGCTGGGCATATGAGCACATAGCGGTGATCAGGCCATCCGGGCTTCCTTGGATGCCAGCAGCAGTGGGAGGTATTGATTATGGATTTCGGCGATGGCGGGCTGACATGGCCGCTGGGGATACAGGGAGATCGGCCGATTGGTACAGCGAGCGTTTCAGGACGCTGACACCGGATCAGGTCATCTGGAGGCCATATCGGGTATTTCCGACATGGGCTGGTCAGGATGCTCACTTGGTGGCATTGAGGCGGAGCAGGGTGGTTAGGGGCCGCAGGCCAGATATGTGGGAGCGAGTCCCGTTTATGTGGGTATTGAGACAGTTCAGCCTAGTGCAGACAGTGCCGACCACTTATACGCCTTATAGGCGAGATAGCAGGGAGACTGATCTGCCGATTTTGATCCCGACAGATCCATTGAGAGAGGCCCCACCCTCCACAGACAGCGATGATGACGCAGGGGTGGATGAGGGTTATGCAGCATGGTATGATACAGAGCTACCACGACATCTCCCGGCATCTATAGATGCCGACGAGGATGACATAGCTGCGATGCTGGATAGATTGGAGGGAGAGCATGCCACCCTGACACAGACACATCAGGTAGCTCTTGAGGAGATCAGGGATCTGACAGAGGAGAGGGATGCCCTAATTTTGGAGAGAGACACCGCTCACCAGGAGCGAGATATAGTGATCCAGCAGAGGGATCGCTACCTTCGACATAGGGAGGCCCTCAGGGCCAAGTATGGGGAGACAGGTACCATGTCAGAGTCTGGTACGCAGGGTACGACCCTAGGAGGAGCACCACCAGCAGTGCCAGCAGCCCCAACAGCACCAGCAGCACCATTACGAGCACTGGGTACCATGAGCTTGAGCACATATCAGTCTCTCCTCGCTGAGGTGAGATACTATGAGGATGCCTTAGCGCAACATGCCCCAGATGTGCCTCGGTACGGGGCGAGGAGGAGATCAGCGACGGCTACAGCGAGCGGGGCCTCAAGTGGAGGGAGCACCGGGAGAGACCGAGGTGGACAGAGACCTCCAGCAGCAGGTGTGTCTAGCTCGATAGGCGGCAGCTAGGAGAGACAGCCTAGTCCAGAGGAGGGTGGAGGAGATAGTGTCCTCCATGCATCGGACTTTACTATATAGGGATTGATGGATTTTATATCCGTGTAGTGATGTAGCCTCGATTGGAAGGCATTGTATAGATGGCTTGATTGAAAGCCACCCATTTTTGTTGTACAGGCACACATGTATATATATAGATTCATTATTTCATTTGTCATATAATTGATCTTATGCGTTTGATTTTGATATACATGGATAGATGTAGCGTAATTGTGATGGATATAGACTGATAGATGATGAATAGATGTGATTGGATAGATATAGACTGATAGAGGATAGAAATAGGTGTGATTTGATGTGATTGATATGTGGATAAAATTTTGATGAAAAATAGAGATAGACAGATGTAATGTAACTTGGATGTACATATTTTCCAATATTTTGATGGATAGATAGATAGATGTGATTGATGTATGGATTTTATTTTGATGAAAAATGGATATAGATAGATGTAGTGTAACTTGGATGCACCCGTTTTTAGATGTTTTGATGGATAGATGGATAGATGTGATTGATGTACTCGGCATGTTTGAGATGTTAATTTAATTTTGATGCAAATAGATAGCCAGATCCACATGTGTTGATAATAGATGCTTTGATAGATAAGATGAAATTAGATAGAAGATAAAAATTAACATGTAAAATGTCAATTTGACTGGATGAAAAACAAAGAATAATGGGGAATACTCTTTGCGAGAGCCAAGGAAGTAATGAAAATGACCTTGATTAGGAATAAAGGAAATATACCCGGATAAGAAAGAAAATGATAAGTTGGACTCCCAACCGACCATAGATAGAATCTGGATAGGAAACCACAATATCATGCATGTAAGGCCCTATATGAGGTTAAAATAAACCTAACACTAACTAGCCGCAAAACAGTTCTAGGAGGGAAACGAAAGGAGCAGTAAGTAAGTATCTTGTCGGAATTTACAAGGGACAGAATACATGTCCATGGTGGGAAAATAGGATTCTCCATATGATCGAAAAAAGGTCCTAAATCTCAGCTTCATGATTTTGGTAGAAAATCAAACTTATCAATGCGGGAAGTTTGCTTGATATGGAAAGACTGATCGATACGGGAAGTCTTTCAGTGATGCTAAAAAGTGTATAAACTGACTGAAAGGCTGATTAATTGCAAGAAGCCTTGAATATATCTTTGAGAAACAGCCATCCTTCAAGGGAGCGGTCTGTATTTTGAATTTTAATGATAGCCATCCTTCGAGGGTATGGTCTATATTTTTTCTTTTTGATTCATTTGATAATGTAGGGATAGCTGTCCTTCAAGGGATCAGTCTATCTTTTTGGATAGCATCTTTTTTTTCTTTTTTTTTTGAAAATCTTTTTGGAAGAAGCTGAGTTTAGACCTAGATAGATCAGATGGAGGGGAAGAGAACATAGAAGAACATGCACTCATGCCCCGAGTAGATCCGATTAAGATAAGTACTTGGGACAAATGAAGTGGTGATTAAGGTATTCCTAGCATGAGGAGGAACATATCCAAAAGAAACATGCAATGAGTAGAGCCGCGATACTCATATTTAAGGTAAAAGAGGCAATAGGTGGAGAACCACATAGTTTCGAATCACCATGAACGTAGATGACTTGTTGTTTAGACGGATGAAAGATCTGTGTTGCGACTAGACTTGTGTAAGATAGATTTTAACAGTAGAAGGGCCGTAGATGCAAGGCATTAAGAGGTTTCGCTTCAGGTATACCATCCATGGAAGATAAATGATAAGCCCCAGACCCATATTTATGAGTGATAATGTATGGGCCCATCCAGTTGGGAGCAAAATTACCACGTTGACTTCTTTCGAGTGTAGTGACATTTTGATTTTCTTTAAGAACAAGATCACCAATTTTGAAGTCACGGTGCTGCAAGTGCTTGTTATAAGCACATTTGACACGCTCAAGATAGACTTGATGATGTTCAAGAGCGTTGAGACACCGCTCATCTAATAATTCAAGTTGTGCTAGACGATTTTGACGATAGTCCTCATCGGAGACAAATTCCCTGAGAGAAACACGGAGAGATGGGATTTGGACTTCCAAAGGAAGAACAGCCTCAGACCCATAGATGAGAGAGAAGGGAGTAGCACCAGTAGGAGTACGAATGCTAGTCCGATAAGCCCAGAGAGTAAAAGGGATATGCAAATGCCAATCCCTACCAGCTCGACTAGTTACCTTTGCGAGGATATTACGCAAAGTTTTATTGGAAGCTTCGGCCTGACCATTAGCTTGAGGATAGTATGGAGAAGAAAAACTGAGTTTGATATTGAAAGCGTTGCAGAGGTTCTGCAAATCAACGTTCTTGAAAGACTTACCATTATCTGTGATGATTTTGTGTGGAACGCCAAAGCGACAAATGATGTGTTGATAGACGAAATCAACTATGGGTTTAGCCTTTGTTGAAGAAAGAGGGATAGCCTCCACCCACTTAGTAAAGTACTCAGTGGCAGTAATGATAGAATGATGACGTTGTGAAGAACGCGGATTGATGAGACCAATAAGATCAAGACCCCATTGCGAAAAAGGCCACAAATTCGCTGCAGGCTGTAAAGCTTGACTAGGGATGTGCGTGAGATTGGAATGTTGTTGAAACTTGACGCATTTCTTAGTGTATTCATAACAATATCGATTAAGAGAAGGCCAATAATATCCCAAATGTAAGATGCGTTTAGCCACAGCTAAGCCACTAAAATGTCCACCACAGATACCGTCATGGACCTCCTGGATAGCTTTAGATGATTCATGGGTTTTGAGGCACCGAAGCAAAATGCCATCAAAGCCATGTTTGTAGAGAATCCCGCCCAGGATAGTATAGCGATTAGCGCGTTGGACAAAAGATCTTCTACCATTGGAAGTCAGATCTGGGGGAAGCACCGAATGAGATAGATAATCAACAATCTGTTGATACCACTCATCCTGAGTATGGGTTGCGATAGCATGGATTAAAGTTAGTTGCCTAAGATGAGATGGTTGATCTAATCATTGCACAGCCACATAAAGACGTGAGTCTTCGATAAAAGGTGGGATAAGTGAGGCTAAGGAAGCCATTGTATCTGCGAATCGATTTGCATTGCGAGGAATAGCTTGGATAGTGAATTTATCAAAAGATTGGAGTTGAGCAAGAACGATGTCACGATATTTTTGGAGGATATCATTCTTACATTGATAGACACCCGTGACTTGATTAATGATGAGTTCAGAATCACCAAAGATGTCAATATGTCGAGCGCCGAGATTAATGGCATTTTGAAGACCTAAGACAAGAGCTTCGTATTCAGCCATATTATTGGTGCACTCAAAGTTCAATTTGTGTGCGACTGGGATAGGTGTACCCCAAGGAGGAATCATCACGAAACCCGCACCTCCCCCTTGCTGGAATTTGGATCCATCAAAGAAGAGATTTACTTTAAATGGAGATAGACCAAAATCAATTTGTTGGATATATTCATCGGGGAATTAAGCAAGGGGGTCTTGGGTGTCCGGAAGAGGAGCATCAGCCAATTGATCTGCAATAACCTGACCCTTGATAGACTTTTGCGGGATAAACTCGAGGTCAAATTCTGTCATAAGCATGAGCCAACGAGTGATACGATCATTGTGATAAAGCTTTGCATGAATTGTCTTGAGTGGATTGACACTTGTGACAATATAAGCTTTGTGATTAAGGAGGTAATGACGAAGCTTAGAAGTTGCGAAGAAGAGAGCACAACACAGCTTTTCAGCTTCGGAATACCATGTTTCATACTCATGGAGGGTGTGACTGATGTAATAGACAGCTTGTTCTTTACCGCAAGTGTCCCGATGCGAAATCATGGCTCCCAGAGCATGGCCGGTCACAGAGATATAAAGATAGAAAGGCTCCCCCTCGCGTGGAGGTGTAAGCACAGGTGGAGAGAGAAGATAAGCTTTGAGATCATCAAAGGCATTTTGGCAATGTTCATCCCATTCAAAATGAACATTCTTACGGAGGAGATGATGAAAAGGTTGACAACGGTCCGACAATTGTGAGATAAAATGACGCACTGATTGAAGACGTCCTTGGAGACTGCGGAGTTGCTTTAAGTTAGAAGGGGGAGGCATCTCAAGGATAGCTTTTATCTTTGCGGGGTCTACTTCAATACCCCTAATGGAAATGATAAAACCTAAAAGTTTACCAGTGAGAACGCCAAACACGCACTTAGATGGATTTAGACGAAGGCAAAAGCAGATAAGCCTCTCAAAGAGAGGTGCAAGGATGAAAAGATGATCCTGACGACGTTTGGACTTACCGAGGAGGTCGTCAACGTAATCTTCCATAGTTTTGTGTAAGAGATCATGGAAGATGTAGGTCATTGCTCGCTGATAGGTTGCTCCTGCGTTCTTAAGACCGAAAGGCATGACGCGATAGCAGAAGGTCCCCCAAGGAGTTATGAAAGAAGTCTTATGTTGGTCTTCTGGTGCGATGAGAATTTTATTAAATCCAGAGAAACCATCCATAAGAGAAAGCATCTCATGACCCACAGTTAAATCCACAAGTTGGTCGATATTAGGTAGAGGAAAATCATCTTGTGGACAAGAAAGATTAAGATCCCGGAAGTCGGTACAAATTCGAATTTTCCCAGTAGCCTTAGTTATTGGTACTACATTGGAAACCCATTGTGGATAATCGATGGGTTGGGTGAAATTAGCCGAGAGCAAGTGTTGTAATTCTTCTTTAACAAAAAGGGCTACTCTAGGGTGCATTTTACATAATTTTTGTTTAACTGGTTTGATGTTGGGAAGAGTAACGATATTGTGGACCACAATATCGGGATCGAGTCCTAGCATATCCTCATATGACCAAGCAAAGGCTTGACGATGTTTGGAAAGAAAAGTGGTAAAATCTCCTAACTCCTGTGGATTAAGGGATTGGCCGACCTTAACGATGCGAGGGTCTTCAGAAGTCCCTATATTAAGGTCGACAGTGGCTTCGTTGAGAAGCGTAGACGTGTCAGAAGGAATAGTATTGGGGAGATATGAATCCTCTGCCCCCAGATAGGTGAGGACAGAATCATCATCCGCACAGTGGATAGTGTTGATAGTAGGAGAGTCATCTCCAACTATTTCAGGGAAGATTAACGGTATGGAAACGGACCGGTTGTTAGTCTTATAGGCTAGCGGCCCTAAGGAAATGGTATTGATAAAAAAAAAAGTTAGACGGGATGGAAATGTCATCGTCCACATCGAGTGGTGCTTCTGACTTAGCGGGAGAAGATGGTTCCTCGATAGGAAGAGGCTCATCGAGAATAGTGATGGTGGCTTTTGAAAGAGGTTTAAATCCTAAACCAAATTTTTGATGTGGCATGAGAGTAGGAATGGATGTGAGGTCATGCACACCTTGTTCATATTTTCCTAGGCCAAAACCCTTCCACGCGCATCGATATAGATAAGTTTTTGCAAACGTGGGATTCTGTAGATAATCGAACCCTGTTAGGTAAGGTTTGGTCCTAGGAGGAGAATCTGGGTGATAGTGAGTCGTATCAAGACCACCGTAGATGAAATTAGTCTGTTGATGGGGCAAACCAATGGTGACGATGCGACCGAGACATGGTTGATATTCAGGTTGTTTGTTCGGTCTACCATACTCACTAGGATTGAGATGGGCGTCGAAAGAAAAGAGAGGAAGCTCTCCCAGTGAGAAACGCTGCAATGTCTCTTCTAGATTTTGTAAATCCTGTAGTTTGGTTGCAAGTATGGAAGAAGATGAGGCCCCGTCAGGAGAAGAAGTATTTTCCTTTAGAGGGGCAGACCTTGTGGTCATGTCGCATTGTGTGGAAGGAAAAGGATCTCCTGGATGAGTATATATTTTGCCCTCATATTGATATTTTAAGCATCGATGGAGGGTGGATGGGACACAATGCATTGCGCAAATCCAGGAGCATCCGAGGATCATATTATAGTGGAATTTTCCTTCGACAATGTAGAAGAGTTCGTGAAGCAGCTTCTTACCTACTCGAATGGGTAAGACCACAGTTCCTAAAGTAACTGCTAGCTGATCGTTAAATGATCGAAGGGTGAAAGGCGGGGGTGACACTACGTTCTTTGGTAACTGAAGTTGCTCAAATGTGTGTGAGGAGATGACGTTGAGTGTAGCTCCACTATCTATCATAACGCATTTTAATGTGGTGTTGTCGATTTGGACTGTGATAAAGAGGGGAGCCTCCAAATCCTCTGAAGAAAGAGGAGGAATTTCCAAATCTTCAAAAGAAATGGCGGTTGATGGTCTATTCAATCCAACAACCAACTCGAAGGGCTGGGGCTCATCTGAATTTACTGCGATGCGACGCAGATTATCAATCAGAGCCTGGCGATGTTGTGGAGAGGATTGGATGAGGTCAAAAAGAGACATTTTGACCGGAGCCTGGGTGAGTTGTTTCATAACACTCTCCTCAACTGACACGGGAATTTGAGCCCGAGGGGCAGCACGAATAGAGACCTTAGGTTGTGGGGCTAATGAGGAAGGAGGAACTCCTTCAGGGGCTGCAGAAATGATAACCCGTGGTCGAGATGTTGTAGATGAAGATGGATTATCATAGCGTTGGGTTCTAGTGGCGATATGGATTGTGTCAATTTGAGAAGGTGGAAGGTCAATTGGAGTGGAATCACTAGAGGTCTGAGTGGATCGTTGGGGCTCAGATGGGGCTAAGATGATAGGAGATACTTGTTCTTCCTCCTCCAGCAAAAGATCACTTTCTTCCAAAAGGTTGTTGACAACAGCTTGAAGAGCTTTACATCCCTCAGTATCATGACCCGGGGTACGGTGGTAAGCACAAATTAGATCAGAGTTAAACCAGGTAGGTTTAACTCCTTTAGGGTTATAAGGTTTAATCGGAGGAAGGGATATGGATGAAGATTGGATAAGTTGGCGAAGGATTTCGGTGTAGAACCCAGTAGATGAAGATGAGGATAGAGGTGATGAAGGTGCCTCTTTTGCCTTAACAGACTGCCGAGGCAAAAGAACCTGCATGTTAGGTTTGACAGTATTTTTAGGGATCATCTTATTCTTTTGGAGACTTGGAGGAGCAGTCTTGGGCACTTGAGATGGAAGTAAGTGAGACATGATTGATTTTGGTGGAGGAGGAGCTCCTAAAATAGATTTTGAAGATGATGGAGATGTGACAAGTGTTGTGGTCTTCAAAGATAAAGGAGGTTGCTTGGTCAAATTTACTGATGATTTAGATAATGTCGATTTAGGTGAGGAAGAAGCTCCCAAAGTAGGTATAATCAGAGGGACATAGGGCGCCCTGGCTTTTGGTAATGAAGATGATGATCTTGATAGAAGAGGTGGCGTCTTGTTAGTAGGTAAATCCACTTTTCGGGGTGTTGGTGAAGGATGTGTTGTAGAAGAAGATGATGATTTTGATAAGTGTGTAGAAGAAGACGCCTTCTCAGCGGATAAATCCAATCTTTTATGGGGCGTAGAGAGAGATTTTTGTGGAAAAGCACCAAGGGTCTTGATGGTTCGAAATATGGGCTTTCCCTTTTCAGGGATGGTGACAACTTCAACGTCATAAGGCGATTGTAACCTTTTCGGAGGAAGCAAATGGGGAGATACTGATGGTATAATGTTAGATTTTGGTTTTCTCGGTTTAAGGTTTGGGAACCGAGCGCATAGATGTTGGTGCTAATTTTTTTGATTTTTCCTTAATAGGCAAAGTAACATTAGTGATGGAAGAAGTAAGTGATGAAGAAGCAGTTCTTTGCGAAGGGACCACTTTTGGTGTAGTGATCATGGGGGGACCTACTGTAGGAAAAGAGATAGGAAGAGTCAAAGTCGAAGACACTTCCGTCGAAGTTCGAACGATTATAGGTATGTTCACCAAGGGCATAGTTGTAGCGGGAATGGGAGTAACAGAAGTAGATGTGTCTGCAATGGAAACTCGAAGGGATGTAATTGCCTCGAGCATTGAAAGGATGTCTGATGATGAGACAGATGAGGAAGACACTGTCTCGGGTATGGATGGGGAGGCCGGACAAAGGAGTGGAGAGAGATGAACTCCATGCTCTAGAAATGTAGGAATATTCAGAGACGTGTGTTATCTGAAGATGGTGGAATTCCAGTGATTGGTGAAGTGGAAGAGAGGTTCTAATTCGATTGCTGTGTTTGTAGATGCCGTGGTTTCAGAAGCGGAGTCTTCAGTAGAAATGACGTTGATAGTGTGGGTGTTTGGTTTTTGAGATTCCGAAGAATTATGGTTTGGGGAATGATTGGGGAAGGGTTTTTTAAAAACGTCCAGTGCTTGATTTGGGGGAGCGTTTGGGTTATCCAGGATAAGCTCGCCTTTATCAATGAATTTTTTAACCAGGTTTTTGAAAGTCTGACATCATTCGATGTCATGACCTTTGGTTCTGTGATAATGACAGAAATCATTTTCCCTATACTAGAATGGGCGTTCTTGGCCTTCATCAATGTCCTTGATGGGGGGAAGTTCGATCATGCGAACCTCCAACATTTTTTCTAAGATAGAGGCATATGATTCCCCCAAGGGAGCAAAGGATCGAGATGATGAAGCCCCTTTTCGAGCAGATGAAGGAGTCTCTTCGGGGTGGTTGATTAGGAGTACTATCAGTTCGTGATGTTTTTAATACGATAGCATTGGTGGATCCCTTGATTCTTATCTTTAGGAGGGAAAGAATTTGGCTTGGTGAACCGAGAAAAATCTGGTTTAGATTTGGAGCGAAGTTTTAGTTTTCCTTGTTCAATGGCACGAGATTCGAGTTTGCGTGCCATTGTGAAGGCTTCTTCGAAGGTGTGAAAAGTTTGGATCCTTAACGTGGAAGAAATGTGACTAGCACAAGATCGGGTGAAACAACTCGATCTGTTGTGATTGAGGAAGAAAGAAGGATAATTGATTGATTATCCCTCTCCAACGAGCGAAAAAGTCTGCAATAGACTCATCGTCGAATTGACAAATGTTGTAAAGATCTGTAATTGAGATCTTATGCGCAATGTTTATTGAAAAGTTCTCAACAAACATCTGAGCCAATTGAGAGAAAGAAAATAATGAATGTTGAGGGATATTATTGTACCAGTCCAAAGCGGGACCCGCTAGAGACATAGGAAAGGTACAGAGCATGAGTTCCTGATCTTGGACGATGAGGTAGCAAGCATGTTTGAATGCTCGCAGGTGTTGTTGGGGGTCTTCCTCGACTATGAAATTTTGAGAATTTGGGAAGTTCCCATTGGGGAGGATAAGGCTTAAAAGCCACCGAAGGATGAATGGGTTCATTGCATACTTCTTCCAAGGAATATGAAGGATGGGCTCCTTTTGTGGAGGCTTCCAAGTCTGCCATTTTCTTAAAGAGAATTTGAACTACGTCGGGTTGGGGAGGAGGTACATTGGTATGTCCGACATAAGAAGAAAGTAGTGGGTGTTGTTGAGGTGTCGATGGGGGATTCATCTGTTGTTGGATAGGATGATAAGAGGAATAGCCAGGTGTTCTAGGTGACACCGGGTGGGGTATTTGTTGTGGGATGGCTTGCGTATAGGCAGGCTGTGAGATAATAAGTGGTTGAGCAAATAAAGGTTGGGTGACGGATGGAGCCTGTGATTGGTGGACTCCTATGTTTGTTGATTGGATCGGGATAGATTGAGGAATATGGGTGTTGGTTGGATTGGTCATGTTGGGGAACAAGACCTGAAAGGGGCCTTCTACTGCCGGATTAGGTATCAAGGGTGCCGATACTAGAGGATGGGTGAAGGTCACAGTCGCTGGAATATTGGAAGAAAGACCCCCTAGAGGACGAGAAGTAGGAGCCAACTGACTATTCGGAGGGCGTTGGCTCATGAAAAGGTATTGACCTTGGGACACGATGGAGGGCATAGATGAATTGACAGCAATATGCGGGTGCGTAGACGCATTCATTATAGCCAGGGCAGAGGACCTCTCAGAAGTAGGTTGTGGAAGATTCGAGGTAACTGTGGTGTTAGGAATAGGTAAGACTATTTGGGGACTAGTCAATATGGTCGGTGGAAGAGAAAAGGGGGGCACAGGGGCCTCACCCTTCTCCGTGGCTCGAGGTGAGAGAGATGATGCAAACTGTTCTACAAAGGCCTGGGATGGTCCACGAGGATAATCATACACTTGCTGGATTGGTGGTCCTTGATCAGATATTTGAATAGAATTGTGTACTAGGTAGTCCATGAGGGCTATCGGATTGTGATCGAGGAAAGCCTGAAATTTAGGATCCCCGCGAGGAACATACTCTGAGTCAGATGATATTTCTGAAGGACTAGGGGAAGCTGGACGTGATGGGGTTTCCTTGGCTTGATGGAAAGGGTTATATGACCAAGATGGGGAACCAACTAACAGCGGTCCTGAGGAAGATTTGGGGGGTGCCGAAACATCCACACTAGTGGTAATCTCGGAAGAAGAAGGGGCCAGTTGAGCCATTCTTCTAGATTGTAACCGAGTGATGACTGTCATAAACACGCAGAAAAGAAGATTGACCTAACTAATGCACAGACAATTCAAGCAGCGCAGGTGATTATCTCCTTTAAGTTTTGATGCTTTTAAGAAAGAAAATATTAGGGAAGGCTTTTTAGAACAGGAACTACTCAGATAGCCAAACTAAGGATGGTTTGGGGAATGTTTGGTGAGGAGTCCCGAAGGCACTTCAGTAAAAGACCGGTACGTGGCTTGATATAGGGGCCTACCCCCACACTTCACACACTGCTGCGATAAGGGAGTCGGGTGCTTTGCCAATATATACTAGAACTTCCGTGAATTTATAGCGCGGCCTGAGTACTGCGTAGGCTCTTCCTCTTAGATGTCACTTCCAAGTAGGCGAGGCTAGGGAAGGAGTTTTTGTTTAAATGCTTTCTACCTAGTGATTTTGGATTTGTGTGCAAGGGTGAAAAATAAAAATCAAATAGTGTCACTACCGATTTTGATCAATTTTCTAGCCTAATTAAAACTAGATGAGAAACATGCAGCAATGACAAAGAAAAGGTTCTTTTTAAGCACTTAAAAATGAAGTGTTTGATTTCGATGAAGACAAGTCAAACAGATTCTTTCCCAAATGTGATTAAATTCCTTTTAAGCACCAAAAATTGAAATGTTTGGATGTGATAGACAACCAACAAAAGAAATCCTAAAAAGGAGAAAACACCGTAAAAGAGAAATACCTATAGATTTAGCTCTCCAAGGTATGTGGACTTCAAAAAGTGCGTTGTTGAGCTCTTCCCCTCGAACAATCCCACGATCAAGCAAAGTGCTCCGCAAGAAGAGGTTAAGCAAACAGCAAACAAGATCCGGAAAGATATATCCAGATAATGATGAAACGAAAAATCTCTATTCTAAGGAAATAGAAAAATTTCAAGATAACGATCTCGCATAAAAAGCAAGATTGAAATGATGAAAAGAAATGTTCAAGCAGAATTGATGAAAATCAGGGAGGAAAAAGAACCAAGCTCAAACCTAGAAAAGAGATGAACTTACCAATAAGGGACTTTGGTTGGGTCCCACCGGGCATGCCAGAATGTAGATAAAGGATTTCGCTTGTTACCTGTCCAAGTTAATGCACCAAACTAAACACAAAAACCCTGAAAAAACTCCAATAAAATTGATACCTGATGGACAAGATCTGAAGATGTAGACGGATAAGGAGGTCGATGTAGATAAGACGAGCGCACATGAGCAATTCGCACAATAGATCCGAGTAACCTGCAAGGCACTAATGCTTGACAGAAAAAGATGGCGTTAAAAGATATTTGGGTGGACTGCCCGAGAAGCGGGTCCGGGAAGCGATAAGCTTCCTCAGTAGATGTCAGTCCACGTTTTTAATTAAGCAGAGAAGCATACATGATAAAAGATGTACTTAAAGACTTGATTTTCTGATTACAGTAATAAACTAGAATCTAAACAGCAGACAGAAAGCTACAGAAAACAGGAAACTATGAAATAAAGCTGGATTTGTGTTACCTGTGTCCTTTTACCTGTCTGCAGGATGATCGGCGCCAACTGATGTGATCGGCGTCGATTGATGAAGGATCGGCGTCAACTGTATAAGATCGGCGTCGACTAAAAGTAGATCAGTCGATCAGGGACAGTGCCAGAAGATTCAGGAATCGAAAAGTGATGGACAGATAGTCGACGTCTATTGGATGTGCGAAAGTCGGTAAGATACTGGAACAGAGTCACCAGAGGATCGATGGATACGTGTGATGCTGATGTAATAGGAGCAGAGTAACGGTGCTCCTCTCAGGGATTGATTCAGACAGGATTCGCTCTCATTTGATACACTTGATGCTAAAATATTTCTCTTTCTTACACCCTGTGTCTCTTTCGCGATCTGTCTCTTTGTCTCTCTCTATTCATGCGCATTTTTTCATCTTTTCGTGTGTTCGGTCCTTATAATTGAGTTCTAGGCTTGTATTTATAATCGGCACCGCTCCTAGAAAATCGGCGCCGACCATATAGGTCGGCGCCAATCGCGGAATAGACTCCTGAGATGGCCAAAATAAATTATTTCTAGAAAGATAAGAATTACCCTAATTACGGGAAATATCCCGCTTGGGGAAGAGGAAAAATAGGGGTGATACATAGATAGAATAAATTTGGGGTAGATAAGTGGTTAAGATACATGGGAAGAAGTGTAATTAGATATTTAATATTTAATTACTCACTGGTAAGATACAATGGGGTGCATTAAATTTAGAATAGGTGTTTAAATCACAAATCGGATAATATCCCAAGGGGATAGTGGTGACATAAACGTGCCCCAGGTTACCTAAGCAGGTAAACGAATGTGAGGGACACTAAATTGAGTAACCAATTTTAAGTGTCTACATCCACATCCATCATATGGCCAACATCAACCCTCTTACGCTACAGGAGGTACCCATCCATCACCACCTATCAACAACCTCATCAAGTTAATGATGGACAAGATGCAGACACTGGAGGCATCAGTTTCTAGATCACGTAACTCTCTCACCTACGATGAAATTTTGTCATGATCCCATACACCCATCCATTCCTATTTTTCCATATCCCATACATTGGGAGATGCCTAAATTTAACCACTTCAACATCAAAGAGGACCCGCAACAACATTTGTGGCCTTTTAAACATGGGTGTTATCTGATCGCCCATGATGATGCTTTGCTTTTGAGGACCTTTCCCATGTCTGTAACTGGGCCCACATTAGACTGGTATAGTGGGTTACCTAGACATTCTATCTACTCATTTAATTAGGTAGCCCAATCCTTCTTTGATCACTTCTCCATCAACATTGTTAAGAAGGTTACCATGACTGACCTCTACTCTACGCGTCAATATGATGATGAGTCTATCACAGATTTTGTCACTCGTTGGCGTAGCCTGATCAATCAACTCACATTCCAATTACCACAAACCGAACTCATAGAGATCTTCACGCGGGCTTTTGCTAGACATATTTTTCTGACCCGGCAGGTGTAGAATTTCTGAACCTTCGATGAGGCATTCACCGTGGCACAAAAACTAGAGATTCACGCCATCGAAGAAAAGAAAATCCAATTACGAAATAAGAACTTGATGTTTAAGTCAAATAATACGTATTCTTCTTTGAAACCATAGAATAATTATTCAAAATCCAAGCAAACCACTAACGCAATGGTACTCAAGGCCAGCCCAGCTAATCCATCAAATCAGGTCAAGCCCTCATCTAATCTTTCTCTTGTCTAGACTTTTCAATTCAAATGAGAACAATGAAAATACACCCCAATTAGGGAGCCTTATTCTTCTATTTTAGAAATTCTCATTAAACTTGGGGTCATCACCCTTCCTCCTATAAATCCACACGCTGGTTTTGCACCTGCTCACCCCACACCTACCTGGTGCAAAGAGCACGACTTCTGTAAATATCATCGGGTAAAAGGTCATAATGATGGCAATTACATCGCTTTCAAGAACATTGTCTAGGAAATGTTTGAGAATGGTGAGTTAGTCTTGGATAGTCCTAACGCACCTGCCAGCCAAAACCTACACATCTTCAAGAAACCATTTCCTAATCATGTCCCTTATTCTAACCAAACTAGAGAGACCTCAACTAATGATAGCCATACCCGCGAGGTCCATATTATTTTCAGTGACGCACCAATTACTTCCTAATTACCTCGTATTCCTTCCATAGAGGAAATTCTAGCCCAAAGTCCTCCACCTACGCATGAAACCACTTCACCCATTCCTCCACCCACAGAGGAACACTCTTCATATTCTCCTCCACATGTGAAGCAACCTTCTATTAACATCGATACCACTTCACCTTTGGCTTCTCTACCTAGAGAAATGTCACCAAAAGTACCTCTTTGACACATGGGTAACCCACCCTCTTCCACCATCTGCTTTTCCCTCTACATCCTATGTTCCCATATCACCTTTAACCAAGAAGGTGCAACGTAAAGGAAAAAATCCTCTACCCTCTAATAAGGTAGTCAAACCAACCACACACTCTATTATCAATTCAGCTACCATGCCCCTACCCAAGCAGACACGACCAAAACCTAAGACCATAGCTCACCCCCCTCCTCCTCTTGTAAAGAATCTTCCTATAAAATCAACCACACTTGCACCCAAACCCACATTCACCTCCCATTGTGATCCACTAGCGGGATCTTATGCAAAAATCTTAACCAATCTCCTCGAAACTTCCATCATCACATTACCACCTCTTAGACCTTATGAACCACTCAAACTCAAAACAAAAGGGCTTGAAAAAACCAAATTTTACACTTACAATTGTGTGCCAAGACATGATGTAGAGGACTGTAAGGATTTGAAAGCTTCTCTTGTCTAGTTGTGTCCTCCTGAAGAAAACTTTGACGATGATGATCTTCTCGATGAGGAACCCATTTCGCCAGCACCCATTTCGACAGCTCTTCCCACATTGCCTACTTAGCGACAAAAATATCCACCCCCACAACTCTTAGAGCCACCTTCGAGATTTGAAATTAACATGTTTCATATCAGAGAAATCACCAAACCTCCACCCAAATGTCGGTGTTCTCAAATCATTTCGCAAGGATCCTTCCCACCTCATGGCTTCTGCCCTTCATGTCTTTACACCTTTCTTGGCTCACCTACTTCATCCACCTCCCCACCTTAAATCAACATGATCCATGTTTCCACCCATGCTCAGAAGGAAAAAGGCAAGGAAAAGGAAACCAACCCACCATCCAACCCTATACCCAACATACCATCTGCACCCACACCTAAAGTTACTATCTATGCCCCCAAATATCCTATTTCTAATGGGGTTACACATCGCATGATGCTCAACAATTACACCAATCCTCCCTCAAAATTTCCCTATATCACCTCATCCAAACCTCTAAATTTGATCGTCAAGCTCTCATAGAGGTTCTTCAGTCTATTGAGGTTTTACCCAATGACCCCACACCTGTAGCCTCCATTATTACACCTCATCATGTAGCCTCTCTCACCAAATTACCACCTTTTTATACACCTTCACCTACTTACGAAGTAGCCACCCTCAGCTTCACAGATGAAGAGATCACACCACAACATATTGATAACCCTTATCTAGACCTTTTCATCTCTGTCCATATTAAGAATATATGGGTACGACATGTTATAATCGATGGGGGTGCTAGCATTAACATCATATCCTCCCATGTATTCGACCAAATGCACATACCTGACAATTACATGCATAAACATCCCGTCATGTTGTGTTCATTTAATGACTCTATCACTTCTACACTTAGCACCATCATCCTCCATGTTCACATGGGTCCTCATACTGTTCCAGAGTTATTTTACGTCTTGGAGGGGGGATTTCAATATAACTTGTTGCTTGGTAGACCCTGGATTCATGTTATGGGTTGCATTCCTTGCACATAAGATCCTATGATGTCATCTGATGAAATGATATCATACATGGCATCCCCAAGTGGATAGAAATAATCCAAATAAATAGATCAAATTGTTGTCTGAGCCATTGATACAATCTAAAATATGGACATCAACAATTACAATATGTTATTAGAGCCCTCGTGTTTTCTAATTGTAAAAATGCCTTTCGGTGTAAATATTAAATATAAGACATATATGTTAAGATTGAATATTTTACCACATTCATTTCATTAATCATTATAAAAATACACACATTAAAATAATATTGATAATTTAATGGAACGAATAAGAAAATTCATGGAAAAAACAAAATTAATGAAAATGTCAGAAGTTTTTTAAAAACGTAGAGGAAAGCTTCTTAATGTAAAAAATGTCTTTCGAGTAAATATAATTTTTAAATATTCACCAGATAGGAGAACATCTCCTTTATAGTCCTCCCCACCTTCACACCAATCTGACCTATAGGGGAATTGATAATATCCACTTAAACACTTGGACCACCATTATAGTAGGTAGACCATGAAATAAATATCTGTCAACCTCCATTGTAAAATTGAGGAAATCACCGTTTGTACCCACACCCTCTTAAACCGATGTGCGTGGAAATTTGTTGGTTTTGGATGAGACGAGGGAAGGCCGTCACACTATTGAAAATTACATGTAACTACCCACAAATGTAACAACTGTAGTGGTAATAAGGCTTATTTTTACAATACCATTTTAAGAAGGCCCGCATTACAATTCATAAGTAAATAAAAAAATCACTTCTCCGCCTTCTTCACCTGCAACACCTTCTTCATCTACCTTCACAATCCATCACCGACAGATTTGATACATCCATGTTTAACCCCATGATATAACGTTCGATTATATATCATTTAACACCATTTCCTATAGGGCCTCTAAAATGTGTTCAACATGAGGAATGAAGCCCACTCTGCATAATACCTTCATAATATCCTGACAATTCACTTTTACGATTGATTCGATTACCAATACAACAATATCATTTGATTGTCACGATGATGACTCTATCCAATCATATTATAGTTTAGGTGCCCAGAAGACTCTTATATTTATCGGAAAGGTACCATCTGGGATTTGCAAACCATGTTAAAATGAATTGGAAATCTAAATCAACATTCATACTCAGGATGACCCGCACATTCTAAAGATTGGACAATCTTTAGATACTGCTGAACAAGAAGCCATCACTTCTTTTCTCAAAAACCATAACCATGCTTTCCGTCTGGTCTTACACTAGACATGCCCAGTATTGACCCCACCATAGTGGCCCACAATATCGTAACCATTCCCGAGGCCAAAGCACGTAAAACAAAATCTAAGGAAAATGTACTCTTGCGTATTGCTCTTCTGGTCAAAGAATAACTTCAACACCTTCTTTTCATTTCATTCATCTTACCCATTGATTATCCATCGATGGATTTCTAACATTGTCCCCTATCACTAAGGCAATAGGGGGCCTTCTGCATTTGCATAGATTTCTATGAACTCAACCTAGCTTACCCGAAAGATGACTTTCCTCTGCCCAATATTGACCAACTGGTTGACCTTACCATTGGTAACGAGATGTTATCACTCATGGATGGCTTCTCAGGTTATAACCAAATCTTTCTTTGCCCAGAGGATTAACACAAAACCAAATTCATCACCCTTTGGGGGACCTTCTTTTATCGAGTCATACCTTTTGGCCTTAAAAACACTTGGTGCCACATATCAGCGGGCTATGACTTACATCTTCCATGACATCATGCACCGTGTATTGGAAGATTACGTAGATGATCTCCTTGCCAAATCTAAATGCCACTCTAAGCACCTCGCTGTCCTAAAAACCATCTTTGACCACCTTATTAAGTATTTTGTTTTCCTTCAGTACAAGAAGTGTGTCTTCGTGGTTCTTTCGGGAAAGCTCCTGGGATTTATCATTTCCTTACGTGGTATAGAGGTTGACCATGCTAAATTCAAGGCCATTATCAAAATGCCTCTACCCACTAATATGTGGAAACTCCGTAGCCTACAAGGTAAGTTGCATTCTATTCACGTTGTTTCATTTCGCAACTTTTCGATCGATGTCAGCGATTTCATCATCTTCTCAAAAAGAATGTCTCCTTTAAATGGGATGATGACTGCCACAAATCTTTTGAGGCTTGAAAACAATACCTTTTCCAACCAACCTATACTCATTCCACCTAAAGATGATCAACCCTTTTACCTATACATCTCTACTACCAATCACTCCTTAGGTTCCATGCTTGCTCATCATGATGAACAACATAGGGAGCAAGCAGTTTATTACATAATTTGTACCCTTATTGACTACAAAACTAGATATACCCACGCTAAATATTTTTTCTTTGCATTAGTTTTCGTTACCACCCAACTCTGTCATTACCTACTTAAACCATAAAACCTATGTTGTAAACAACACTGACCCATTACATTTCATGTATGCCAAACCTTACCAAAATCAACGAGCTGCACATTGGCTTATGCTTCTAGCCAACCTCGACCTAGACTTCATCCATCAAAATTCCATCAAGGGCCAAGCTATCACCAACCAATTGGCCGATGCCCCTATTTATGGGGATCAAACCCTCCAACTTGGATTTTCTAGATGATTCAATTGCTACCCTTTCCTTGGATGAAGCTCACTTACCAAATAACACTCTTCTTTGATGGTTCCAAGTGTTAGCGTGGGAGTGGGGATGGTGTTATCATCATCCCGCTTGATGGTGAACCCATGCCTTTGTCTTTCAAACTTGATTTTGATTGTGCAAACAATATTGTTGAATACGAAGCACTCATATTGGGTCTCTAAGCTGCTTATGCGTTAGATGTTAAGTCAATCAACATCTTTGGTGATTCTCAATTGATCATAAACTAAGTCAATGGTATATACCAATGTCGTAATGAGATACTTCAAAAGTATAAGCATCATGTGGACATAATTTTGACCACCTTCAACCGTTATGCCCTTTAAACCATCCCACGTTCTACCAACGAATTCACAGATACCATGACCTTCTTGGATTCTCAGATACCCACTTCGCATGCCAACTCTAAAATATTTGTCACCATATAAAGAATCTAATCACCTACTTATTTAACTCCTGAAGTTTACTCTATTGGAACCTCTGCTCTTGACCTAAGTGACCTTTGGTATAAACAATACTCAGACTATCTTTCCCTCTCAATCTTGCCTCCCAACCTCACTCGTAATGTACAATGCACCTTTCTTAAAAGGGTCTCTCATTATGTCATCATGGGTGGCCTCCTCTATAAGCACGGATTTGATGGTATTCTCTTACAATGCCTTACGAGTTATGAAATTCCCTATACCATTAAGGAAGTTCATGATGACATATGTGGAGGTCACTTCAGTGGTCTTGCGATTGCTAAGCATATTCTTCTCCTAGGCTATTACTGGATGACCCTTAACCATGATTTTTGTGACTATGTTAAGCGTTGTGTAAAATACCAACAACATGCCAACCTTCATAATACACCCATTCATGCATTATAGGTCACCCGTGACCTTTGGCCTTTCTCTCAATGGGGTTTGGATCTTGTCAGAGAGATTAATCCCCATTCTTCCCATAGACATCAATGGATAATCACTGCTACCGAATATTACACCAAATGGGTTGAAGTCATACCTCTCATCTCCATGAAAGCTGAGAAAATATGTGAGTTCGTCAATCATCACATTATCTTTCACTTTGGTTTTCCACATCGCCTCATCACTGATAATGGAAGAAAATTTAAAAAAAAAACCTTGCGGAAACTCTGCGATGCCTTTGGTATTCAACTAAGTTTCTTGTAACCTTATTACCCACAAAAAAATGGCCAAGACGAATCCACTAATAAAACCCTAAATAAAAATCTCATGAAAATGGTTAATGATACTGGGACGGACTGGCATACGCACAGTCCTTTCACCCTATGGGTGTACCGTACTAGTATTTTCACTTCCACTACTACCACTCCTTTCTCTCTAGTCTATGGTATAGAGGTTGTTCTACCTCTCAAAGTCTAGATTCCATCTCTTCGTATTTCTCTCCATGACATGATCAATGATGATGAATTTCACCAGGACCATTTAGCACAACTTGAGTTATTAGACGAACGTCGTCTTCATGCTCTTGACCATCTCGAAGTTTACCAAAAATGTATCAAACATGCCTATGAAAAACATGTTCATGAATGAACCTTTCAAGTCAGTGACCTCATCTTGAATGAAAATCAACATGTAACCAAAGTGGAAAAAAGTAAATGGGGAAAATTCGCTCCTAATTGGCTTGGGCCATACATCATGACTCATGCTTATGGATCTGGTGCTTATCATTTATCTTCACTCAATGGTAAACCTGAACTTGATCCCCTTAATGTATTGCATCTTTGACCATTCTACTATTGACTTTCAGTCCTACCTCACCTTTTGCCTCTTTTCATGCTCATCCCTTGAGCACCATTCACTTCCCTCCTTTCACTATGTCATCCCCAACAATTAAAAAAGAATCATGTACATACCTGTCACTCTTTTACCCTCTCTTAAATATGTGTACCATGGCTCTTCACATGGCATGATTCTAATGGATACTTTTCATCTACTTTCAGATGAGATCCCATGGTCATTTCACCTTGCTTTCTGAACAAGAATTTGATTCTTCACCTAAGTCTTGTACATGACTTAAAATCCCTCACTTGGGATCCAACTCCTTGAGTCAAAGTTCCAATAAAAATATAACTCCCTCAAAAAGGACATCTTTCTCTCTACATCGTTGATATAAATAGACTGCTCCCTCGAAGGACAACTATGTAAAGTCTGCTTCAAAAAACAAAAACAAAAAAACCGAAGCTTGCTGCATTGATCAGATTCACAAAGACCTTAAGGAGTTAATTTCCTTATCCCATATAGATCCTACATCAATCAGTCTATCTCAAATAAAAGACAAATAGAAAGCTTTTTCATCATGGACTTGCTCATTGTGATCTTGAATCTCTTGCCCAAAGGCATGCTACCTCATACCATATAAACTAACAATTTTTAACCTTCTCTCCATTCACACCTTCATTTCCTACTGCCTCAAGGGACCTACTGGAACCGTGACATTTGGTGATCATGTGACTATTCTTCACCTTTAGAATAATCAATCATGCAATGTCTTTGGGGTCTTACTTTTACCAGCCTATCTACGGTATGATCCACTCGTTATGATCCTCACCAATCAGGTGGATCTCTTTCCTCCTCTTATAATTTAACTTCTTCATTACGTATTGATCATCTTATACATGACTAGACCCTCGATGCTCATCTCTGGGAAATTTTCCTCTTTTACCACAATCAAATTAAATCATCCATACTAATGTTTGTACGATTCAACCACGCCTAACCAAAACTAAAACTCAATCATACTATAACCTATCAACCCACCATACATCCTTGTCACTTTTTCCCTAGCTTATGGGAGAACTACATCGGCCTGAGGTCCCTATTCATTGAGACTCTGTAGGCAGCACTCTGAGGTCATGGAGCCCTTGGAGGTTAGCTCAACCACTCTATACCCTAAACAATTCCCTCTCCCCTTTTCCTAGTCACATTCTACCCTAGTTAGTTTCCTTTTTATATCAATAATTGGAAATTAAACCAAACAAACAACAATTGATTCTCATTTTTATCATCATCATTCATACATTCATTATGTCTTCAAGTTATTTCCCATTATCACACAATTTACTACAAAACATCTCAACGTGACTAATATCATCAAAAAATTGCACAAATTAATGAATTAAAAAATCAACCAATCTCAACTCAACCATACCTAAACCAACCTGAAATTCATCATACCTAAGTCAAACCTGACTCAATCCATGCCTAACCTGACTCCATTCATTCCTAAACCAAAAACCTAACTCGATCCATGCCTATGACCTGGCTCTATCATGCATGTATACTTAGTTTCCATCACATATATAAATCAAAATAGCAAGTTAAGCACAACCATGTATACATCATGCCACAATCACCATCATCTCTATATATAAACCATCTAAACATTTGTATCCATATACATGACTGTCAAATATCTTCAGCACGTAGGCCAGTGTATATAACAAAATAAAAAAAACTCTCATGTATATCTTCACTATCTTTGGCACGCTAGTCGGTATATATGTAAAAAAGGTGAGGTCAAAAATAAAGCTAATCACTCATGGAGCTCAATCATCTCCCCATCTGATATTTAATCATGTCTCATCTGTCTCCTCCTCTAATCCTCTAGCCCGGTGTCCGGCTGACCTCCCTTTGCCTCACCCTGGTCTGGCTCTGGATGGTCTTGCCTCTGGAGCTAGCCTTCATGCACTAGTGGCCTCGCCCTGACCCAACCCTTGGGCTTGTTCACCCCATGTACTCTCTACACTATGTGTGTAGGATCTTTTCCTCTCACTTGAGGCATGTTGTTTGCTGTGCTTGGCATATGATAAGACATATATCCCTGCTGCCATCAAGTGATCCTAATAGTATCTCACCTCACCCATGGCATCTCTTAATTTGGC